>OX411552.1:25526575-25959075 GCA_948146395.1 Fragum whitleyi
TAGTTAGTTCATGGGAAGATGATAGAAAGTTTTGTCAAAATGTTTATGCTCGAGAAGTCATAACTGTTGTTGTACTGTTTTCAAAATATGCTGGAGTTTTAAACCTATCAAAATTGTCGGATGAATTGAAATCCACCCAGACAGTCAGCTGTGACTGTGATAACAATCAAGATCTGAAAAATGCAGATTTTTAAGAAAAAAAACTTCTGGTTACTAACAACAAGTACAAATGATGAACAATATTATTAAAAATAGAAAATGAAATGGTTCAAGCAGATTGGCAGTTTAAAAATATGTTTTCCACAAATTCTTGTGGTTAGGCTATTTGACTTCCTTCCACAAATTCTTTTATAAATCAATCATTTTTTAGAGGCACAAATCGAGGGTATAAATAAATGGGAAAAGATTAAGATATGAACCTGTATGGGTAAGAAAAAAAGATTAAATTGTTTGAGCTCAATCAACATAGTTTTTTAATTCAGGAGTTAATCATTAGCAGTAAATCAAGATGTAGTCAATTTAAGTCTTCTGGCCTTGTAGACAGGATGCTAATTGAATGTTTCAAAATGGACCACACTGATTGTTTGGATTACAGAAAAATTCTGCATCTGCAACCTGTTGTATATATCCTTACCCTCAAAAATGTCTTTGTAAATCGAATGAAGGTTTTGCTATATTTAAGTTGTTGTTTTTTTAGCTCACCTGAGAACAAAGTGCTCAAGGTGAGCTGTGATCACTCACCGTCCGTCGTCTGTCCGTCCACCTGTCTGTCCATCTGTCTGTCTGTCTGTCCATCAACAATTTCTTTAAATGTCTTCTCCTCCTAAACCACAAAGCCAATCAAGCTTAAACTTGGCAGGGATATTCCTTGGGTAAAGCTCTTTGAAAATCGTTAAAAGAATTTAATTTAATCAAAAACTCTGGTTGCCATGGTTACATAAAGGCCAAAATGGCTGAGAATCTAAGAAGAAATTCTCCTCCTCCCAAACTACAAGGCCAATCAAGCTGAAACTTGGCAAGGATGTTCCTTCGGTGAAGCTCTTGAAAAATTGTTAAAAGAATTTAATTTCATCAAAAACTCTAGATTCCATAGTATTGGAAAGTGTGAAAAATAGCCGAAAATGGCTGATAATTTTAGAAAAAATTCACCTCCTCCTAAACCACGAGGCCAATCGAGCTGAAACTTTGCAGGGATGCTCCTTGGGTTAAGATCTTAAAAAATTGTAAAAATAATTTAATTTCATCAAAGACCAATTCTTTTTCTCTTTAACCATAAGGTCAATCAATTTTAAACTTAGCAAGGATGTTCTTTATGTGTCGGTCTTCTAAAGTTGTTAAAAAAATTGCCATATGTGGTTAGAGAAAAGTTAAACATTTGTGAAAATTAAAAAAAAAATCAAATTGACGTAGGACGAAATCAAACCACCTTAAATGTACATCAAACAAATTCTGGTATTCATAACATGGTTGACAAGTTATGAGTGACTTACTCAGGTGAGCGATATAGGACCATCATGGTCCTCTTGTTTAAATACAAGGAGCAATTTGTCATTTAGCAATCAAAACCTTTTATATACAGCTTGAATAAATCTGTGGTTATGAGATTTTGCTTTACTACTGACTAATCATTGCTATCTCTATCTACCATCTTGTCAGTCTGATAATAAGTCATTATTACAATATCTTTTATAATATATTTTATATTAAAATAAACCCAACAAAACAGTTAGCTCTGACAGGAGTTTGTTGGTTTATCAACCCCGGTGTTATGGTTTGAACCCAAGTTTGGCCAGCTATCTTCCAACATCTGACATAAGTCAATGTGCCACACATTTGCCTCCAAACAATGAGCCAATTATACACCTAAGAGGGATGGACAGCTCAGCTGGTTCGGATGTAATCATGGTGGAACTGGTGTCAGAAATGACAGGGAACAATGGATAGATGTATCGACTGCCACATTATGCAGCTGCAACACTGTTGGCCACTTCATAATTGAATACCTTACTAGGATTATTATATAGTTTAAGGTTATAGTAATGCAACAGTTAACCGAGGTTTCCTAATGAAATCATTAGGAAACCTAGTTTAACACTGTTAAAGTTTAATACCTCTGAAATGTTGTGGAACTATTATGGGTTTACTACCCTAAGACAGATTTGGCAGCGTAACCTGTTTGTTACAACTGAGTGTGACTGGGCGGCAGGCACTCATGCTCATGTTTGGAATGAGTGTATAGTCCGTTTGACTTCTATATGGACCACCATTTCGCAAAAAATCTCAGAATTGAATTAATGAAACATATTTTTTTTCTTGCCATGTCATAATTTCCATCTAATACCATGACAAATCTTGTTTTTCCGAATTTTTGAATGTAAAATAAGGATTTGGTCTGTCTGTCCACATGATAACTTCCAGCCTTTCATACCTTCTTGTGTCTGTATTTAACGGAACAGCGATTTGTCGAACCCGAAATAGTTCTGATTTGCATAGGGGCAGAGTCAAAAGTGTATGATTTTAAGTGAGTCGTTTTGGCATAAAATCGAGTATTTTTATAAAATTAATTTTGTCGAAGATTTGTAATTCCGTGGGATATCAAATCTGAGTGTATTTTCTCTTTGTTTAAAAACCGTTTGACCAGACAAATTATAATTGTTGTTATCCTTTTGAGACGAACCCCATATTCACCTATTTAGACTAATCAAAAAGCATTATTTAACGAAGTCGCTGTGAATTCACGAGGAAAACTAGATAAGCAGGCAAGTTATAACGGTACAATTCACTAGATATTTAAGTTTAAGATGACATGCCCGTCAATATGCTAATTAGCACGTCCAAATAAGGAAGAATGGACATTTATTCTGTCAAATGTTTAGAATAAAACCATGTGTTTTTACTATTGTTTACATCTAGTTACAACTGAACAGCTTTCTTCACCCCTCGTGTTTAATAGCGGAAAATGTGAAAATATTAATATTAATTAGATACGCAAAATCATTATTTTGAACTCATTTTATTTTCAAAAATTATTTTTTGGAATGGTATTAACCTGAAATTAAGATTTTACCACATACAAATTGCCAATTCAAACTCGATTTTATGCAATTGATGAAAAGGTCGGTCCATATAGAAGTCAAACGGACTATACCTCTAATTGATATAAATGATCTGCTAATGTATTGATGAGGTCATCTGTAAAGGTCAAGGTCATGTGCAAAGAACATTCTCTCTTTAAGAGCCATTTGAGTGTGTAAAAAAAAACAACAGGACTTTTGTTGTCTTATTTTTGGGTTGATCAAATAATTATCGCTGCTTTTGTTCATTAATTGAAACTGAAGGTTTTTGAAAACAATAGCTACTGAAAATCATTTGCACATTATTTGAAATCAAGCTTGCCCCATGTGTTTTTTCGATATTAGGTTATCTAAAAACAAAAGGGTTTTGGAAGTGTTTTGAAGTTTATATAATGAATAGTCTGAAGTAATAATTAATGGGTAGGTATGAAAGGGAATTAATGGTATAGTAGCTTGAAGCTCCAAAACCAGGTTTTGACCTTGAAAGAAGATCAAAGGAGACTAGGAATTCTTCAATGAAAAATCATGCCTTTATCTTCATTTTGCTGCAAAAATCATTGTTAACAGGTAGATAATAACTCTTCTCCTTCTTATTAACCTTTGTTCTGGTGGACCTGGAATATTCCTGCTTTGCCAGAGGTATAGACAAAAATCAGCCTGCACATTATGTGCAATTTGATCTTGGTTTTCGCCACCTGGTTTTTCATTATTAAATAAGAATTTTATAAATTTCTTTTTTTAAAATGATTGCTGACTCAAAATTATGTATCTGTTGCTTCCAGCACTTTTATATTTAGCTCAATTTTTCCAAGGATTTTATTCAGCATGACAAGGGTAAAAAATCTTTCCTAAATCCTGAGCCTGTAGAATTGAATTTTTGTGTCAGGGCCCAAGGTTATAAAACTTTTCTCAGGCTCAATTCAAAATTTTCTCAAATTTCAATTTGATATTCAAACTGTAATTCTGTTTTATCACTAATCTTAATGTATTTTAAAAAGATAATATTAATAAGTTGTTAAAAATAACAACTTATTAATATTATCTTTTATTTTCATACATTTATTTTAATTTGATATTTTGTGAAAATTGAGCCTGAGCCTGAGAAAACTTTTATAACCTTGGGCCAAGATTGCCTTTTTTGGGACATTTCAACCAGTCTGGCTCAGGTTTTTTCCTACAATGATTAAGGTGAAATGAACCAGTTCACCCTTAGATCAGACTACATATCTGTGCTGGCTGAGCTGTCTGATCATAGTCTATGACTCTATAGTGACTGCCACAGCTTTGTGTACATCAGACACTGTTGGGAATGCAACTACATTAGTTATATAACTGAATAGCTGTATAAATTTATGAAAAAGCTCCTAAAATACAGAAGTGCTTTGAGAGCCACCATCTTAAAGCATTCATTATCTAAGTTCTCTTGGATTGGATACTGGATTGTAATATATGATATAGGAGAACATTTCGAAGGTGCAAGAGACACTAACTTTAAACCAGAACGTAGGGTAGCTGTGCATTATGGTCTGTCTGATCTGAGCCAATCTTATAATTCCCTTTTATCAATTAGCTTCATTTGTTTCTTGAATTTTCTTGTTTAAAACTTATTAAAATATTGAGGTCAATAGGATTTTCTTTCAAAATTAGGACATTTTTAGACAGGTAACAAAAGGTGAATTACTTTTTAAGAATCTTAAGCTTTATCTCCAATTGTTTAATACAAGATTAGAAAAATGTAAGTTATCTCAAGAATTACTTCCCTTTAGAGCTTAATCTGTTACAATAATATTGATTTCCTGTATAGTATAAGAAGAAAAGAAAGCTAATTAAATGCCTTCTCAACATGTATTTCCCCTATATTGTGGAATATGAAAGATAGTTGTTATAATATTAGCTGTTATTCACTCAAGAGATGTTAACCTGAACAACCTTCAAATCATTGAGTGATTTGCCTTTTCCATTTGGCCCTGAATGATTTAGGTTTATGGAAATTATAACAATAACAGGATTTAAAATGAATTCACAAATATATAAACTAGATAAGTCTCACAGACACTTTCTCTTGCAAATACTTAACTTAATTTAAACCTCTGAATACTTAACTTGATTTAAACCTCTGACTCATTTGACCTTCAGCTGTGACCTTGACCTTTGACATATCCGGACAAACTTTTATCATGACACTTGTACTCACCCAGGTGAGCAACTCTTCCAAGTTATCTTGAAACTCGTCATGAAAATTTGATGACTGAGTGCCAAACAGTTGTAACTCCCTATAAACATATAGGGAGTTACAACTGTTTTGTACTGAGCTATCAAAATGTGGAACTTAGGCTCCAAACAAGAATAGGACACACAGAGAAACTCAAACTCACACACAGATTGAGGTACCAGTATGCCTGTTGCTACTTCATGGCGGGGGCAAAAAAAACACTACATTAGGTTTAGACCTTGATCTAATTTGATTCAAATTTTAATTTATTGGTTTTAAACAAAATGTCAGTTTTGATGACTCTTCAAACTTAGCTCTACAAAAAGGAGTAATGAACTGTTAACAAGTTTTAAGATAACTCGATCATATTGCAGACCAAAAACTAGCTTATCTGATGATCTTATGATAAGAAATCATTCAAGAGCCTTGCTGAATACCCAGGACTCAAAATTTTCTTTATGATTTATTTCCTAATAAGGGGTGCTTTTATTTCTCCTATTGCATAAAATTTTGGAAAGAAATGAGGATTTTAGAAAGAGATTACTCCTTTACTGAATTCAGATATACTCAGTTCCAAAAGAAAGCATGAACTTTTAAATCTCTGCAAGAGTAAACAATCTTTGAAGACAAAAATCAAATGGTGCCTGACAATTTCCAGTTGATATCTCTAATTTTGCGTTTTTCTGCATGTTTATCACATGTTTGAATAATTGGCCTGAAATTGCATTCAGGGTAATAAGTGTAGATTGCTTAAGCATAAAATCACAAATGTGCTCAATGCAAGAGCGTGGAGTGACTTTTGAATGTCCTCTTATGAACAACAATCGAGATATATCGGGACAAACGTTTTGTATGACACTTGTACTCATCCAGGTGAGCAACTCATCCAAGTTATCTTGAAACTCGTCAACAAAATTTGATGACTGAGTGCCAAACAGTTGTAACTCCCTATAAACATATAGGGTGTTACAACTGTTTTGTACTGAGCTATCAAAATGTGGAATCACACACAGATTGAGGTAACTGTATGCCTGTTTCTATTTCATGGCCGGGGCAAAAAACACTTCATTAGGTTTAGAACTTGATCTAATTTGATTCAAATTTTAATTTATTGGTTTTAAACAAAATGTCAGTTTTGATGACTCTTCAAACTAGCTCTACAAAAAGGAGTAATGAACTGTTAACAAGTTTGAGATAACTCGATCATATTGCAGACCAAAAACTAGCTTATCTGATGATCTTATGATAAGAAATCATTCAAGAGCCTTGCTGAATACCCAGGACTCAAAATTTTCTTTATGATTTATTTCCTAATAAGGGATGCTTTTATTTCTCCTATTGCATAAAATTTTGGAAAGAAATGAGGATTTTATAAAGAGATTACTCCTTTACTGAATTAAGATATACTCAGTTCCAAAAGAAAGCATGAACTTTTAAATCTCTAATATCTCCAAACTTACCTGACCTATCAAAATGGGATTTTGCATTATGTACTGCAAGAGTAAACAATCTTTGAAGACAAAAATCACATGGTGCCTGACAATTTCCATATCAGTTGATATCTTTGATTTTGCGTATTCTGCATGTGTATCACATGTTTGAATAATTGGACTGAAATTGTATACTCAGCGTAATAAGTGTGAATTGCTTAAGCATAAAATCACAAATGTGCTCAATGCAAGAGTGTGGGGTGACTTTTGAATGTTCTCATATGAACAACAATTGAGATATGATTGAACTTCATAGCACTGTTCAATGCAAAGCTATTGGCTTACCAATTTAGAAACTGCTAATGTTAATTCACACATAACATCTGCATAAAAATTAAAACTTGTGTTTGGATATGTTTAAGGGTATTGCCTTCTCTAAATCTACAATGTCATATAAGCTCAAAGGTCATACAAGAAAGAAGCTGGAAGGAGGGTAAATTTCAACACCATTCTTTCTGAATGTGTGTATTCAATATCAGATACTTCAAATTCTGATTTCTGTTTAACTTCAATTTTGTCTTTACTAACTTATGCCCTCAATTTAACTCCATAGATTTATTTAAGCTTTGTAGAATTCAAGGTAAATGCAAAAAGTGAAAGTGCACACTTTCTATAGGAACTCGGTATATTTTCCTATTGTCCCTACCTATTTGCACCCCAATTAGCAAAGCATCCACTTTGACCCTAGTCAGCCTAAGCAGGCTGCACAGACTGACTTAGGGTTGACACATTTCGATGGCTCAGCGCAAAACAGTTGTAACTGCCTATATGTTTATAGGCAGTTATAACTATTTCACACTGAGCCATCGAGTTTCACTCAGCTGCCACCATAGCCAAGTTGGTAGCGTGTCAGACTGTCATTGTAGAGGTCCTGGGTTCGATCCCCAACATTAGCACTCATTCTTTCCGACTATTTGTCTCTCACCAATGGGTTGATAATTACATGTAGACCAATGTGAGATAGCAGCTAGAGGCTAGGAAAGGATGTGATGGTTGTACTGGTGAGAGAAATACCAGGAATTCACTGTTAGGTGTTCTAGCCTTGCGATATAACTGAAATAATGTTGAAAGTGGTGTTAAATCCATTCAATCAATCAATCAGGTTGCACTCAATTCAGATGGTCCATTTTTCGTCAGACAGGCTGCAATTAAGGGTACATGTATAAAGGAATGGTATAGCATAAACATGTTCACACTGGGTGGCACCCATTGTATTTGGTTTATCATGGGTGGGGTGCACTGACATGGTCAATTATGTTATCATAAAACTTTGGCAGGATCTGGTTACCTTTTGATTGATTTACTATTGTAACTGATTGAAATGATTAATTTATGAACTTTTTGTTGAGAGGTCAATGTTGTAAGGTCAAAGGTATCATGTTTATGAGGTGACATCTTGTTTTATAATCATCTAAACATTTGAATAATTGAAGATATCAATTACTTTATGGTATTATGGGACAGATAATATATAGCAAATATGAAATTAATCCAGCTGAATTTGAATGTTGTTTGGGGTCATTTGACTTGACGCAAGGTTTTGTCACAATGATACAGTAGAAAGAAGTCAATGAAGGCTATGCAGGTAAAAAAAGACTAACAATTTTAATTGAGGGGTCTAGACTGCTAAAATTCAATTTTTAACATTGGGCATATGGACATTTTCTCCAAAAATCTAGGGGCCTCTGCTTTTTCCCTGTAAAAATCAGACTACACATCTATGCAGGATGATCTTCAGTTTTAAATGTAGAATAACAAATTTTCGCCACTTGTATCTGGACATGAACAAAGCAATTTCTACATGTCCAGGATCAAAATGAACTTATCTGCAAAGAAGAGAATAAACAAATTTTTAGAAGATATTTTTTTAAGGAAGTAAATGTTGGAACTCAAGGGGAATAACTCTTAATTCAAGGATAATATGTCCCCATCCCAGGTATCCCCATATTGTTTGTTTGTTTGTTTGTTTGTTTGAAGCTGCTTTCAACAATTTTTCAGTCATATCATTGCGGCTGAAGCATCTAACAATGGATTCTTAGTATTTCTCAAACGAGTACCACTATAATATCCTTTCCCAGCCTTCAGCTGCTATCCCACATAGATCTACGATTACCAACCCATTGGAAGAAGACAAATAGTCAGGAAGAATGAGTGCCACTGTTGGGGATCGAGCCTAGGACCTCATGATTGGTTTAAACATATTTTATTTGCATCTAAATTTACAACACATACACATATACACTCAACATTAAAATTCTAGCAAAAGGGATCAAAATGGAAGCAAGGCTTTTATAGTTTTTTCCAGAATTAAACCTCTAGACCTCTAGATTGACAGTTCAACGCGCTACCAACTGTGCTATGATAGGGCCTCGCCATATCGTCTCTCTTAACAACAGTAACCTCTAATAAACCCCCACCCCTTTCTTATAGAAAAATGATGATTTCAAGGTTTGTATTGGAGCTTTTATGGTATATATATTCCATGTATAAGAGTGCTTTTGTCAAAGATTCACAAAATTTTATGACACTGATTTCATTTCAATTCAAGTGAATAAATAAATTGGTATGTTCTGTATTGAAGAATAAGGTTACATGATATACAATGCAGATTTGAATGCCTGAGAGCATGTTTGATGTTTTCATGATAGCATTTAAAACCTTTTTAGTGCACCTGTGCTTTTATGAAAATGACTTAAAATCAAAATGTTTATGTTAACAAGCACTTGATCCTTGAACCCTTAAAGTTATTTAATAGACAAGTTATAAATAAAAATATCTGCTATTTCTTGCCCCATATAAATGATGACTTTTATCTGATTTAAAATTGAGTGATTTCAGTCATTTGGTGGGTTAGAGGAAAACTGTTGTCAGTGCCTATGAATATACATGCCACTGTCATAGCGCATCAGACTGTCAATCTAGAGGTGTAGGGTTCAATCCCTGATGGCGGCACCTATTCTTTCTGACTATTTGTCTCTCACCAATGGGTTGATAATTGATACTTGAGATAGCAGCTGGAGGCTAAGAAAGGATGTGAGATAGTACTGGTGCCAGAAATACCAGGAATCCACTGTTAGATGCTCCAGCCGCCGCAATATAAATGAAAAATTGTTTAAAGTGGCATAAGATTCCATTCAATCAATCTATGAATATACCTGCTTTATGCCAATTTGGCATCACACCTGCAGACTACAATGTCATAATATTTTCTTTCATCTTTTTTTTTTGACGGTCATCCACTCATGGTCATCTTTTATTACAAATGTTGTAATATTTGGAAGTAAGAAAAAAGCTAATAATTCTATGAAGTGGCCTACTTTTGGAAGGAAAGCATAATATTAAATTTTATACACAAGCAGTTTGTTTAGACTGGCCGCAGTCTTTTTTTTTTTAGCATTTTCAGAAATGTTTTGTAGTAGTTCTATTACGCCTCTTTAAGCCTCTTTAATCCAAGTTCATATTAACCTGAGTGCTGAACAAAAACAGGGGACTTAATTGGAATTAATGCAATGACTGACACATTTAATTCCCTTTGAAAAAAATACTGTAAAGAAGAGTCTTCACCCAAAAGTCAAATTGTTGGAACTGTCACACACATGCTCAAATTTGACCTTTTTTTCGGTTTGAAAAGAAGAATCTGTCGGTATAGACTTACATCAGACTGCACATATCATGTGCAAGCTTGTCTTAATGTATACCTCCTACCAAAGCAGGAATATTACCGGTTCAGCATGACAAGGGTTAAGATATACTTACTAAGGAAAAAGCTGGGTAAAAACAACTTAAAAGTAATGTCCTTGATGCACATGTGCTACTATAAAAAGGGTTGAAGGTCTCAATGAAAAATTCTAGTTTATCTAATGTTTTCATGTAATGTCTTAAGATCAAACAGAAGTTTAAGTATCATGTGGTGCCAGATTGGATCAAAATTGCAATACAAGGGCAGAGATCCGAAGATATATTTCATATGATTTTTTTTTGTGTGTGTGTTACTGTATCTATATTATCCATTTCTGATTTTTAATAATTTTATTTGAATGAAATCTCTATATGATACCTCAGTTTCTCACAAATGATTGGTTGGTATTTTGACAATGGTGTGGAAATAAAGATTTTCTCAACTTGCTGCTGGACACATCAGAAATGAATTTTAGCATACAAGAGCACAACTTGCTTTTGTGATCATTGTATATCTGTTGTCATGTGTCTGTGATGATCACATATTGTCTGTCATGCAGCATAAAAAGTTTAAGTGTTTACTCTCAGGCCCCAATTTTTGCCAAATCTTCATTAAACTTGATCAGAGAGTTAATCTCTGGTAGCAAGGATGAATCCTTTTGAAAATGTGAATTATTCATTTGAAAACACAGGAAAAGGGACCTTTATGACAAGTTCTATGTGCACACTCTGACTCCATGCTGAGGCAACAGTTTTGGTCCAATTTTCATGAAACCTGATCAAAATGTTTTATCTGAACACAAGGATGTAGCCTTTTGAAATGGAAATGTTCCATTGGAAAACAAAGAAAGGGGCCTAAATAATGTCAACTATTTTGTTTGCACTGTAGAGGCCACAATTCTTGTCCAAACTTTATGAAATTATACTTGTCCACATAGAATAGCCTATGTCAGACAGATCTGGCTTGAGAATTTCATGTCCCTGATTATGATAAAAATCTTACAGTCTATCATGCTATTTTATGCATCCAAATCTGTAAAATAGGGAGCATATGACTGTTTGCACCTCTTGAATATTTCCAATTGTTGGAAATGTCACACACTGGCGCAATCATCAAATGGGCGCATGGTCATACTCTTACTTGGTATGAATGAACATCAATGCCCACCTTTTGATGTAAATGTCCTTTGACAAGGTCATTGTATATACATGTATATAAGTCAAATATATATGAAAAATAGATTCAAAAACTTTATTAACCCTTGTCATGCTGAGTCCGGAATATTCCTGCCTTGGCAGGAGCTATAGACAAACATCAGCGTGCACATATGTGCAGTCTGATGTTAGTCTACACCACCTGTTTCTCACTTTCAAGCCAGAATTGTCTATAGATTTAGATTTTCAAATAAAAATTGACCTGAAGTTGGTACTTTTAGTGCCTTTTGCCCTTTGATTTTGATGGAAATTTTTAGCTAAAATATATTCAGCATGACAAGGGTTAAGAAGGGGCATAATAGGGGCATTAGTTTTTCAAAAATCTTGTCAACTGCAATTAGACTTTCAGCCATTGCCATAGGGCAGTTGGACGCGCATCAGACTCTGATTGTTTAATCATGTAGTGTCTTGGGTTTGATCCTCAGCAGCAGCACATTTTCCTTTGTGACATTTTTTCAAGACTATTGTTGGCTTTTTCATAAACCTAAGTGGGATAGCAATTAGATGGTAGGAAAGGATGTACAGTAGTACTGTTGCAAGGAATACCAGAAAACCATTGTTAGGTACTCCAGCCTCTGTCCTTTGGCATGTTAAAGGCTGTTAAAAGCTGCATCCCCTTTCTTACAAACAAATTAATCCAGATTTAAAATTGATTCAACCTGTGATGTCCTAAGGTTCAGTTTTGGGATATCATACTAGTTACCTTTATATTTCAATCTTAATAGTCTTAAATCGCAGGTAATTTGAATTTTTTAGGGTTCTTTTTTGTGCTTTCTTGTAGAGTTAAGTCATTAAAATGATAACAACTAACACAAATAGTGCTGTAATCAAGGAGGCACCCCTCTCAGAGTCTAATTCTGAAAGACTTGTTTGACATTTATGGCTCATTTGAGTGCTGGTGCTACACCTTGAGTAACCTTCATGTGAATATTCAGAGACCATGCAAAACTGTTGTAAGTGCCCTTATATTTATCTCTAGGCAATCTCAGTCTTTTTGCGCATAATTTCATGAGTTCAGTGTGGAATTATTGAAAGTGCCTATATATTTATAGGCACTCACAATAGTTATGCATAACTTCTGAAAATCAAGGGATCAATGCAGAATAATTGTAAGTGACCATATTAAAAGAACTTCTATAGTTATGTACCGACCCCTGATAATACTTTTTAGCTCCGCTGAGCACGATGTGCTCAAGGGAGCTATTGTCCGGCGTCCGTCTATCTGTCTGTCCTTCACGGCGTCAAATTTTTCTTTAAACTACATCTCCTCCTAAACTTATGGGTCAAAATCAAGCAAACTTGGCAGGAATATGCCTTGGGTGGTCCCTTGTAAAAATTGCTCAAATGGAAAGGATCTGTGCCATATCACGGGAAAAGGGGCCTTAATGACAAATTTCTTGTTTACACTCTAGAAGCCACAAATATGGTCCAATCTTCATGAAACTTGGTCAGAATGTTTGTTAGGTCATGAGGATGAAGTCTTTTGAAAATTGGAAGGATCCGTGCCATATCACGGAAAAAGGGGCATTAATGACAATTTTGTGAACAATTTCTTTAAAGGACATCTCCTCCTAAACTTATGAGTCAAAATCAACCAAATTTGGCAGAAATATTCCTTGGGTGGTCCCTTGTAAAAATTGCTAAATTGGAAAGGATCCGTGCTATATCACGGGAATAGGGGCTTTAATGACAAATTTCTTGTTTACACTCTAGAAGCCACAAATATGGCCCAATCTTCATGAAACTTGGTCAGAATGTTTGTTAGGTGATGAGGATAAAGTCTATGAAAGATGGGAAGGATTTGTGCCATATCATGAGAAAAGGGGCCTTAATGACATTTTTATGCTCCCCGATGCTCTCCGAAGGGAGAGCATATAGCCGCCCCTTTGTCTGTCCGTCCGTCCGTCCGTAATTCCGTCCGTCCGTCCGTCCGTCCGTCCGTCCCCCACCTATTTCTCCATAACCCCTGGGCCAAATTGAATGAAACTTACCATGTGAACTACCTATGATATAGTGATGATGCGTCTGTGACAGTTTTTGGATTTGAGGCCTCGTCACAGGAAAAGGGGACTTAGGGTAAAAAACAATTTTTCCCAAATTTCTCCTAGTCTAACTGTCAGAATTTAGTGAAATTTCTTACTTGTGTAGCAAATCAGATGCCCTTTACTATAAACAATTTGAAATTAACGTAAAAAAGTCTATGAAAGATGGGAAGGATTTGTGCCATATCACAGGAAAAGGGGCCTTAACGACATTTTTTTTATTTACACTCTAGAAGCTACAAATATGGTCCAATCATCATGAAACTTTGTCAGAATGTTTGTTAGGTCATGAGGATGAATTCATTTGAAAATGGGAAGTATCTGTGCCATTTAACGGGAAAAGGGTCCTTAATGACAATTTTGTCGTAAGATCTCCAAACACCACAAATATAGTCCAATCTTCATGAAACTTGATCAAAATGTTTGCCAGGTCACAAGAATGAACTCTGTTGAATATGGGAAGGTTCATGCAATATCATAGGAAAAGGAGTCTTAATGATAACTTACTTGAAATATCAGGTGAGCGATTTAGGGCCCACAGGGTCCTCTTGTCAGTTTGTACCTTTTATAATCATGACTGGCTTTAAAAGTTTGCACTTAAGAGTTAAAAGAAATGGTATGAAGCAATTTTCCATGTTTAATGTTTTATTTTACAATTGTCATTTTGGCTAAATGAAATTCTTGAAACATTTTGCTGGTAATTCTTAATTCTCTTTTCTTTCAAGTAATACGATAAAATCTCAAAAAAATCAGAATAACATTTTACAGAATATTTGTTTTGAAGCCATAATTGATACTTTGAAGCTTATCTTAGAGAAAAACTTTTCAGAAATTTAAGATATGGAAAAAATGACCAATTTTTATACCCCCGTCAAAGACGGGATGTATTATGGGATCACCCGTGGTGTCCGGGCATCCGGCAGCGTCCACTTCTTTGTCCGGAGCATAACTCTATCACTTGAAGTCCGATTCACTTCAAACTTGGCAATTGTATTCTTCTCATCATTACGGAGTGCAGTGCACAAGAACCATAACTCTACCTGGCCTATTTTGTGAGTTATTGCCCTTTGTTGTTTTTCAGACTTGAATCTTGTCCAGAGTATATCTCTAAAAGTATAATAGCTATGATCATGAAACTGCATGGGTGTATAGATCTCACCAAGGGAAAGTGCAGTGCATAAGGACCATAACTCTACCTGGCCTATTTTTTTAGTTATTGCCCTTTGTTGTTTTTCAGACTTGAATCTTGTCCGGAGTATATCTCTAAAAGTATAATAGCTAGGATCATGAAACTTCATGGGTGTATAGATCTCACCAATGGGGAGTGCAGTGCAGAAAAACCATAACTCTACCTGGCCTATTTTTTGAGTTATTGCCCTTTGTTGTTTTTCAGACTTGAATCTTGTCCGGAGTATATCATAAAAGTATAATAGCTAGGATCATGAAACTGCATGGGTGTATAGATCTCACCAAGGGGGAGTGCAGTGTACAATAACCATAACTCTACCTGACCTATTTTTTGAGTTATTGCCCTTTGTTGTTTTTCAGACTTGAATCTTGTCGGGAGTATATCTTTAAAAGTATAATAGCTAGGATCATGAAACTTCATGGGTGTATAGATGTCATCAAGGGGGAGTGCAGTTTACAAGAACCATAATTCTACCTTTTTTGAGTTATTGCCCATTGTTGTTTTTCATACTAGAATCTTGTCCGGAGTTTACTTCTTACCTTTGTCCATCTGTCTCTCTACACAAAACATGACAAAAAATATTCATTCAAAATAACCTCAGTTCTATTCAAACCCCCAGTTGATACTAAGCAGTGTGACGGGCGTATCTTGTGACAATTTGGCACCTTGTTATACCATCACTGTGTAAATAATAGACAAGACAAAATTTTGATGCAATGCATCAAAGTAGGCCGCAAATTATTTGGTTATCATCAATGAATAATGTATTTTTTTTTTATAAAAATATTTTTTTGCAAACAATACCTATCTAGATTTTAAAGATTTTAACAACAATAATGGCCCTACTTTAGCATGCACACCCGGCTTAAATACACTAAGGAGTACTTTATTTCGACATAGGCACAATGAATTACACATGATGGTAAAGTGATTGCCTTTTTAGCTTGTCTGTTTTCTAAGAAACCTTGAGGTATGGAGATCATTTTTAGCGGCGTTGACATTGTTGTTCGTTTGACCTGTTGTTATTGAAGATATCTTCATAAAATTTAGCATGTATGTTCACTATCTCAAGAGCTATCCAGACAATCACGGGGGACAACTCTTAAAAAGGGTTTTTGTAAGAGTCCCTTTTTTCACTCAGCTTTTTGTATTATCCAGCACCTGCAGCCAAGGGTTGCACCCATAGGCGGTGCTCTTGTTAGAATAGTATATTCACTCAACCTTCATGCTGATGTATGCGGAGTTATCCGAAGAAATGAGCATATAAAAGAAAGAAAATACAGACTCAAAATAATAGCACAAACAATTCTGAAATCAGAACACGAGGCCAAAGATTCAAGTTATCATTCAATAGCTGTCATTCAAACTAGTACTAAGACTGCACCTATTTGAAGTAAAAGGACCGACTTCGGTTGTTCCAAAATAGTTTGGTTAGAAAAAGTGATATGCTCCTTTTGTCGCATTGTTTTAATGCTTGAATAACAGTAACTGGCTTGAAATTATGTTATGCTAAGTGCCAGACAATTGCTACATATCACACACAGGATTAGATTAATTAAGGTAGAAACATTTATTCTCAAGACCAGAGCTTTGATATAAGTCATCACACACTTTTGTACCAAAAGGATTTCGGGTGTAATTGTGCACAATGAAGTATTGTGTTTTTTTAAAACCGCAAAAATGCCATTTTTACTATATGTTTAACAAGACCAAAACAGACAGGAGTGTAACCATAGATGTATCTCCTGTGAGAATCACTTTGATGTAAAAAATTGCAGAAACATGGAGGGAAAAAGAGTAAAAACTAGGTCAAACATGTCTGACTGATCAGTCATTTTAATGAAATGTGCAATATTTGTAAAATCAAGCTCATAACCCAAAACCCTGATTTTATTGCTCAATAATTTTCATTACAAAACAGTTTTTGAATAACTGTTGTTTGATCCGGGCTGCATTGTACGGTTTTCTATGTTTTGAATAAAAACATTGGACAGGTTTTATAATAATGTATCCCTAATCCCCCATGGTCATATTCAAAACGCATTCATAATGGTAGGCCGCTTCTGCGGCCTACCAATAAGCAGTCATACTATTAACAGAAACTCATTCTTGTGGAGTAAAATTCTTCAATTGGTCCTACAAGAGCTATGTTTCTTATTTTACTGTGATTTTATGAGTTAAATTTGACATAAGTTAAACATGATGCTTATTAAAATGACATATTTAACATTTTCTTGGAAACTCCCATGATTAGGTTACTTTGTTTTTATGACCTTTATCGGTATTTTAACCCTTGTCATGCTGATCTCAGAATATTCCTGCTTTGGCAGGAGCTATAGACAAACATCAGTCTGCACATATGTGCAGTCTGATGTTAGTCTCCACCACATGTTTCTCACTTTCAAACCAGAATTGTCAATAAGTTAATTTTTTCAAATAATAATGGACCTACAGTTGGTACTTTCAGTGCTTTTTGCCCTCTGATTTTGATGGAAATTTTCAGCCAAAATTTATTCAGCAGGACAAGGGTTAAAGGCCTTTTGTTTTTGCCTTTTTGTATGTATCTGACCATCATGATACTTGATGGATATTCGCTGTCAATAAAAAACAACAACAACTGAACATTCTAAATTTTCAGTCAGGTACAATTCTTACGTTTGCTATTTTCCACCATTGATGCCCACTGTTTCAGTAGGTCAAAAAAAGGTGATGGATTTAAAATTATTTCTAAAGCTGTTGTTAATTTTGAGCTCGCCTGTTTTCAGAGAAAACCCAAGGTATTGTCATTACATCTTTTGCAGCGGTGATGGCATTGGAGTGACAAATTTTAGCCTTAATTGTTGTATCTCAGTTGTTATTTAAGATAAGGTCATGAAACTTGGCATGTCTGTTCACCATTACAAGAGCTGCCCAGACTATCTAGAGGGATAACTCTGAAAGCGTTTTTTTAAGCGGTATGCCTCTTTTTTTCTACTTAGATTTTTGCATTATCCAGCACCTGCGCTGAGTGTTGGTATCCATGGGTGGTGATCTTGTTACTATTTTTAGGTTAAACCACAAAAAGTTCCAAACTGTCTTCAGACCTATATATTTCTAGGTAACTGAAAGTAATAACTGATGTACTATGGCAGTATTAGGTAACCAGTGCAAAATATTTATCATCTTCTCTGTCTGTTCATCCGTATGCCCATGAGTACATTCATCCAGTTCTTTTTAACACAACTTCTCATACAATAATGGATGGATTTTGATGAAATTTGTATAGAATGTTCCTAGTCATCTGACTATAGTTGGATTGGGATTAGTGATATTCTGCCTTGCAATTATTTTGCGGCCTATATTGTGATTTGTGACTCTGGATTTCATTTTGATTTCTGTTTGTCTTACAACAACCTACTAGTACATACACATGCAAACATTTTTGGTCTCTTTACAATTAGATATTGTAAGATTTTCTCTAACTTCATGTATGCTCACTTTTAAATGACTGATATTCTTTCTGTCAATCACTGCAGGCCATCAATCTTGATTATGGTTGGTTACAGTCAGTCACTCAGTGCATTAGTCAGCATTCTTAATTAGCTCCAATTAAAAAAGTGTCAAAAGATAATTATTGTTATTAATTGGAGATAAATTGATTTAACCTGTCAGGTCCCTAGATCTTCATCGATTGATGTATTTCCTAATTCATTTTCATGTCTTGGGTAGAGACTGCACATCTAGGGAATGCTGTAAAAATTATGATTACACGTACCTTATTTTTGTGCAAGCCTTTACTATGTATTTATGTATTTCTTAGACATATTTTAATTGGTACAATGTTAGCTTTAGTAAAAATGCAGTATTATAAAATTACTATAACATTTCATTTTTACAAACCAACTTTGCAAAAACTGCAAGAAAATTGAAGTTCTGAAAGCACTGGATGCATTTATTATGGGTCAATATTATTTTTGTAAAAACAAATTTTTAATCTTTTTTGGTTTAATATGGAAATCAAGTGGTATAGACTAAGATAAGACTGCACTTATGTGCAGGCTGATCTTTGTATATTCTGCCTGTCTAAGAAGGAATATTTCGGGTTCAGCATGATAAGGGTTAGAGATCACTTTTGGATGATCAAGCCATCTTTTTTTCTTTCAGAGCAATCATTTCGTTTCTTCAATGAGATTGCATTTTAGAGTTTAAGTTCTGAGTTGATTTGTTTGTTGGCAACCCAAAACTCTTAACTACAGCTTGAATAAGCTGGAGTTGTGAGGTTTTTGATAACCAAATTATGCTTTCATGATTAAACTGGCAAGTGGCTGAATTAAACTAACCAAAAATGGTTCTTGCTGTTCAATGAAGCTTAGTTAAGCCCCTTAACAAACAATAAGGTCCTGCTTGACCCTTGGATGACATAAAATAGTTCCCCAAGACACACTTGAAGATGTCCAATTTGAATAGGATACTGTCACCTGCAGAGACAGCCTGAGTGTGGATTGAATTGGATTGTGGTGACCGATGCATTTTTCTCTTAATTTTTTAGACATTTTAAAATAGGTTTATAGAAGTGATCATGCCTGTTTTAACTCTTATTCTGCTGAATTTATTTACTTTTTATAACAAATTGCCAAGCCTTGGGACATTTCAACTAATCTTACTCAAGTTGTTTCCACAATTATTTGGTAGAAAGCAGGTAGCATAGGCTAAGATTAGATGTCTGTTCAGACTGATCTTTGTCCACATTGTCTACCAAGGCCTTCCTTACAGCAGGATTAAGCCATGAGCAGCATATGATGGGATAAGAACTCGATATGGCTGGCCTGAACCTCTTCAGGTTACCATGAGATTAAAAATAGGACCTGCAATATCTGAGGTATTCAGTTGCATCCTCAATCATACCTTATCAAAATTTTAAGCCCTAGGAAATGAGGAGTGTGGATTTCCCATGCCTGACTAGTCCAACATGGGCTTTTTTACGGTTCTACCTGCGGTCATGTACATTCTTTGAGGCCACTTACTTATGGAAAAGTAAATACCTGGGCAAACCTTGGAATGATATTAGTAGAATTAAGAGATTAATTAGGTTAGTGTTTGTATTGTTTCCAAGGAAGAAATTGCTAGGTTCCAACATTTTCTTCTTTCAAAACAGTGTTTTCTCAAAATTTATCTATTCTCTTTTGTAGTGGACAAATCCATTTTGATCCTCGAAAGTAGAAATTCATCTTTTACTTGTCCAGGGACAAGAGGAGAAAAATGGGTAATAATACGCCCCTGGAAATGTTATGGGAATATGTAAAAAGTTTCTGCCTTTGAAGCTAACCCAACAAAAGTTATGCAGAAAACCTATCTCAGAAAAATATTGCCAAGGACATCTGCACAATCTAACAATTCATCAACTACAAATTTTCTTTAATGCTTTTTGGTGGTTTATCGAGAAATAACAGTAGATTATCACTTGATAATCTCACCGCAAAAGCAGTGAAATTATCAAAAACTTATACCCAGCTTTTGTGCATTTCATCCTATCTGACGTCATCTATGCGGGGCAAAATAAGTGATGTCACAATGAACGTTGCATAGCAATCACGTGAAAAATGACGCGCTTTACAAAAATATGTCATAGAAATTTTTCTTTTTATCTCATTTCTGCTTTAAAGAAATAGAATAACTGTTTGTTTTTTGTGTCCACATTGTCTACCAAGGCCGTTGCATAGCAATCACGTGAAAAATGACGCGCTTTACGAAAATATGTCATAGAAATTTTTCTTTTTATCTCATTTCTGCTTTAAAGAAATAGAATAACCGTTTGTTTTTCGTGTAAGATTGATTTATATTTCATTTCGTGAACAACAAAAGCTGTATTTTTCACTCGTGGCTCCACCACTCGTGAAAATATAGCTTTTGTTGTTCACTCAATGAAATATAAATCGATCTTACACTGAAACAAACGATTATCCTCTATGTCTTCTGTAATTTATTTCCAATTCCAACCAGTCTATAATTTAATGGTGTTATAACGGATTGATCATAATATTTTTTTACTTTTTGTCTTTTCAGAGTGGGGTGATCATGTTTCCAGAAGATGACTATTTGATAGAACCAGCACCCCATCATTTGAAATCCAAACACAGTCATCATCAGCATCATCATCATCATCATCGCCATAGCAACACAGAACCTCATGTACTATACAGAAGATCTTCACTAGAGAACTTCCAAGCAACTGCAGGTAGGTGCCAATTAGAACCCTTTTACCATAACAACCATTGTCATGTGTGGATAAAAAAATGTTCCAAGAGGGTTCTTATGTAAATAGCTGTCTTCTGATACTGTTTGACTGGACAAGCAGAATATTCAAACTATAGCTTGACTTGCTGTATTTAATGACCATTGAGTCTCAAACTGATTGTGCAATACCTTAATTCCAGGTTTACTTGATTTGACATTATTATTTAACGCTTATCATGCTGAACCCTGAATATTCCGGCTTTGGTAGGAGCTATAGACAAACATCAGCCTGCACATATGTGCAGTCTGATATTAGTCTACACCGCCTGTTTCTCACTTTCAAACCAGAATTTGAAATAGATTTAGTTTTTCAAATAAAAATTGACCTACAGTAGGTACTTTCAGTGCTTTTTACCCTTCGATTTTGATGCAATTTTTTACCAAAATTTATTCAGCATGACAAGGTTTCATCAAAATCCCAAGTGGGGTCAAGGTCCCACACCCCACTCTGTATTTATGCATACTTCTTCTTAAGTTACTGTATAGAAAAGTTACTACCCATAAATAATGAACAAGATACCATAATTAATCAAATGGATATGTTGTCTTTGTGTCTGATTGGAAAAATAAAAGGATATGATTTTGCTATTATTGTATCGGTCTTTTTTACAAAGCCACTATCCAAGCACTGTTGGTAGCACATCTGACTCTGTCAATATTGAGGTACCAGGTTCAATCCCAGAAGGCGGCACTCATCCTTTGGACTATTTATCCTCCACCAATGGGTTGACAGTTGTAGACCTTAGTGGAAACTGAGGGCTAGGAAAGGATGAAATGGCAGTACTGGTGTGAGAAATATCAGGAATCCATTGTTAGGTGCTCAATCCACCACAATATAACTGAAAGATTGGTGAAAGCAATGTGCAAGCAACCCCTTTCATACAATCAAACAAAAAGCCTATAACACTGTCAAGTTATGTTCTTAGAAAACTGAAAATGTTGTAGCCATTTGCCCTACGTTGTTAGAAATCAGACAGAACTAGGACAAAGCCCTGGTGAGGGTATTAGTATGCTTTGCTAAAAATCTGGTAATACAACTTAGCCCCGTAGTTAGGACATTGAATTTCTTTGTACTTTGAGAACCTACACACAAAAATAAAAAAAAAACCCAATCAGATATTTTCTAAAAAAAAATTGAATGCAGCTGAGGTTTGTATAGGTACCATTAGCATTTCAGGAAAAAAAAAATGAATCTAGAACATATACTAAGATTGAAAAACATTGACCTCCCAAGTAAAGATGTGCAACTTGTGAAATCCTGATCAAATTAGACAATTTTTCACTGTCCAGATGATTCCTTTGTTGTGTGATGGATCTAATTTCTGTATAAAAGTAAGTCTTGATTAACTTTGTTATTTCAGATTTCAATAAGTATGCCAGATCAAGAGCTCAGTTTCACAGGACAAGAAGGAAACGCTCCTACAGTAGTGAAGAGAGGACAGTGGAAACATTGGTTGTGTTAGATAGGGACATGTACAAGAGTCATGGGAGGGAGAATGTCACTACTTATGTACTCAGTATATTTAACATTGTGAGTAATAGAGAAGTTTCAGAATATTTCAGCGTTCATTTTTCATCAACACTAGATATTAATTTTAATATTTCTCATGCTGAATCTGAAATATAATGGCTTTTGATTGAGAAAAAGACAAAGATGAGCCTTCATATATTATGCACAGGTTGATGTTAGTCTTTATCACCAGAGGTGCGTTCGTTATGATTTTAAGAATCTTAAGATTTCTAATCAAGATATCTTGTACACCTGAGATGAAATTCTATGATGCAGCAGATTTATATTCCAATTAGAAATCTTAATCCTACCAAACGCACCTCTGATTTTATCAAACTATGAAAGTTTAAAAATATTTTTTGTTTAAAATGAATTCTGACTAAAAACATTGCGTCAAATGCTTTCACCACTTTATTCTTAATACATGTTTTAAAAAGTTTTCATTGAAGATGACAAGGGTTAAGAAAATATTTGTAAACCGTCAAGTAAATAGAGACCATCTGGAAAGTGCGAAAAGTGTCTACCCAAATCAGACTGTGCTAATTGTGCAGACTTGCTAGGGTTGAAAACTTTTCAAACTTTGCTTATTTTCTGAATCTAGAATGTTCAATCTACCTTCCTGTGAAAGAATTTTTGAATTGCGACCTCTGGTTTATCTATGCTGGACCCAATCTATTTTCAAATAATTATTTCACTTTTCGCATGAAGGGTTATATTTGATTTGCAAAAATGCTCTTTAAACGTACCTTACTTACCTTGCATTATATAGGATGGTTACTTTTTCACTGCAACCTCTCAGTTTGGGCCAGTTTGATGGGCTAGTCCAATTCCTAACAATTATTTTGTTAAAAAAAAGATACAATGATTAACATTATGACAATATTAATTCCATTTCCTTATTCTATTGCAATTGATCATCTGAAATCATGCTGTTGCTCTAGAAATTACGCTTTTTTCATTTTAACCCTTTGCTGTTTAATCCCTGCTTTTTACGTGCCTGGGATTTTATGATTGAAAAAACAGTGTGCAAAAAGAAGAAATTGCTTCTGACAAGCAATTTCTTCTTTTTCCACACTATTTTCTTCCCTACTGAATGGTTATTTTTCAAATTAGATCCACTTTAAATTTTCGTCTGCAAAACCTTTAAATTTGGACAGGTCCAAAGTTTTGTAAAACAGGAAAGTGTTAATTATTTCAGGTATCTCAATTATATCAAGACTCATCATTAGGATATCCCATCAACATTGTTCTGGTGGGTCTGGTGTATCTTGATGGAAGGGAGGTAAGTCAATATTTACCTGATTTGTAGCTCTCAGACAAAGTTCTTTCATTGTTGTATATAGGACCTGTGTTGAATTTTTGTTTCAGACAAGCTGATCTTAACTGAGTCTTGAGTTGAAATGCTATTAAATGAGCCTTGGCGAGCGTCATAACTATTCTATTCTAGATGAAGTTATGATCAGCTTGTCTCAAACAAAATCAAGTAACAGATTCTTTTTCTTACATTAACACCAGTTTTTTACGTTAAAACTATTTTTTGAAATGCCAAGATGATGAAAATACTGCAATAACATGTGTTAGATGACACTGTGATGATATAATGTGGAATGTGATCTTGCATCTGTGTAAGACAAGGATATCCCTGATGTTGGTTCATTATAGAAGACAAGGGGAGCTGTGTAAGAAAATACCATAGTACTATGCAGATCTATTTGGGAACTAGGGCACCTATCTAAAGCCCAATTTTAGCAGAAATCACCAGATTTATGGAAATTTCTAAATTTTAGATGAGTCCATCTTGCAGCATCTCTTGTTGTGCGACCATTTTTATTAAGCGACTGTTTTCAAAATCTCCTTCTTTTTGCCAAAATATCTGAAGAAGTAGATTTAAATGGTCTGAAAACTATTGTAAATGAATTCTATGTTGTTAAATCTCTAGAATTCCCACAATGAGATTATTCTGTTGAATTAGAACATCATGGGATTATTGAGAAATTTGTAATAACATACAGTGATACACATTCAATAAATACATATATTTCTTTACTTATTTGCAAACAAAATATGTAAAAAGTAACTATTCTTTTTAAAGATGGCTTTATGGTGGTCCTGTATTATCAAATGGATATTTTAAGAACAGTGACATAATGCGGTTATTTTTAGAAACTTGCATTTCTGTTAGACAAATCAACGAAAACAAGGCAAATAGGGGTTATAAGATAAATATAATACATTCTTAGTGTACTGTATGAAAAAATATCTAACTCTGTTGTGGGAATCAATAATTGTTTCGGAAGAGCCTTGACAATTATCAATTCTCCAAACTAATAGACCTATTTCACATAAGTCTACGCATGCGCGGAAATCTCTCGACTCCGCCCCTTATACAAACGAGGGGGCATTGTCATTTTAGTCCAGTAATAGTTTATAGAAAAATAATATAATTTAAACCACAAAATACTCGTCGTTACAAACGAAATTAAAGTTATTTTTACACATAATTAGAATGAAGTTTTAATGCTTTAATTCTTCGTGCTTATTTTTGTCATTTTTCTATTTTTTGCTTTTGATTAACTTATATTAATCTAACTCTTTTTCGTGTTCCTGACCTATGAAGAAGTATTTTGTATTTCTTGTTGGTAATTATGTACTGACTTTTTTTTTAAATTTTGTCATCAAAGTTTGTCTTTGAATGATATTTATTCGTATATTATTCCTTTTTTTTTTTATTCAGATCTTATCATTTATTTTGCTCTTTTCATTGAAATACCAATACATGTATTACTAAAAAAAAAACGTAGCCTTCTCAATCATTTCTTTATATAGTAATTTCTTTGTATAAAACATAGGTACCATCACATCGTAATTAACACACTGGGACAAGAAAATGTATTCTTGCAAAAAGTAATAATAAAAAATAAAATAAATAAGTAAATCGTTGAGCGAATAATCCAACCAAATACGCCACCTTGTTAACATATATTGTTTGTGATATTGCGCTGTTGAAACTTCATGGCAAAGAGAAAACTGAAACCAACACATTGACGATTTTTCACTCTGTGAATCATGATTGATGAAAAGTAGACATATGTGATACAATGTATTTTGACCGTGCAATATATATTTCTTTGTGAAAATGTTATCTATTCACAACAGCGGGGTTTTTTTGCACAAGAAATTTTCATACTAAGGAAATATTTAATGATAATATTAAATAGATAAATACGTGGTATTTTTTAAAAAGCACAGAAAGACCAGACTTAGTTAAAGTAAGATTAATGTTTTTATCGTATAGGGGCCATATATCTGATACTCATTTAGAATCGTTAAAATATTTTGCACAAGCCCCTTGCAGCACTGTTATTTTTCTTGTTGCTTGATAAAACTTAAGCGTTAAAAGATGTAGGGCTGAATTTAATCTTCGTGTTTGTTTATGATTTTAGAAAGGGTTTTTAGCTCCACTGGCTGAAAGCCACTGGGGCTATTGTCATGGCGTTGTGTCCGTCGTGCGTCCGTCCGTCCGTGCGTGCGTGCGTGCGTCCGGTCGTAAACTTTTCTTTAAAAATCTTCTCCTCAGAAACTACAGGATGGATTTCAACCAAACTTCACAGGAATGATCCTTGGGTGACCCTCTTTCAAAGTTGTTCAAGAAATTTTGATCCAATGAAAAACATGGATTTAATGGGCGTGGCTAATTTCCAAATATGGTAAAAAGTGAGTTTTCTCTGATTCTAATCAATGGATACCAATGAAATTTTACATGAATGATCCTTGGGTGACCCTTTATCAGTCTACAAAAAACCATTATGATCGAATGGAAAATATGCATTTTATGGGCAGAGGTCATTTCTCTATATGTTATATAGTCGAAACTTTGAAAATCATTTTCTCATAATGTAATGGATCGATATCAACCAAATTTCACTTGAATGATTTTTGAGTGAACCTTTATCAGTCTACAAAAAATCATTGTGATCGGTTTGAAAATATGCATTTTATGGGCAGAGGTCATTTCTCTATATGTTATATAGTGGAAAATTTGAAAAACATTTTCTCAGAATCTAATTTTTGGATATCAACCAAATTTCACTTGAATGATCCTTGAGTGATCCTTTATCAGTGTACTAAAAATTATTTTGATTGGATGAAAAATGTGCATTTTATGGGAGGAGGTCATTTCTCAACAAGTTAAATAGTGGAAACTATGAAAATCATTTTCTCAGAATGTAACTGATGGATATCAATCAAAATTGTTTGGTGTGATCTTTGGGTGACCCATTATCATGCAGCCAAAAATCATTTTGATTTGATGAAAAATATGTCTTTTAAGAGCGGAGGTCATTTCTCTATCTGTTTAATAGTTCAAACTTTGAAAATCATTTTCAACATCAGTAGAACCCCAAATATCTAAAAATCAAGTCAAAACATTTCTTTGCTTTTACAAGAATTTCAAGCCTGTGGAGCGACTCAAGCCATTCATGGCTTTCTAGTTCAATATGCCATTGACCCCAGATCAAAGAGCGGTAAAACACTAAGGCAGCAGTTATAAGTTACAACACGTGCGCTAAATAAACATTGTACTGGTGACAATTAAGCATCGTATGTGACATATGGTATTACGTAATCGTATTTAACTTCTACCACATCTTCAAGATCAATATATATCCATAAAAGGGGTATCTAAATAATGCGTTCAATAATTCATGAATTTGGAAAATTAATTGGATTCGTAAGAGGTGAGTGTTAAAAAGAGGCTGCACGAAAAGAAATCAAGTGAAATTCAGAACTACAAATCTTTAATTTCGAAACAGCGAATGCATGTTTCCAATGTATTTAAAAGCCCTTCCCAATGCAAGTATATGTTCAAATTTGAATCATTATTAAAATGAAATAGCAACTCATAATAATAAACCTACGGTGGAACTATTTCTCCCCTTTTTACATTATCTTTCACTCTCGATATGGTTCAGTGTTTTTTTTTGTTATATTTAGCTCCACTGGCTGAAAGCCACTGGGGCTATTGTCATGGCGTTGTGTCCGTCGTGCGTCCGTCCGTATGTGCGTCCGGTCGTAAACTTTTTCTTTAAAAATCTTCTCCTCAGAAACTACTGGATGAATTTCAACCAAACTTCACAGGAATGATCTTTGGGTGACCCTCTTTCAAAGTTGTTCATGAAATTTTGATCCAATGAAAAACATGGATTTAATGGGCGTGGCTAATTTCCAAATATGGTAAAAAGTGAATTTTCTCAGATTCTAATCAATGGATACCAATTAAATTTTACATGAACGATCCATGGGTGACCCTTTATCAGTCTACAAAAAATCATTGTAATCTGATGGAAAATATGCATTTTATGGGCGGAGGTCATTTCTCTAAATGTTATATAGTGTAAACTTTGAAAATCATTTTCTCAGAATGTAATTGATGGATATCAACCAAATTTCACTGGGGTGATCCTTGAGTGACCCTTTATTAGTCTACAATAAATCATTGTGATCAGATGGAAAATATGCATTTTATGGGCGGAGGTCATTTCTCTATATGTTATATAGTGGAAACTTTGAAAATCATTTTCTCAGAATCTATTGTTTGGATTTCAACCAAATTTCACTGGGATGATCCTTAAATGACCCTTTATCAGTCTACAATAAATCATTGTGATCAGATGGAAAATATGCATTTTATGGGCGGAGGTAATTTCTCTATATGTTGTATAGTGGAAACTTTGAAAATCATTTTCTCAGAATCTATTGTTTGGATTTCAACCAAATTTCACTGGAATGATTCTTGAGTGATCCTTTATCAGTCTACAATAAATCATGTGATCAGTTGGAAAATATGCATTTTATTGGTGGAGGTCATTTCTCTATATGTTATAACGTGGAAACTTTGAGTATCATTTTCTCAGAATCTAATTTTTGGATATCAACCAAATTTCACTTGAATGATCCTTGAGTGACCCTTTATCAGTCTACCAAAAATTATTGTGATTGGATGGAAAATATGTTTTTAATAAGCGGAGGTCATTTCTCTATATGTTATATAGTTGAAACTTTGAAAATCATTTTCAACATCAGTAGAACCCAAAATATGTAAAAATCTAGTCAAAACTTTGATTGCTTTTACAAGAATTTCAAGCCTGTGGAGCGACTCAAGCCATTCATGGCTTTCTAGTTCGTTAGAGAGAGAGAAACAAAAACATGTGTCGAATTTGCATTCTGTCGTCTGCCGTTTTTGTTGTCTGTTTTTTTATTATCTCTTTATTTTAATCTTTTTTTTGTATTTTTTAGTTAATCAATTACAATCGATTTGTGACGAACAATGACTAGTTATTAGTATTGAAATAATGAAAATGAATAGTCAAAATGAAAGAAATCCATACAAACTATCAAATTGAAGTGATTTTTCAAAACGGTAGATTTTCGATGGAGGATATCTGTTTCGACCAAATATAAATTCATCAAGGGGATAAACTCTGAAGAGTTATACTGTATTTGCATTTCATTCCACCAAACTAAAATCAAACATCGCTTTTTGTCCATATTTAAAAATAAAAATTTCTAAAAGCGGTCGAAATAATTTCTAATGACATTTAAGCATTGGTTTGAATTATAAAAGATTAATGATCTATTTTATTAATAGTTGAAATCGACTGATTTATTCGGATAAATTTCAATGAAATAACGAGTGGAGAAAAGAAGGACGCCCCCTTGTTTGCATTGTTAAGTAAATTTGACTGGAGAGTATGCAAGGGAGATAATTATGTGAAATACCTCTATTAGATATTTATTTTTTATACAAAACACTACCATATATAACTGTAATATTGTCACTGAGCTACCAAAATGATATAAATACTGCTTACTATAATATTGTGCATGTGCGTTTAATGCAAGACAGCATACTATAAGCTTGTGAATGAAAGATGTCAAGGTGTCAGCACATACCTTCATGCATTGTAAGTGCCTATCAATCTATAGACACTTACAAAAGTTTTGTGATGACTCATCATGTTGATCATTTTGTTTATGATATTCTCTTATTCAGCCAGGCCTCTACATAACTCACCATGCAGATAAGACTTAGAATAGTTTCTGTCAGTATTCAGAGAGGTAACTAAAAGCTACATAACTTTGTAAATATGTTGATCATTTAGTTTATGATATTGTTTTTTCAGCCAGGTCTCTACATAACTCACCATGCAGATAAGACATTGAATAGTTTCTGTCAATGGCAGGCTGGTATTCAGAGTGGTAATAAAAAGCTACATGACCATGCAGTACTACTGACAGGAAAGGATATTTGTTCTTACAGAAATGCTCCCTGTGATACTCTTGGTGAGTCAGTCTATTGTATACCCAGCAATTTTAAAGATTAATTCAGGCATGATACAGATTTTTACAATTTTTTTATTAAGCATAAATCGGTGGCTCAGCACAAAACTGTCTTAACTGCCTATATGTCTATAGACAGTTACAACTGTTCCGTATTCAGCCATTGAAATGAGACTTTGAGGAGGCACATTATCCCTAAAGGTCAGTGTCAAATATTGTTTGATATACTTTAAGAATTAGATGATATCATTCAATACTAAGTAGGTTAAGTAAAAACATTCTATAAACTATTAGATAGACAGATCACAAGGAATAGAAGAATATAAAATGTAGAAAATTGCTGCATTCATCTCATGATATGGTAAAGTATCATAGCTCAAAAATTACTAAAATTTACCAACTTTCCTACAAAAAAAATGTTATAACTGTTTACATTGTTTTATTTCAGGTTTTGCCCCAATAGAAGGAATGTGCAGTGAACTAAGGAGTTGTATAGTAAATGAGGACACTGGCCTCTCTACTGCCTTCACTGTGGCTCATGAAATGGGACACAAGTAAGTTGATTTATAATATGACCTACGTTGCGGGAGTGAAATAACCCTGTTGATTATTTTTGATATTACATGGGTGTTATTACACTAGTGGAATAAGTATGCAAATGAGCTCAGAGCCAATAGCATGCTATTTGGAACTGCGAAAATGACGTCATAAGGTATACATTGTGACAACAGTTTTAAACAACATTATAAGTTTCGCGGTAAATGAAAATATTGAATTTCAAAAAATATGAAGAAAATGACGTCGTAATGTATACATTGTGACATCAGTTTTAAAAGGCATTTTAACCCTTGTCATGCTGAATAAATTTTGGCTAAAAATTTTCATCAAAATCAAAGGGCAAAAAGCACTGAAAGTTCCAAACGTAGGTCAGTTTTTATTTAAAAAAATAAATCATTGACAATTCTCGTTTAAAAGTGAGAAATAGGTGGTGTAGATCAACATCTGACTGCACATTAAGTGTAGGCTGATGTTTGTCTATAGCTCCTGCCAAAGCAGGAATATTCCGGGTTCAGCATGACAAGGGTTAAGTTTCGCAGACAATTGAATTTCAAGAATTTTCATGATTTTTTTTTCAAAAAAGTCAGGTCATATTATGAATAGAATGTAAAATTTAAGCTCATAAAATACAGAATTTATCAAACTCATCATCTATAAACAGATAAAAACTCGGCGCAACCTCGTTTTTATCTGTTTTTAGATGGCTCGTTTAATAAATTCGGTATTCCATGAACACTCATTTAATACCCTCTATGTATTTATTGTAACATGATGTCCTTGTCAGGTTGATCCAGAAAAATATGAAATAGACCAACTAAGAGAAGTGATTTGAAATCATGAGCTTTTCATACCACGGCATATCTCAAGTAACACACACAACAGTGCCTGAATATCATAGAACAGCTTTAAACATTAGCGTAAGAAACAGCTTATCTGTTCATAAGCTGGATCTCAGTTTCTGATAATTAATAATGAAATGTTCCGACCTACTTCTGTATGACTTTATAGCGCTGCTTCTCAAAAGATTATGCTTGTGCCTACAAGCTGCTGTTAGGGAATTGATTTGGAATCAGATAAAACACAAACAATGTTCAATCTCTAATGTGTTATTAGTCCCCTACCGGTGTTCACACCGGAGGGGACTATAGGTTTGCCCTCCGTCTGTCCATCCGTCTGTCTGTCCGTCCGTCCCTCTGTCCGTCCATCCGTCTGTCCGCTCAAATCTGGATCCCGCGATAACTTAATAACTAAGCAAGCGTTTTTGATGAAAGTTGGTATATGACTAGATGGCAATGTGTAGATTATGCACATCATTTTATTTTTGTTTTTCGACTGAAATTGAGGTTGCTATGGTTACAGAAATAGTGAAAATATGGCCAAAAATGGGATCCTGCGATAAGATAATAACTAAGCAAGCTAGTTTGATGAGACTTGGTATATGACTATATGGCAATGTGTAGATTATGCACATCATTTTATTTTTGTTTTTAGACTAAAATTGTTGTTGCTATGGTTACGAAAATAGTGAAAATATGGCAAAAAATATTGGATCCTGCAATAAGTTAATAAGTAAGCAAGCTAATTTGATGAGACTTGGTATATGACTAGATGGCAATGTGTAGATTATGCACATCATTTTATCTTTGTTCTTTGACAAAAAGTGTGGTTGCTATGGTAACGGAAATAGTGAAAATATGGCAAAAAATGGATCCTGCAATAACTTAATAACTAAGCAAGCTAACTTGATGAAACCTGTTTTAAAATGTAAAAAAAATTATAAGCCATGTTAGTCAGGGTGGTGATGCAGCAGTATTAATCACCTCCAGTGAAAGTTCTCATTTCTTACCAACAAGACTGAAGAAAAACATCTTGGATCAGACAAGGTAACTGTTATTGATACTATTTCTTGCATCTGTCTATTGCTTGCATGAATTGTATAGTGGGCACAGCAGAGACAACAACTCATGTAAGTCTTGTTTAACCCTTTCCAAAACAAGACCTGGTTTTGACGTCCCTGATAGAATTGGTGTGGGAAAACATTGAGACAAACGAAGCGGGTAGGGGACTTTATGTGTTGCATACAACACCAGATACTTGTTCTTCTTATTTTCAGTTTTGGAATGTTACATGATGGTGATGGTAACACCTGTAAAGAGACCACAGGAAATATCATGTCTCCTACATTGTCTGCACAGAGTGGAACATTTCATTGGTCAACATGTAGTAGACAGTATATGAGAAAATTTCTCAAGTGAGTATAGCAGATTTATAGGAAGCATCAATTAAAAAATCATGATATAGGGATGATTGGTATTTTGATTGCCTTTATTGAAGTATAAACTGATATTGCCTCAGCACATGGCAAATAACGCTGATAGGATGTTAAGTTAAAGCCATGTGATAAGGCACTAGCAGTTTGTCTTTCAGTATATGCAATCAAATAAACATCTAACCGTTATAATTGCAATCCTTTAGATCTAAGAAACAATAAGGATACTCTGCTAAAAAAGAAAGTGTGCTTTTTGCCTGTATTGAACAATACAAATATAATTTTTAGATCACCATAATTTGTGTATCATTATTCCACTAAATTTAACATCTATTTTTGACATTACAGTACAGCCCAATCTGAATGTTTGACGAGCACTAGTCGTAATACTGCAGAACTCAAGTTTCCTGACCAGCTACCAGGGGAGATATTCAACGCAGATATACAGTGTGTGTGGCAGTTTGGTAGCCATTCTAAACAGTGTACATTCATATTTGGGAGGGTAGGTGGACAAATTTTTCTTAAGATTATGAGCTTGAATCCTTACTTATAATTCTGAATTAAGTCAGAATTGCTTTGATCTGGAAAGGGCAGTAGCACTGAAAAGATCTATTGACATTGTAGTTCAATATTTATAAACTTAGATCAGACTGATCTAAAAAGTGCTGATCCACCTTTGTCTTTTCCCTTGCCTTAACAGGAATTATATTGGTTCAGCATGTCAAGGGGTGATACTTCTCTAAAACTTCAACTTGAAGTTAGTCAACATCTATATTAGAGTATGACATTCTAGGTATAATTAAGTATGAATTGTTTAAAGATTAATTTGAGTATAGCTCTTATCATGAATTCAACTTTATGAAATTTCGTAAAATCTTTGCCAAGACTTTGCTAATGAAGCTAAAGGCTTTTTAATGTTTTACCATTATATATTTAATTGCAGGACCCCTGTCAGAACCTGTGGTGTTTTAAGAGATCCGGGATGTGTGAGACCAAATTTTTACCAGCAGCTGAAGGTACTGCCTGTGGTGATGGTATGGTAGGTGGGCATTTAAATACTGTTGGTATTTCTTAGTATGATAATAACACTTGACAAAATTCATTAAACTGTTTTAAACCGAAAGAAATTTAAGTCGAAGCTGTTAGTTAGAGGCAATTTTGCCAGCATCTAAACCTTGCTGCTATTACTTTTTGACAATTTGTGCTGGAAATAAATGTAGTTTTTGTCTAGTCAAATTAAACTACAGTAACTTTCACAGTTGTCTGAAGTCAGCTGTGTCTCCATGAGCATGGATGTGTTTATTTTTTTTTTACTTGGTTAAAATTTGTTTTGAAGTAACATAGTTTAATGAGTTTCAAACATTCTTAACAGTTTTTTTCAATTTATTCAAGGTAAAAGTCTCTGTTAATTGTCAAATGCTCTCTTACTGAGCACAGAATGTTTTTCAGCGACCATTTTAATGTCATAAATAACCTGAAACTATTTGTTGTACCAATTTGATGACAACATATATTTATTTTACAGTGGTGTAGACATGGCCGCTGTGTTAGTTATGGTAAGAAAGGTCCCACACCTATCAATGGATGGTGGACAGACTGGTCTAGTTGGTCACAATGTTCTAGAACATGTGGTGGTGGGGTGAAAAGAAGACATAGAGAGTGTAATAATCCAAGGTCAGTCTATTTAAATGTACAACTATACAAGTCTTAAATTAATCCAGTGGCACCCAACTTCTCATTTGACTATTGAACATTTGAATTTTCTTTTTGAAAACATCTTTTGCATTAATCTTGTGCCCGTTTTACTTAAGATAACAAGATATTGACCTTTTTATTGGAATATCTCTGCAGAACATGTTCCTTTATGCAATAAATGTCATAAAAAAAGTCATTTTAAAAAGGATGTCTTGTCATATTTGTATCTGTCAATCTTATATCAATTGTTCTTTTAATGAATAAAAGAAATTGTTTGATAATGTTTCAGACCTCGGTATGGTGGTAAAACATGTGAAGGCTCGGACATCATGCATAAAATGTGTAATTTGGCAGTAAGTTTTCTTAACTTTCAACTTCTTTTTTTAATGTAGAAATGTTTATGTTGAGTGCTAAAATATGACTACTAAAACATTTTCAACATGTCTTGTACAGCTGTAAGTATTATTTCCAATGATTTTACATTGCCTGACTGGATTATAAGGACAAGGATCATCTTACACTTAGAGAATATTATTTTTGTTAAATATTAATGTTATCTTTTTGAGGTTGTGAGAATTTATCATGACAAGGCTCTGCCAAGTCATGATAATTACTCACAGCCGAGACCAGATAACTTTGGTATTATTATATGCTAACATATTCATCATTCTATTTATCCTGCAAACACCAGTCAAAGACAGAACATATTATTGGTCGCCCATGGCGTCTGGTGTCTGTATAGTCAGTATAGTAGTTATGATCACGAAACTTCATGGGTAGATAGATCTCATTAAGGGAAAGTGTAGTACAAAATAAACCATAACTCTACCTGGCTTAGTTTTTGAGTTATTGCCCTTTGTTGTTCTTCATACTTCGGTCTTGTCCAGAGCTTATCTCTTATAGTATATGAGCTTTGATCATAATAATAATATACCCCTACTCCAATTATTCATCTGTCTGTCTACACAAAAATTGTCTAAATTGTATTCATTTTACAAAATTACTTCAATTCTACTCTTAACCCAAATTTATATCAAGCTGTGTGACAGGCATATCTTGTGACAATTTGGCACCTTGTTCAGGTTTTAAAATTTTATTAAACCTTTAAAAACAAATGAATTCAGGGGAAAGTGGCTCTAGTTAAGATCATGAATATGAAAATTGTTTCTAAAAATAGACTGCCTGATATCATTTCATGTTATCACTTAGGTGATATCTGGTCAGTACAGACTTCATTGCGTGATAAATATGCAAGTCTGGTCAGTGTCTTCACTAATCCACCTGTAAACATTCACTGACTCAAAGATTTTTAAGACATTCAACAAATATGCTTAATTTCACTGATTCAGTGGTGAGTTTATCAAAAGAAAATCTTCTGTTTTTCTCGATAATCGACTGAAATGCATTGATGAAAATGAATGCATCTAGCACTCTTTTAACAGGAGTGTGAGAAGGATGACAGCAACTTTAGAGAAGAACAATGTCAGGCCTATGATCTTAGAAAAACTAGAGGATGGTACTTTAAATGGAAATCTCATCAACAACAATCTCTCTCAGAAGGTAAAAGTCTTTTTTTCTAAAACATATCAATTAATCATTGTAAATTATCAATACTTGAACAAGCCTGAAATCATGTCATTTACTATACTGCAGCTAAGAAAAGTTGATTTGCCTTTAAATTGTGTTGAAGAGAAGATAATTCTGTTTAGTCTAACCATAGAAATCTTTGGAGATGGAGGTTTTCAGAGCTAGAATAAGATTGCCATGTATAGCCTAAGCAGAACACATGAATATGAAGCTAAGGCAATCAAAATATTTTTGTATGGACATTGTATATCAATTTTTTGGAAATTGATAGATTGACAGCTAATTTTACTAAAGGTTTATTTGTTAATACTTTGCATTGAGACTACAGAATGATTATTTTGAAACAAAACAACATTTTAATGGTCATTTGAAATGTAAAACAACTCTTGTTTTATGTGTGTATGTGAGAGTGTGTTTATATTGAAGGAAGGGGGGTGTCTTGATGTTTAATGTATTTGTTTACAAAAGCATTTTGCATTCAAATGTTTTTTGCAAGAGATGAAGAGATTATTTGTTAATTTCATGGAGATATGAAACTAAAAAAGCTAATCACACAATATGTGAAACAGATTCATATATCTGTGATTGGGTTCTAGTTTCATACCTCCATGAAATCAAGAAATACTCACTTCATATCTTATAATCTAATTTCATGAAAAAAAATGTATAAATATTTATTGATAATTGAACTGATTATAATGGCACTCTTTTTTGCGGAAGCTTACAAAACATCTACACATAAAAAATTGTTTTCATGGAGAAATAAAGCGACATTTTTAGCCTATCAGAATGTACAAAAATTGATGGAGTTACTCTAGAATTTATTTATTTACAGTTGATGACCAGTGTAAGCTCTATTGTAAAGCATCAGGTTATAATTACTACTATTCTATGGAAAAAGAAGTGATTGATGGTACACGATGTAACCAGTATTCTGAAGATGTGTGTGTTAATGGCAATTGTGAGGTGAGACCTCTAATTAACCCTTTGCTGTTTAATCCCTGCTTTTTACATGCCTGTGATTTTATGATTGAGAAAACATTGTGAAAAAAGAAGAAATTGCTTCTGACAAGCAATTTCTTCTTTTTCCACACCATTTTCTACCCTTCAGAATGGTTATTTTTCAAATTAAATCCACTTTAAATTTTCGTCTGCAAAACCTTTGAATTTGGACAGGTCCAAAATTTTGTAAAACAGGAAAGGGTTAAAGAAGATATATGCTCAACACTAATTTGGGACATACTGTTTTACCAATGTATTGCCGTCAGTCTATCTGTCAAAAACTTAACCTGAAAAGTGAACTTTTTCCAGAAACTTCAGAAGGTTTTAAGGAACAAATCTCATTTTGAATGTCAAGATCCTTTTTCGAGGTTAAAATTTTATTTGAAAAAGTCTATTTGTTGACCATTTGTGTTCCACAAAAACTACTTGTTTTACTTAAAATGAAGCTGGTTATTTTCTGAGCCTGACCATTGATTACCAGATTATGTTCTTGTATTCTGGAAAGATGGTGTGTTTTTTCTGCTCACAAGGACAATTCATTTATGATTAAAGGTACTTGTAAACACATCTGTTATATTTTATTCTTTCATATGACAATGTGGTGAGCATTTTTGTAAGTTCTTGTCCTTAACCAGTGGGCATATCTTGAAGAAACTTGACAGGAATGGTTCTTGGGTCAAGCTTTACCAAAGTTGTTTAAATATGTAAATTCACCCTTAACTCTGGTTGCCAAGGCAACAGAAAGGGGGGAAGTAAGAAAATCTTTAAATGTCTTCTTCCCTGAAACCATAAGGCAGACGGGATTTCATATTTGGTATGTAGCATCATTGGGTGGAATTTTATCAAGTTTGTTCATATCATACCTTCGGGGGCAAATTTGGGTGCTGCCCAAGCATATCCTATTTCATGTAGAAACAAAGAGCATAATCTTTAAAATTCTTCATCTATGAAACCAGAAGGCAGATAGCTTTCGTATTTGATATATAATATCATCTATAGGACATTTATTAAGTTTGGGTGTGTAGGCGTATCCCATTTTACATAGACTCAAGAGTGAAATCTCTATAAGTCTTCTTCCCAGAAACTGGAAAGCAGAAAGCTTTCATATTTGGTATTTAACATTATCTATTTGATCTTTTTCAAGTTTGTTCATGTCTTCCCATTTGGTCACGTTTGGGCTCTGCCTCACATACCATTTTACATAGCCACAAAAGCAATATCTATAAAAATAATTTTCTCTGAAACTGGATGCTAGACAGCTTTTTTATTTGGTATTTAACATCATCCAATCTCTTCTTCAGTATATTTAAAATGTGAACAATGGACGTTTCAAAATTTTTAATGTTACCTAGTTTTTGGCTCATTTAGGAGAATTTTTTAGCCATGAATTGATGTGTGAAGGAAGATTGACTAACATTTTTATTTTAGAAAGTTGGCTGTGACTTAGTTATTGGCTCATCTGCAAGAAAGGACCAATGTGGTGTGTGTAGGGGAGATAATTCTACATGTAAAATTGTACAAAATACATATACAACACAACCTAGAAGAAATGGTAAGTGGTTATTAGCACCTACTTTTATAGATCCTCTAAGGAATAAAAAAAGACCGATAGATAAAAAATTGTGAGTTTTTGATAAAAAAATGTCATTTACAGCGTGATCATGAATAAGGGAATTCTTACAGTTGTTTGAATCCTCATATGAGAAAGAAAACAATATGTTACTGTGCATGTCAAGGAAGTTTTATTATCATCTTGTGAAAATAAATAAAAGATAATTGCCTTTACCCTTGACAACTCCTCTTCTAAATCGGGTGAAAATATATTAAGACTTTTATTCACTTTCAGCTTATGTAAAAATAACATATCTACCTCGTGGGGCAAGCAGCATCAGTATAGAAGAGATGGGTATTGCCCCAAACAACTACCTAGCTCTTAAATCAAAAGATGGGAAATACCACCTAAATGGGCGATGGCACCTAGATAGAGAAGGAATCTATAAAATAGCCGGGGCTAAGTTTATATATAGAAGATCTTACAATAGACCAGAATCCCTGACATCAGATGGACCAATCATTGAAGAGCTTGTTTTAGAGGTTTGTAGCATTTTACTTGATTACAAAATTGTAGACTGGTCAAAACAATTAATTGATAAAAATTTGAATTTTTTGGAGTTCAGAAAGATACTACACTGTATAGAAATTAAACCAAATCACTTTTTATAGCTCCCCTGAGCATGAAGTGCTGAAGGTGAGCAATTGTGATTGTACAATGTCCGTCGTCCTTCGTCTGTCGTCCACAATTTCTTTAAACATCTTCTCCTCCTAAAACAGTGGGCCAATCTTAATGAAACTTGGCAGGGGATGATCCTTGGGTCAAGCTCTACAAAAGTTGTTCAAGTAAATGAAATCCACCCTTAACTTGCACTTTACCCTTAACAAAAAGCATGAAAATCTTCAAAAATCTTCTTCTCTGAAACCAGGAGGCAGATAGCTTTGATTTTTGATATGTAGCATCATCTAGTGGGCTTCTTACAAGTTTGTTCATATCAAGACCCTGGGGTCATATTTGGGCTCCACCAAGGCGCCACCCTTTTAACATGGAATCAAAGAGCAAAAATCTTTAAAGTCTTCTTCTCTATAACCAGAAGACAAACAGCTTTCATAATAAGTATGTAGCATCATCTAGTGGACCTCTACCAAGTTTTTTCATATCAAGACCCTGGGGTTACATTTGGGCTCCACTTGGATGCATCCCTTTTTACATAGAATCAGAGCGAAAAGGCATATCCTTCTTGACCTTGGCTGAAAACATTCCATGGTATTGATCTTGTGTAGAAAATTATTTCTTTGTTGAAATCTTCTTATTAGATTAAGATGATGTCCCAGGGATCAAAGAGACTCAAGCGAGCGATCTAGAACCATCATGGTCCTCTTGTTTCCTTTCATACGCCCAAAGGGTCGTATTATGTTATGGCCTCAGTCGTCCGTCCATCCGCCTGTCCGTCCACTAGCAATTTTTTGTGTGCGCAACTCCTCCTAAACTATCAATGTGAATGAGCCGAAACTTGGCACAATTACTCCCTATGATGTATAGTTGTGCATAAGACCTTTGAAATTCAAATCGCTCCAGTCATTCATGAGAAATCTTGAATTATCTGCCCTTGAATATAACCAAAATCACTGTTTTTTGTGTGCGCAACTCCTCCTAAACTATCAATTGGAATGAGCTAAAACTACACACAATTACTCTCTATGATGTCTAGTTATGCATAAGACATTTTAAATTCAAATCGCTCCAGTCATTCCTGAGAAATCTTGAATTATCTGCCCATGAATATAACGAAAATCACTATTTTTGTGTGCTCAACTCCTCCTAAACTATCAATTGGAATGAGCTGTTACTACCCACAATAACTCTCTATGATGTCTAGTTGTGCATAAGACCTTTTAAATTCAAATCGCTCCAGTCATTCCTGAGAAATCTTGAATTATCTGCCCTTGAATTAAACAAAAATCACTGTATTTTGTGTGCAACTTCTCCTTCACTATCAATTGAAATGAGCTGTACCTAGACACAATTACTCTCTATGATGTCTAGTTTTGCATAAGACTTTTCAATTCAAAATGCTACAGTCATTCTTGAGTTATCTTGGATTATCTGCCCTTGAGTTTATAAAAAACAAAATTTCTTGTCAGCTCATTTTCTCCTACATTTTGGATGGGAATGAAAGGCAACTTGCCATAATGACTGTGTAGGTTGTCTAGTTGTTGTTAGGACTAAATATATTTTCATATTTAAAGTAGTTCCTGATTTATCTTCCCTTTTCTTCACAAAATAGTTTAAATTTACAGATTTTTTTGTGCGTGTGTGTGCACAACTCCAACAAATTTAATTGGATTGAAATGAATCTTGCCATAATGTAACCCTGATATTTGGTTTGCATAAGACTTCATAAATTCTAAAAGCTTGGGTCTTTCTTGTATTATCTGCCCTTGAATTGATTGAAATTCACTATATTTCTTTTGTGAGCAACTCGTCACACTTTGAATTGGAATGAACTGAAACTTGCAAAATAACTGTTTGGCATATAGTTGTGCATAAAATCATTTTCAATTTACACTCAAAAGGTCATACTATGTTATGGCACCAGTTGTCTGTCTGTCTGTTTGAAATATTTTTAGCTATCATCCAAGCTCAAGTTACTGACAAGCCAAGCTTACTGACAAGTCCCATCGGGGTATATGCGCCGCTCTGCAAAGCTCTTGTTTCAACTTTTCATTATCATTCTGGAAAGATAAAACTGTACTCTGATCTTTACAATTTGGTTTTTTGTTCAAAGTATGTTTTTATGACCCTGCATCAATAGATCATAGATTGTTTTATTGGTGCTTATCTATGTCCATCTGTTTGCCTATCTGATTGCCTTTCAGTCTTGAAAAATTGAGCCTCGGCCCCGTTTAACTATACATTTTATGACAAAAGTAATCCTAAGTCAAAATCACACATTGTACCTGGAGTGTTTATTCATTATTAGATTCTGCCTTACGATATCTCATTGGAATCGTCTTCTAAAGACGATTCCAATGTGATGATGCATGGCAGAATTCCATATTTAGCTACTACTGTAGAAGCAACTTTGATTTTTGACTTACGCAAAAAATGATCGCAAGATGTTTAGTAAAACGGGCCCCTGCAAACTAAGCATTTTCAATAACTTCAACAATATTGAAGTGATGTTGCTCATAATTGACATTAATTTTCCTCTCAACAATCTGCATATTTGAAGGTCAAGGTCATCTGACAAGGCAAAACTTGATTACTAAGGTCAAACTTCTAAACAAAATAATTGTTTCTCGGGCATTAGTGTTTTATGAACACATCTTGTTTAGTAATATTTGAATCCCGAAGGGGGCATATATAATGTAAATGTTCTGTTGGGCAAGAATATTCAAAATATTCAAACTTTGCAACCCATTATCCCATAAAAATGTACCCAAACTTGATTGAAATAAATGACTTTGAAATAAATGACTTTCACTTTATCTCAACACCTTCAGTGAACTATGATTGATTTTGACAGGCATTGATTGGCAGTAGGAACCCTGGTATAAAATACAGTTTTACTGTACCTAAATATAGAAATAGTATTCCAGTACCCAGAGATAACTTTACATGGAGTGTGAGTCTGACAGATTGTAGTGAACCTTGTGCTGGGGGTAAGTCTATTTTTGGTCTATTTTTAGCTCCACAAAGGCAAGTGAGCTATTGTCATGGCGGTGTGTCCCTCATGTGAGTGTTAACTTTTTTTCCAACATCTCCTAAACCTGAAAGGGCAGATTTCAATAAAACTTGGCACGATTGATGGTTGGTTGATGGATTGACCCCAAAATATGGGTGTGGCATGACAGGCCTTATTTTCACTTTAAAATCTTTAAAGATCTTCTTGAACATGGCATTAGTTAGATACATTAACATACCCCTCCTTTTTATCCCCCGCCATTTTTGGCGAGGGGATATAGTAATGGTCTCCGTCCGTCATTCTGTCACTAAACTTGTCCGGAGCATATCTCCTAAAGTATAATAGCTATCAACTCGAAATTTCATGGGTGGAAAGATCTCATGGAGGAGAAGTGCAGTGCACAAGAACTACAACTCTTGCTTGCATAATTTTGGAATTATTGTCCTATGTTATTTTTAATACTTCTATTTTGTCTGGAGCATATCTCCCAAAATATAAAAACTATCAACTTGAAACTTAATGGATGAATAGATCTCATGGAGGAGAAGTACAGTGCATATTAAATATAACTCTTGCTTGCATAATTTTCAAGTTTTTGCACTTTTTAATTTTAAGACTTAGATTTTGTAGGGGGTAAATACCTTAAAGTACAAAAGAATCCTTAATCTATTAGGCTTCATTTTACAATCAAGCTTTCACTGTATGGGATGGCCATGTTGGATGTTGGAGGCTCGGCCGTCAGCATATCAGAGAGATGGGTTCATTTTTGCAGCTTGGCATTAGTGTTTCTTGTGTGATCCTTTTCTCAAGTTGTTGTAGAAATTTGGATTGACCCCCAAATATGGGCTTGTTTTCACTTCAAAAAAGATCTACCAAACTATTTGAATGATTTTAGCCAAACTTTGCAGGATAATATTCCTTGGGTATTCTCCTCCTAGCAGAACTTTGATTGGCCCATATATCAGTGTGACCTAGCAGAGCATATGTTCACAAAAATGATTGTCATTTTCCCATGCTATATATAGTATTGTTTCATTGTTGAAGATCCATCAAGACATCTATCTTATAAAAAAAGAACTTTTCCTATTTAGAATCAGTACTACCGGTAATATATATTTTGGAAAACAGCTTTACATATCGATGACTCAGCGCAAAACAGTTGTAACTCCCTATATGTTTATAGGGAGTTACAACCGTTTTGCCCTGAGCCATCGATATAAGGTTTAGCCTACACTTTCTGTCCTTTTGGCTTCTTCACAAAATTCCAAGTAAGCATCCATATCTCGCTGAGTTTCTCATTGATAGATAGCCAGTGGAGCGATATAGACCCTCTTTGGCCTCTTGTTCCTACAATACTAGCATGTGATAGTCAATTTCTCCTTTGAATTCTTTATTGGGTCTAAACATTTGTTAAATACAATCTTCGATTTGCCTCTATCAGCAATGTTATTGCACAAATGTACTGTATTGATATATTTAAGGTAAGCAAGTTGTATCAGCTCATTGTCACAAAAACCATGGTGAAGAAGTGGATACAACCTACTGTGATAGGGATGAGAAACCTGGATCTGGAATATTTCCTTGTAATGTGGACCCTTGTCAACCAAGGTATGGCTTTTACTAATGATTAACTAAAAAAAAAGTGTCTTGTTTATCATAAATCTTAAACAGTAAGTTCTTATATGTGCCTGATTGTGATATTTCCAACAATATTACATGCACACAGGCCAGTTTGTAAATCTGCGCTGTCTGACCAGTCCTAACTATGTGCTCTGTAGGTAGATAAGATTCAGATTGGCAGTGGATATTCTTAATGTGACATATTCTTGTCTATGCTGGGCGACGTCTATGCCTTTTACATGCAAAATTGTTGGAAATATCATACAGAGGCTCATATCTTAGTTCAAAAGTGCTAAACTGTTTAAAGCGTTGTAGCACTCTGGGCGTAATTTCTCCTTTACCCGCAACGTAGACGAACAACGACAAGGCTATGAGACTGCCGGTGCTTTCAATCGATAATAATATTGAACAAAAATGATCTAAATAAAACGAGGAAAAATGTCTTAAATTTCCAATATTCTAATTCAACCCTTTTGTTACAATGTTATAATATCGTAATGAAATAAGTGTTTCTTGTTAAAAAAAAAATCGAAGCTAATAGCGAAAATGTGTAACATGGGTTTGCTTTCAATATTCTAATTTTGGGAGATGCTAACTTGTCTGTGAACTGCCTTTATATAGGTAAAGTCACTGTACTAAACCACACAGGAAAAGTTGTGCGAAAATAATAGTAAAATGCACATCGTCAACATGCTCTGTAATAACGCACAAAAAACATTGTGCAGTGCACAACCACTGCACAACAAATCTTGTGCATTCTAACGTCGTCACCCGACACTCAGAAAACTCGTCAAAACCACTATTTCTTTAATGAAAGTTCACCCAAAAACTATGAAAAGAACATCCTAAAAGCCTAAAATTGCCAATACTTACATTGAATAATAAATTGAATGATTTTAAGAAAATGACTAGGCTTGTAGACTCTTAAACAAAACCATCCCGGACTGACAACTTTGACAACTCCCATAATGCAATGGGATATAAACACACAAAATGGCCGACACTGAAGTAAACATGTGGCCACAAAAGAAAACAATTGGTTTATACTCGGACTTAAGACAATGACAAGAGGTAAATACTGCATGATTAAACAGTCAATACGTTAGAAATACGAACCAGAACCCTCTTGTTTCATATCTCTAAGGCACTACTGCAATATTCCCGATAGTTTATAAAGTGGGTCAGAATGAAAAAAGTAGGTCAATGCAAAATAATTGTGTCAGACTAAAAATCTTTCTAAATGACTGCTTGTATGTTAGTATTCATGCATGATAAGTCATAACATGAGATACTGAGGTACAAACATTGACACCTAAAAGTTGGGAAATATTGTGAAAAAGGAAAAATCCAAATCCTGTATTGAGGTCTATGATAAGCAAAGTTGACAGACCAACGATCGGCACCCTACAGCGTCAATTTTATTTAGGCATTTTAAAAAGCTTTCCAATAATACCGGAATAGAGTTTTGAGTGTTTATAACATGCTAACAGTTTTGTCAGTTTACAAGGTCAAGTCAGATGATTGTGCCTTGTGGAGTGGGCTTTTACTCTCATTTACCTAAATAAACTTGTCATGCTAATTTCAAAACTCTATGTATTTATTATCTACAAGTGTTAAAATAGCAATATTGGTGATTACAAATGAGACAGATAGCTATAAAAAAATTATTGACAGGCAGGTTAAAAAAAAAAAGAAGAAATTACTTCTCGCTTTTAAGATTCTCTTTTGCTAGAAAAGTGGAAATTCTATTCCAAGGATCATACAAAGTTTTTATTTCTTTGGAAATTCTTAAAAAAAAATTGAATTAAAGAAGTTATAGTGAAGACTCAGTGTATTCCCCAATTATTCTGGAAAAAATTTTAATTTGTTTTAGAAATCAAATTAAAGGAAACCTCATGAAAATTTCTGTATTTCTACAGATGGGTAGAAGGTCCTTGGAATGTGTGCAGTAAACCTTGTGGCGGTGGAAAACAGCGTAGGAAGATTCACTGTCTACAAAAACTCTCCTTGACCGAGGACAGAAAAGTACCAAGGAAATATTGTAGTTTAAAAACCAAACCTACCCGTAAACGAGAATGTAATACACATGAATGTCCACCTGTATGGTATACTGGGAGATGGTCAAAGGTGAGTAGAACTTAGTGATGGGCAGATTTATCAATTTTTATTGGTAATCAGTTGGTTTGGGCTTTCGATTATGATAATTGACTAAGAAATTTCATAATTTATTAATCAGTTCCTAACACAAATGAAAGCCATTATATTGTATTTGAAACGGACATCAGTTTGATGGCTCAGCTTGAAACAGTCGTAACTGCCCATATGTTTATAGGCAGTTACAACTGTTTCATGCTGAACCATGAAGTTGGTAGAAAAGGCTGCATATTGAGTCTTTATGTCATGAGTTTTGATTAAACTTTCACATTCTATTCTTTAAAGGATGATACTGGGAGTGCTGTATTAATTTCTAAGAAAACGATTGCGACAATTGATCATTACTCTGCCAACTAAAAACTGATTATCGATTGTGATTTTAAACCGATTGCCCAACACTAGTAAAACTACCAAGTATTCAGAGTGCAAAAACATTTGAAATGGTACCCTGCTTCATATATGAGTGCACATGCAAAGTGATTTACCAATTCTTAATCATTTCACAAACATTTTCATGTTGAATGCAAGACTGTTTAACATTGGAGTTAAGTTAAGTTAAAAAGTGTAGCTAACTGAAATGAAAAACTTTGTTATGGGATCCAGAAACTGTTCTATTATGGGTATGGAACTTAACTTTCTTCCCAAATCTTCCATGTTTCTGTAAAGAAGAGAAAAAACCTACTGTCTATTTTATGACACATTTTACTATCAAAATAAAATTCGATTTACCCCAATAGATATACCCTTTCTGGTATATTAGACAGAAAGGCATTTCTAAAATTCTGTATATCTTATGATAGAATTTCAGGTATTATTATAAACTTTCTACATTTGATATTCTCCTTTTAAACAGAATATGACATATCTCATTTCAGTGTTCATCATCCTGTGACAAGGGTATGAAGACTCGTACAGTAGCATGTCGCAGTAAGACGTTGGTCGGTCAGGTGGTCTTGCCAGATACCATGTGTTCAAGACAACCCAAACCCATGGCACAGAAAGGTTGTCGTGTCAGGAAATGTCCCGATCCCACAGCTAGATGGATTGTATCAGCTTGGTCTAAGGTAGGTATTGATAAATATAATGAATAAACCTGTGAGAGCTATGTTTAGGTCAGGGCAGAAAGAGCTGAGTTCAGAAATGTGTAGTTTTAACATAGCTGCATCCAATCTGTTATCCTTATTTTACAAAACTCGCCTCATCATTTGTCTATAATCATCATTTGATAAGCAATTACTGTTCACCTTGATTTGACAAGTGGCTGATGTAACAGATTGAATGTTGTGGTTGTTCAAGTACAAGAAAAGACAGTAATCAAGTTTTTTCTCTAGTATTTTTTTTTTCGAAGAAAACCCAAGGTATTGCAATTACCTTGGCACCATTTGCGTCAGCATTGGTATTGGCATGACAAACTTAATTTTAGTCATATCTCTGTTATTATTGAAGAATTCTTCATTAATCTTGGCATGTGTGTTCAGCATTACAAGTGCTATCTTGACTATCAAAGGAGATAACTCTGAAAGCAATTTTGGTAAGAGTTATGCCCCTTTTTACTTAGATTTTTTTTTTGCATTATCTTGAATCTGCAATTTAGCCTTTGCACCTATGGGCGGTGCATTTGTTAAGTGCATGTTCTCAATAGAAGGGTTTGAAAATATTATTGCATTAAGACCATTAAACAATTAAAGTAATTTATACCAGTGTAAAGGTCAAAGTTATGAATAAGAATGAATACTTCTAATTGTAATTATCCTAAGTTTACTGAAAATAACCACATATAGAGTTTTTGCTTCTTTAGCTTGGCTATATTTGGAAAAACTATAGATAATGCTATAGCTCAGGCTTTGTCTTTGTCAGCATTGTCCTTATCATCCTAAAGCGCTGCCATTTTATGATATCTCTTGTTTAACACTTTCCTGTTTTTCAAAATTTTGGACCTGTCCAAATTCAAAGGTTTTGCAGATGAAAATTTAAAGTGTATTTAATTTGAAAAATAACAATTCAGTAGGGTAGCAAGGAGCAATTTCTTCTTTTTTCACAATGTTTTTACAATCATAAAATCACAGGCACATAAAAAGCAGGGATTAAACAGCAAAGGGTTAACTAATACACTTACTTTGAATTTGGATTACATATTCACAATCAAAGAAGTAAACTAGACAAAGAAAGGGGATAATTGAATGAGTTTTTGTACAGATTATGCTACTTCTTTACCTAAATATTTTATCAATTGAGCCTGTGTGTGACATTTCCAACAATTTGAAATGTGCGTGAGGGGCAAACATTGAGCAGTCTAGATAGCCTCATAATGTAAATTAAAAGATACCTGATGTTCTACATATACTTTGAGACTTTATCTTTCTACAAAACAGAAAGTGAAGACTGGTCAGACCGTGTGGATGCACAGGCTGGTCAGAGTCTTTGCCGTCTTTGCTTTGCTGTTATTTGAAATTGTTGGAAATTTCATGCACAGGCTCAATTATCAATAATCCGAAAGTGCACTTGTTTTTTGGTTTTTTTTCTCAACAGTTGAAGCTTTAAGAATGAAAACACAAAAATTGCAGTGAATTTCAAAAGTTTATTTTATTTCACAATAGAAATTAAATTTTATCATCATATTTTTCTCACAGTGTCAGGGATCATGTGGTACTGGTATTAAAACACGGGTAGTCAGGTGTACAAAGAAGTCAAGAAAAGGAAAAGTGAAGGCTGTCAGGGATAAACACTGTAAACATTTACAGCATCGAGAAATGAGAGTCAGGGAGAAATGTCAGCTTAAAGAATGTCCAGATGAAAATATACCAAAATGGTACTCATCACCATGGTCCAAGGTATGTTGTTTTAAGGTAGTGGACCCGTAATAGTTCTGCAATATTTCAGACCACATATTCTTTCACAATGTGAACACTGTTACAGTTCATTTCTCCTGAGATGTTGCAAGACTATTGCAGGTCCACTGCCTTAACCCATAATATTGTGACAAAATACATGTATCTTTTAGATTCAATTTGATAAAGACATATGCAGCATTTGAAAGATTGTATTCAATCAAAAGTCAGTATCAAAGAGAATAGAAATAATTTAAATGAGGAATTAGAAAGAGTCATAACAAATAATCCTTTTATTGAACTACTTATTTAGGTTATTTAGGTTTGGATGAATTATTGAAGAGGTCTGAATTTTATCCAATTAGACTTAAATATACCATTATAGAAATTGGTGTATTTTCCTGTAAATGGCAATTATATAGTTGGCATGTTTTTTGTTTTTTTATGCTCCCCGAAGGGAGAGCATATAGCCGCCGCTTCGTCTGTCCGTCCGTCCGTCTGTAATTCCGTCCATCCGTCCGTCCGTCCATCCGTCCATTTCCACCTATTTCTCCATAACCCTTGGGCCAAATCAAATGAAACTTACCATGTGAACTCCCTATGATATAGTGATGATGCATCTGTGATGGTTTTAGGATTTGAGGCCTTGTCATGGGAAAAGGGGACTTAGGGTAAAAAAACAGTTTTTCCCAAATTTCTCCTAGTCCAACAGTCAGAATTTAGTGAAATTTCATATTTGAGTAGCAAATCAGATGCCCTTTACTATAAACAATTTGAAATTAACGCAAAAAAAAAATATCATGGAAAAAGGGGGCTAAATGTTTGTTACCTTACGTTAGCATGTAAAATAGTAATTCCGTCCATCTGTCCCCACCTATTTCTCCATAACCCTTGGGCCAAATCAAATGAAACTTACCATGTGAACTCCCTATGATATAGTGAAATTAACGTAAAAAAAAAAAAATCATGGAAAAGGGGGGCTAAATGTTTGTTACCTTACGTTAGCATGTAAAATAGTAATTCCGTCCGTCAGTCCGTTCCCACCTATTTCTCCATAACCCTTGGGCCAAATCAAATGAAACTTACCATGTGAACTCCCTATGATATAGTGATGATGCATCAGTGAAATTTCATATTTGAGTAGCAAATCAGATGCCCTTTTCTATAAACAATTTGAAATTAACGTAAAAAAAAATATCATGGAAAAAGGGGGCTAAATGTTTGTTACCTTTACGCTAGCGCGTAAAATACAGTTATTCTTTCATTTCCTAGTCTCATGCTCAGAATTTGATTAAATTTCACATTTCAGTAGCAAATCAGATGCCCTTTACCATAAGGTATTTGATATTTGTGTCTAAAAATATGTCATGCAAAAAGGGAGTTTAATGTTTGTTACCTTTATGTTGTATAAGATAACATCTTATTTGAGTCCTTGCAATCTGACCACAGAGCATATCTCCTAAAGTATAATAGCTATCAACTTGAAACCTTATGGGTGGATAGATCTTATGGAGGAGAAGTGCAGTGCACAAGAACTACAACTCTTGCTTGCATAATTTTGGAGTTATTGCCCTTTGTTATTTTTTATACTTAGATTATGTCTGGAGCACATCTCCTAAAGTATAATAGCTATCAACTTGAAACTTAATGGGTGGATAGATCTCATAGAGGAAAAGTGCAGTGTACAAGAACTGCAACTCTTGCTTGCATAATTTTTGAGTTATTGCCTTTTGTTATTTTTGATACTTAGATTTTGTCTGGAGCATATCTCCTAAAGTATAATAGCTATCAACTTGAATCTTTATGGGTGGATAGATCTCATAGAGGAGAAGTGCAATACACCTGAACTACAACTCTTGCTTGCATAATTTTGGAGTTATTGCCCTTTGTTATTTTTATTACTTAGATTTTATAGGAGGCAAATCTTTGACAGTACATAGAATCTTTTATCTATTAGGCTTCAGTTTACTATCAAGCTTTCTTGGCGGGGGATGTCCATGTCCAACATGGCTCTTGTTTTTGTGACAATGCCTTTTTCGGGGAGCATAATCCGTCTCTGACGGCTCTTGTTTGTAGGTGGTTAGGGTGGGGAGAGTCATCATTTCATCAGATAAAGTAATAATTAAGAAGTAGGAAAGGGAATTAACCAACAAATTCAATCCATTTTGGTACATCCCAGTCCATTTTGGTACAATTCAAACCATTTAGATACATTTAGGTCCATTTAGGTATCTTTCAATCTATTTGGACACATTTCAACATACACTTGTACCATTCGGAACACCACTCGGCCAATCTCACGATCAACCTTGGATGTACATAGACTATTTTTCAAAATTACTGGAAAACCTTGGAAAAACTTGATGACGTCAGTCAAAATGGCGTTAGCCCTTGAAACTTTGAGTGAAAACATTTGACATTGCCAACACTACTTGTTTGAAGTCACTGTCGTGAAACCATCATATACTTATATAAATAATTTTAGAAGCTTAACCCTTTCCTGTTTTACAAAATTTTGGACCTGTCCAAATTCAAAGGTTTTGCAGACGAAAATTAAGAGTGGATTTAATTTGAAAAATAACCATCCAGTAGGGTAGAAAATAGTGTGGAAAAAGAAGAAATTGCTTGTCATTGTTTCACAATGTTTTCTCCACCATAAAATCACAGGCACGTAAAAAGCAGGGATTAAACAGCAAAGGGTTAAACAAAGGCTGAAAAATCTTTTTTTTTGAGAATGATTTGTCATTCTCAAAAATTAAGATTTTTCAGCTGTTATTTACTGTAAAAAATATCAATCTAAAGATATCGCTGGTAAGCTAGTTTTTCTTACACTGTTTCCGCCTAACAAAATGCACAATTTTGTTACATCCCATCTGCCTTACATATATCCGAGGTCTGTTGTAGTTCACGGAAATAGCCAAGTGATGTTACGAATGACACTTGCACAACCAGTCTGAACTGCATGTTTTCTGTATTTCAGTGTTCTGTATCCTGTGGTACTGGGAACCAGACTAGACTGGTACACTGTATTCATCCACATGAGAAAAGACTTGCTAGAGACTGTGATGTGAATATAAAACCTGTAGCTATACAGAATTGTGATGAAAAACCTTGTCCTACACCAGGTAAAGTTATTAATCAATTAGTAAGCTTTTTACTTCATGAGAAGAAACTGGCTGGAGACTTTGGTGAGAGTATAAAACCTGTAGCTATACAGAATCGTGATGAAAAATCTTGTCCTACACCAGGTATAGTTGTTAATCAATTAGTAAGCTTTTTACTTCATGAGAAGAGACTGACTGGAGACTGTGATGAACGGGTTGCGATGAAAAACCGACACTAGGTATAGTTATCACTAAACCACAATCAGGAACCCTAAGTGATTCTAGAACAAATGACTCAGGAATAATGAGGGCCCAGCCCATTCGGAACATCACTCGGCTATTTCCGTAAACTGCAACAGACCTCTGATGTATGTAAGGAGGATGGGTATGTAACAAAATTGTGCATTTTGTTAGGCGGAAACAGTTTAAGAAAAACTAGCATTGTAGATTTATATCTTTACAGAAAATAACAGGTGAAAAATCTTAATTTTTGAGAATGACGAATCATTCTCAAAAATTACGATTTTTCACCCGTTATTTTTACAAGAATCTTAAGATATTTATATTAGGATTCAATGGTTTCATGTCAGTGACTTAAACGAGTAGCGTTGGCGACGTCGAATGTTTTCACCCACAGTTTCGAGGGCTAACGCCATTTTAACTGACGTCATCGAGTTTTTTGAAGGTTTTCCCGTAATTTTTAAAAATAGTCCATCTATGTACATCCGAGGTTGATCGTGAGATTGGCGGAGTGGTGTTCCGAATGGGCCCAGCCATGAAAGGGTGCCATTTTATTTTCTTCAAGTATATTGACCGAAGTACTACTAGAAGCCAAATTACCTAAAAATGATCCAAAATAACACCATTTACATCTGAGGTACTTTTCAGGTCTGAGTGATGTTCTGAATGCACTTAACCATAGTCTTTTGATCCAAATAAATATTTGACGGTAATTTTATCTGATAGACAAGTCGTGCCTACTTATAATGGAAGTGCTGTGAAGCACAAAACAAAAGTGGATTGTCAATGGGCAAACACGTAAATTAAACAGCATCATGTAATTTGGAATTATCTGTTTGAAATAATACACATATTTTTGTTCCCACCATGAGTTGGTATAACCAGAGAAGCTTTGAACAGAAATTGTTTGTCTCTTAACCCTTGTCATGCTGAACCCAGAATATTCCTGCTTTGGCAGGAGCTATAGACAATCATCAGCCTGCACATATGTTCAGTCTGATGTTAGTCTACACCACCTGTTTCTCATTTTCAAACCAGAATTGTCAATAGATTTTGTTTTTCAAATAAAAATTGTCCTACAGTTTGGACTTTCAGTGCTTTTTGCCCTTTGATTTTGATGGATTTTTTTAGCCAAAATTTATTCAGCATGACAAGGGTTAAAATCTAGTAGTAGCTAGGCAATTATCAAACCTTATAATGCTAAATAAAAACATGGCAAAATTATATTAAAATCAAAGTGCTTAAAGCTCTGTTTTTCCTTATTGGTGGTCAGCAATTGCTTTTGAAAATACAATTCTGAAACTTTTATGGTATAAGATGGGAAAATCAGATGGTATAGATTATGATCAGACTGAACATTTGTGCAGTCTGATCTTTGTTAACACCTCCTGCCAAAGCAGAATTTTCTGTTATGTCAGAAATGACAAAGTATGGCAGAAATGACAAATACGATTGTACAATGATTTTTTGTCCCTTTAAGATCCCTCTTGTCAGGACCATTTTGCCTGGTGTCATCTGGTACCAAAACACAATATATGTAACCACACATTCTATGGGACCAAATGCTGCAGATCTTGCTGGTCAAGATAACACAGGCTTCAGACGTAGAAGAAATTGTACCAGGGACCTATAGATCACATACCATGACACACCGACACTTGCTGGAATTTGTTGTTTTTAGCTCACCTGAGCACAAAGTGCTCAAGGTGAGCTTTTGAGGTTACTTGATGTCCGTCATCAGTCGTGCGTCGTCCGTCGTCATTATTTACCTTGTGGACACTCTAGAGGCCATATTTTTAGCCCAATCAACCTGAAAATTGGTCAGAATGATTATCTTGATGAAATCTCCGACAAGTTTGAAATTGGGTCAAGTGGGGTCAAAAACTAGGTCACAGGGTCAAATCTTAGAAAAACCTTGTGGGCACTCTAGAGGCCATATTTTTAGCCAAATTAACCTGAAAATTGGTCAGAATGATTATCTTGATAAAATCTCGAACAAGTTCGAAATTGGGTCAAGTGGGGTAAAAAACTAGGTCACAGGGTCAAATCTTAGAAAAACCTTGTGGACACTCTAGAGGCCATAGTTTTAGCCCAATCAACCTGAAAATTGGTCAGAATGATTATTTTGATGAAATCTCTGACAAGTTTGAAATTGGGTCAAGTGGGGTCAAAAACTAGGTCACAGGGTCAAATCTTAGAGAAACCTTGTGGACACCCTAGAGGCCATAAATTTAGCCCAATCAACCTGAAAATTGGTGAGAATGATTATCTTGATGAAATCTCAGACAAGTTCAAAATTCGGTCAAGTGGGGTCAAAATTTAGGTCACAGGGTCAAAGCTTAGAAAACCTTGTGGACACTAGAGGCCATATTTTTAGCCCAATCAACCTGAAAATAAGTCAGAATGATTATCTTGATGATATCTGGGACAAGTTTGAAATTGGGTCAAGTGGGGTCAAAAACTAGGTATCAGGGTCAAATCTTTGAAAAACTTAGTGGGCACTCTAGAGGCCATATTTATAGCCCAATCAACCTGAAAATAAGTCAGAATGATTATCTTGATGAAATCTCGGACACGTATAAAATTGGGTCAAGTGGGGTTAAAAACTAGGTCACGGGGTCAAATCTTAGAAAAACCTTGTGGACACTCTAGAGGCCATATTTTTAGCCCAATCAACCTGAAAATTGGTCAGAATGATCATTTTGATGAAATCTCCGTCAAGTTTGAAATTGGGTCAAGTGGGGTCAAAAACTAGGTCACGGGGTCAAATCTTAGAAAAACCTTGTGGACACTCTAGAGGCCATATTTTTAGCCCAATCAACCTGAAAATTGGTCAGAATAATTATTTAGATCAAATATCGGACAAGTTTAAAATTGGGTCAAGTGGGGTCAAACACTAGGTCACAGGGTCAAATCTTAGAAAAACCTTGGGGACACTCTAGAGGCCATATTTTAAGCCCAATCAACCTGAAAATTGGTCAGAATGATTATCTTGATAAAATCTCGGACAAGTTCGAAATTGGGTCAAGTGGGGTTAAAAACTAGGTCACAGGGTCAAATCTTAGAAAAACCTTGTGGACACTCTAGAGGCCATAGTTTTAGCCCAATCAACCTGAAAATTGGTCAGAATGATTATCTTGATGAAATCTCGGACAAGTTTAAAATTAGGTCAAGTGGGGTAAAAAACTAGGTCACAGGGTCAAATCTTAGAGAAACCTTGTGGACACTCTAGAGGCCATAAATTTAGCCCAATCAACCTGAAAATTGGTGAGAATGATTATCTTGATGAAATCTCAGACAAGTTCAAAATTAGGTCAAGTGGGGTCAAAATTAAGGTCACAGGGTCAAATCTTAGAAAAACCTTGTGGACACTAGAGGCCATATTTTTAGCCCTATCAACCTGAAAATAAGTCAGAATGATTATCTTGATGAAATCTCGCACAAGTTTGAAATTGGGTCAAGTAGGGTCAAAAACTAGGTCACGGGGTCAAATCTTTGAAAAACTTAGCGGGCACTCTAGAGGCCATTTTTTTAGCCCAATCAACCTGAAAATTGGTCAGAATGATTATCTTGATGAAATCTCGGACAAGTTTAAAATTGGGTCAAGTGGGGTAAAAAACTAGGTCACAGGGTCAAATCTTAAAAAAAAACCTTGTGGACACTCTAGAGGCCATATTTTTAGCCCAATCAACCTGAAAATTGGTCAGAATGATTATTTTGATGAAATCTCCGACAAGTTTGAAATTGGGGCAAGTGGGGTCAAAAACTAGGTCACGGGGTCAAATCTTAGAAAAACCTTGTGGACACTCTAGAGGCCATATTTTTAGCCCAATCAACCTGAAAATTGGTCAGAATAATTATTTTGATCAAATATCGGACAAGTTTGAAATTAGGTCAAGTGGGGTAAAAAACTAGGTCAGGGGGTCAAATCTTAGAAAAACCTTATGTACACTCTAGAGGCCATATTTTAAGCCCAATCAACCTGAAAATTGGTCAGAATGATTTTTTTGATGAAATATCAGACAAGTTTGAAATTGGGTCAAGTGGGGTCAAAAACTAGGTCACGGGGTCAAATCTTAGAAAAAACTTGTGGATACTCTAGAGGCCATAATTTTAGCCCAATCAACCTGAAAATTGGTCAGAATGATTATCTTGGTGAAATCTGGGACAAGTTTGAAATTGGGACAAATGGGGTCAAAAACTGGGTCACGGGGTCAAATCTTAGAAAAACCTTGTGGACACTCTAGAGGCCATATTTTTTGCCCAATCAACCTGAAATTTGGTCAGAATGATTATTTTGATGAAATCTCGGACAATTTCAAAATTGGGTCAAGTGGGGTCAAAACTAGGTCACAGGGTCAAATCTTAGAAAAACCTTGTGGACAGTCTAGAGGCCATATTTTTAGCCCAATCAACCTAAAAGTTGGTCAGAATGATTATTTTGATGATATCTTGGACAAGTGCGAAATTGGGTCAAGTGGGGTAAAAAGCTAGGTCACAGGGTCAAATCTTAGAAAAACCTTGTGGGCACACTAGAGGCCATAGTTTTAGCCCAATCAACCTGAAAATTTGTCAGAGTGATTATCTTTGATGAAATCTTGGACAATTTTGAAATTGGGTCAAGTTGGGTCAAAACTAGGTCACAGGGTCAAATCTTAGAAAAACCTTGTGGACACTCTAGAGGCCATATTTTTAGCCCAATCAACCTAAAAATTGGTCAGAATGATTATTGTGATGAAATCTCAGACAAGTTTGAAATTGGGTCAAGTGGGGTCAAAAACTAGGTCACGGGGTCAAATCATAGAAAAACATTTTTAAATTGTTAATTCAGGTGAGTGATTAAGGGCCACTTTGGCCCTCTTGTATTTATTTCTCACTGATCACATGAAAGGGGGCGATTTGGAGATACTTATTGTAAGAGACGAAAATGACGATAAAGAATCACAATTTTAAATATTAAAATTTATTCTTATACGCTGCCTGAGGCATACGTTTATTGGTGTCATCTTCTCTTTCTGTCCGTCCGTCCGTCCCTATGTCGGTCAACTTCTCTTGTCAACGCAACTCCTCCTAAGTTTTTGGCTGGATCTTCTTGAAACTTGGTCAATGTTATCACCTCAATTGGTAGATGTGCATGAAGGAAGGATTTTATGGTTCGTTGATTTTTGCCTGAGTTATGCCCCTTAAAAACTTAGTCTCTGGTCCACTTTCTTGTCAACGCAACTCCTCCTAAGTTTCTGGCTGGATCTTCTTGAAACTTGGTCAATGTTATCACCTCAATGGTAGATGTGCATGAAGGAAGGATTTTATGGTTCGTTGATTTTTGCCTGAGTTATGCCCCTTAGAAACTTAGTGTCTGATCCACTTTCTTGTCAATTCAACTCCTCCTAAGTTTCTGGCTGGATCTTCTTGAAACTTGGTCAATGTTATCACCTTATTTGGTAGATGTGCATGAAGGAAGGGTTTTATGGTTCGTTGATTTTTGCCTGAGTTATGCCCCCTAAAAACTTAGTCTCTGGGGCTTATTGCCTCAGTTATGCCCCCTTAAAATTTAGGCTCTGGGGCTTATTGAAATTGCGGCCTTGTGATTGCAACTCTTCCTAAGTTTCTGGCTGGATCTAAATGAATCTTGATGGATGTTATAACCGAAATTGGTAGATGAGCATGAAGTAAGGATTTTATGGTTCATTGATTTTACCCTAAATTATGCCCCCTTAAAACTTAGTATCTAGGGCTTATTGAAATTGCAGCCTTTTGAACGCAACTCCTCCTTACTTTTTGTCTCTATTTAAATGAAACTTGGTCAATGTCATCACCATAATTTGTAGATGTACATGGATCAAGGATTTAATGGCTCATTTACTTCCCTGAATCAGCCCCTTAAAACTTAGTGTCTGGGGCTTATTGAAATTGCAGCCTTGTGAAGGCAACTCCTCCTTACTTTTTGTCTTGATTTAAATGAAACTTGGTCATTTTGAATTTGGTTCTGTCAAAATAAGTTGTGTCCGTCGTCCACAATTTCTTTAAACATCTTTTCCTCCTAAATTGGTCGGCCAATCTTGATGAAACATGGCAGGGATGTTCCTTGGGTCAAGCTCTACCAAAGTTGTCAAATAAATGAAATCCACCCTTAACTTTCCCTTTACCCTTAACAAAAAGCGTGAAAAAAAGAAAATCTTCAAAAATCTTCTTCTCTGAAACCAGAAGGCAGACAGCTCTTAGATTTGGTATGAAGCATCATCTAGTAGACCTCTACCTAGATTCTTTACATAAAGACCCTGGGGTCATATTTAGGCTCCACCCAGGCGCAATTCTTTTTACATAGAATCAAAGAGCAAAAATCTTCAAAAATCTTCTTCTCTGAAACAAGAAGGCAGACAGCTTTCATATTTGGTATGTATTATCATCTAGTGGACCTCTACCAAGTTTGTTCATATCAAGACCTTGGGGTCATATTTGGGCTTTGCCCAGGCACATCCTTTTTAGCTCATCTGAGCATGAAGGTTGAAAATAAAAAATCTTCTTCTCTGAAAGCAGAAGGTAGACAGCTTTCATATTTGGTATGTATTATCATCTAATGGACCTCTTCGAAGTTTGATTATATCAAGACCCAAGGATCATATTTTGGCTCCACCAGGGCGCAACCCTTTTTACATAGAATCAAAGAGCAAAAATCTTCAAAAATCTTCTTCTCTGAAACAAGAAGGCAGACAGCTTTCATATTTGGTATGTATTATCATCTACTGGACCTCTACCAAGTTTGTTCATATCAAGACCCTGGGGTCATATTAGGGCTTTGCCCAGGCACATCCCTTTTAGCTCATCTGAGCATGATGTTTGAAAATAGAAAAATCTTCTTTGAAACCAGAAGGCAGACAGCTTTCATAGTTTGTATGTATTATCATCTAATGGACCTCTTCCAAGTTTGATTATATCAAGACCCAATGAAGATCTTTTGGCTCCACCAGGGCGCAACCCTTTTTACATAGAATCAAAGAGCAAAAATCTTTAAAAAATCTTCTTTTCTGAAACCAGAGGGCACACAGCTTTCATATTTGGCATGTAGCATCATCTAATTGGCCCCTACCAAGTTTGTCTATATCAAGACCCTGGGCTCATATTTAGCCTTCACACGGGCACATCCCTTTTAGCTCATCTGAGCATGATGGTTGAAAATAAAAAAATCTTCAAAAATCTTCTTCTCTGAAACCAGAAGGCAGACAGCTTTCATATTTAGTATGAAGCATCATCTTGTGGACCTCTACCAAGTTTGTTCATATCAAGACCCTGGAGTCATAATTGGGCTCCACTAGGGTGTATCCCTTTTTACATAGAATTAAAGAGCGAAAAGGCATATCCTTCTTGCTCTTGGCTGAAAACATTCCCTGGTATTGATTTTATGTAGAAATTATCTCTTTGTTGACATCTGCCTATTTAATTAATGTGATGTCCCAGGAGTCAAAGGTGAGCGATAAAGGACCACCATGGTCCTCTTGTTTGTTATTTTTATGCCCTCACATATTTTTGTCTTGTCTTGTCTGTTTGTCTACTTATAACTCAAACATTACCCATGTCTACTGAATGCTAAAAGATAGAGTATTCATGTTTCACATTTCTTTTGCTTGTGACAAGACTTTTCTGTTGGTACATGTACCAATAGCATTAGTCAAGGTTATTTTAAAGGTCTAAACTGTGTAAAATGTAAACTTTAAACATTGGCCACAACTTATAATGAGGATTTTTGTTTTTGACTAGACATTTTATGTTGATACCAACTTTGGATAAAATAAAAATTATTTGCCATAATATTGGAATGATAATTGATATGGTTTTCATCTTTCACACAAAAATTATTTGTGTATCAAATCAGTTTTTAAAAATGGCAGTTATTGGGGTATTGGTGTTTAACAAAGATATATTGTTTCAAAATATTTTTATGTTCTAAATAACTACATTAAAAGAGAGCTAAATTATGGATGATTGTTGTTAATCAAAAAACGATATACCAATCAAATCATTTTGATTTTTGTTGAACAAAATCAATTTACCGATTAAATTACTCATTGATACTGGAAATCGAAACATGAAATTGTGACCTGGTACCCCTCAATAAATGTAAATCTTTTTTGACAATTTGTGTCTACAGCATATAATACCCTTCAAAACTTTGTTTAAGGGGTATATAGGAGTCAGCTTGTTGGTTGGTCCATCTTTCTCGTATTTTTTTCGTGTCCACTCAATATTTCAGAAACTAATGGATGAATTTGAATCAGACTTTATAGATGAACTCAGTATCTAGCAGAGATGTGAATATTGTATTTTGGTTATGGCCCATTGACTTTTAACAGAGTTATGGCTTTTTGGTAAAAAAATAATCATGTCCACTCAATTTCTTAGGAACAATTGGAGGGACCTTCAAAGAAAGACTCTGAATAAGGAAGACATTTTCATATCCTATTTTGGTTGTGGTCCATTGATTTTTGACTGAGTTATGGCCCTGTAATGAAGTGCTGTAGGGGGTATTAGTTTACTTTGTAACAATTTCTAGTTTAGCCTGTATTTACAAGGATCAGACCACCCATCAATTATTTGATCTTTATTTCCATGACCTCATATTTTTCAGATAAATGTTGTTTTAATATCAGAGATGCTGTGTTTAACATTTTTTTACTATCCTATTTCATGTGATATTTCAATTGATATAGAGGATAATTGTTTGTTTCAGTGTAAGTTTGATTTATATTTTATTGAGTACAGAACAAAAACTATATTTTCATGAGTGGGAGAGCCACTCATGAGAACATAGCTTATGTTGTTCACGAAATGAAATATTTTATTGGTCTGACATGAAAAACAAAGGCTTATTCTACTTATTTAATACAAAAATGTTACAAAATGTAAAAGTTTAGGACAAATTTTCTTAAAGCACATCATCTTGCATGTGTTTGCTATGCAACAATCATGTTGACATCACTTATTTGGCTCCAATAAGATAACCTCAGCTAGGGTGAAATGAATGAAAGTGGGATATAACTTTTTGATAATTTTACTGGTTAGGCAGTGAGTTTATCAAGTGATGTGATAATCTATTGTTATTTCTTAATGTTCCACAGAAAAGCATGAAGAAACCATTATATTTCAGTTGGTAAACTTGGAAACAAGAACTTTTTAAGGAAAGTTTAACCAGTTATTTAGACATAACTTATGCAGCTATTTACAATTAGATATAATATGGATTTCATATGTCATGGAATAAGAAGATTCATTGTTATATTTCTTAAATTCATATTTATGTTTAAACCTATTTTTTTAAGACAGTTCTAAGCTTGTTTAGGAACATTTTACAGTCTTTGAATCAGGATCTTTCTTAAATCCTTTCCAGCTACCACAATTTTAAACTCGTCTTAGCTCAAAGAAGTCAAAGACAACTGTTCCTTAAATATGAATTACTAGAAAAAATAACAGTCTGTATTTTTGAGTAGAAAACTGTGGGAATTGAAGAAATTGCACAACATAATCAAAATCAATTCAATCATTTACCACATAGTTTTCCTAGGTTTTTGTCTTGGAATAGTGAAAAAAGCTGAATTTAGATAAATAACCATAGAAAGCCGTGAATGAATATGAGGGTCGGCTGACATCGAGGCTTTGACATACAAGTCTGTGCTCTCGATAGCTGTAATGCTTTATATAAAATTTTTCACTGGGTTCTAAACACTTTCTGTTTGAGATTATGTACATAGCATCTTGTATTTATTTCAATGTTAGTGTGAATTGTGCACCTATTTACCTATATTCTGTACCATAGTCTGTCTAGAACCAAACTAACTTTACATTTTGTAAATTTAGTGCAACACCATCATAAGTGCCTATATTTACATTAATAGGTAAATTATGACAATGTTGAAGTTACCCATTGATTGACATTTGATATAATGCTATAATTGATTGGCTTTAGAAATAAGGCTGGAACATGTTTTTCAGGGCACAGTACTTTATTCAAAAGCATCTTCTAATGCCAAAAACAATGATATGACAAAGTTAAGGTAATCAATTACAGAATTTCACCTATGACCACATTTATTTTCCAAAACATTCTCTACTAGTTTTGCGATATTAGAATTATTTGAAAGACAGTCAAATTCGCAGACTGTTTAAGGTACAGGATATAGGTTCATATAAGGGAAGGGTAAACATGAATTGTGTATAAAAACTTTGTACAAAATATGTATAATTTGCAATAAAATTTCTATTCTATAGACTGCTTTTATCTTTGTCTACTCTATCAAGAAAGTATGGTTTTTAGCTTGGCTTTTTTTAGAGAAAATCTAAGTTATTGCTAAAGCCTTGGTATCATCAGCATGATCTTTACTGTGCAGAAACTAACTTTTTGTATTATCAAAGGTATTTTTAAAGGCATTTGCTTTGAACTTGTAGTAAATGTTTACTAGCAAAAGGACAACTTATATCTTAAAATCAGGTCCTCTTTTTGTCTTGAAATTTATATCTGCTATCAAGCACTCTAGATTGGAGTGTAGGCGACCTCATGCAAGTCTTTATTCCCTTTATGGTCTAAAACATTAAAGTTTAATTCTAATTGAATCCTTAAATAAGATCCAGGTGTAGTGCAAAATTTAAAGTACTGGTAATACAGAATTTTAGGTTTGATGTAAAAAATGTTCCCTTACCTGATTTTCTTTTCTAACGTTCTGCCAGTTTTTAGCTCCACTGGCTGAAAGCCACTGGGGCTATTGTCATGGTGTTGTGTCCGTCGTGCGTCCGTCTGTATGTGCGTCCGGTCGTAAACTTTTTCTTTTAAAATCTTCTCCTCAAAAACTACTGGATGAATTTCAACCAAACTTCACAGGAATGATCCTTGGGTGACCCTCTTTCAAAGTTGTTTAAAAAATTTTGATCCAATCAAAAACATGGATTTAATGGGCGTGGCTAATTTCCAAATATGGTAAAAAGTGACTTTTCTCAGGTTCAAATTGATGGATACCAATTAAATTTTACATGAATGATCCTTGGGTGACTCTTTATCAGTCTACCAAAAATCATTGTGATTGGATGAAAAATATATATTTTATGGGCGGAGGTCATTTCTCTATATGTTAAATAGTGGAAAATTTGAAAATCATTTTCTCAGAATCTAATTGATAGATATCAACCAAATTTTACATGAATGATCCTTGGGTGGCCCTTTATCAGTCTACAGAAAATCATTGTGATCAGATGAAAAATATGCATTTTATGGGCAGAGGTCATTTCTCTATATGTTATATAGCTGAAAATTTGAAAATCATTTTCTCATAATCTAATATTTAGATATCAACCAAATTTCCCTGGAATGATCCTTGAGTGACCCTTTTATCAGTGTACTAAAAATTATTTTGATTGGATGGAAAATTTGCATTTTATGGGTGGAGGTCATTTCTCAATATGTTAAATAGTGGAAATGATGAAAATCATTTTCTCAGAATGTAACTGATGGATATCAATCAAACATTTTTGGTATGATCCTTTGGTGAACCATTATCATGCAGACAAAAATTATTTTGATTCGATGAAAAATATGTCTTTTAGGAGTGGAGGTCATTTCTCTATCTGTTATATAGTTGAAACTTTGAAAATCATTTTCAACATCAGTAGAACCCCAAATATCTAAAAATCTAGTAAAAACATTTGTTTGCTTTTACAAGAATTTCAAGCCTGTGGAGCGACTCAAGCCATTCATGGCTTTCTACTTTCATACTTGGATCTTGTCCAGAGCTTATATCTAAATGTATATGAGCTTTGGTCAAAATAATACACACCTTCTATAATTATTCATGTGTCTTTCTACACAAATATTGTCTAAAAGATATTCATTCAAAATTTCTTCAATTCTGCTATTAACCCAAAGTTACATCAAGCTGTGTGATAGGTATATCTTGTGACAATTTGGCACCTTGTTTGATATTTAAAACCAGTCTTGCTCAAATTTTCTTCATAGTAATCTAGCAAAAGGTAGACAGTGTAGGTTGAGGTCAGACTATGTCTGTGCAGGCTTATCTTGGCCTATACTGTCTGCCAAAGACGGAAACACAGCAGGTTTATACCACGAGTGGTCATCTCTTGTCTAATGCTTTTAAAATACTCAACCAAATTGAAAGAATATGTAGACAATTTTTCAAATAATTTTAACCCTTGTCATGCTGAACCCGGAATATTTCTGCTTTGACAGGTGCTATAGACAAACATCAGCCTGCACATATGTGCAGTCTGATGTAAGTCTACACCACCTGTTTCTCACTTTCAAACCAGAATTGTCAATAGATTTAGATTGTCAAATAAAAAAATGACCTACAGTTGGTACTTTCAGTGCTTTTTGTCCTTTGATTTTTATGAATATTTTTAGCCAAAATTTGTTCAGCATGACAAGGGTTAAGTTGAAATAAAAAAAAGCATCCTTTGAAAAAATATTCTTTTCACTATGGTTTTATCATTTCCCTCAATGTCTTCAAAACAGACAAATTTAACCCATGCCCACACATATCTGATTTTCATAAAACCCTCAAGAAAATATCCTTAAAATCAAACATGACCAATGGTCATTTCCCTAATCACTCTTTGTGGGTTTTGGTTGGGGAATTTGTCCTTTTGTAACAAGGCTATAAAATAATGAATTCGTGTAGCATCATTTTGCATAATATTACACCATATGTTACAATATTTATTTAATTCTTTAATATTTGTCATCGAGTGCATTTGCTTTGAAAATGTTTGATCATAATCATATGGTTTCATTGACTATACCTTATCTATATCCACATTGCCTACTGAAAGTGATCTCTTCACAAAAGATGTTCAAACACATTGCATACTGCATGCTGAGCTGTCACCAAATCTTATCAGAAAGATGGCTGTTTGATAACTGGAATTAATTATCAATGCAAATTTATACCACACTTGATGATGTATGAAGGCTGGTCATTCTGAGATTGATTGAGATCATCCTTTGATTTTATTGGTGTAGCTTGTATAGTCTTGTATAAAAGTTTCATTGGTAAACATTTCTAATCTTTGTGTCTTTCTATTTCATTGGTTATGTTAAGAATAATCTTACATTTCAATTGTGAAATACTTGTGTCTAAGGCAGTTTTAAGATAATTTTAAGGGTAGAAGTTAATAACTTTGAATTTAAATATTGTCAGTTATGTTTTTATTTTAGTGAAATATTACATGCAAAATCATTGTGTCTGCTTCAATAATGGAACCACAGATATAATTTTGACTTGTGTGTTGAATTGGAAAACTCATGCAAAGTGAGTTATGAAACATTGCAATTAAAGGATAAGTTTCCCAACCAAAACCCAGTATACCTGTGACTTGGGATCCTCCCAAAGAAGCTTTGTGGGTTTTGGTTAGGGAATTTGTCTTTTTATTGCCATGATTTATTACTCATTTTATCGCAATGTTTCATAACTTGCTTGGTCTAAGTATTCTGTTTCCAAACAGAAAATCCAAGTTTGTTCTACTTTTCCTCTATTCAAGTATGAACAATGTTGTAACACAAAATTTCACATGTTTTCTACCAAGAAGGATTGTCTGAGACTCTTTTTTGACTAGTCTAAGATTTTGACGTCTGATAAGGGGTTAGAGATAATTACAACTAGTAATATTTCAGTGAAGGGTTTCAAATAAGGACATGGTGAAGCAGTCTTGATAAGGAATATTTGCAAACATGCTGTTGAATTTTTCTACACAGTGATATCTTCTATCAATGAAAATGGCTGTGTTGCAACGACTTTCAAGGACTTGTGGATTAAAATCTTTATATAGGCAAATTGTAAGTACATGTTTATATGGATGCATAAGTTTGAGTGAGTGATTAAAGGTCAATTCTGTCTATACCTGTATAGACAAAATTGACATTTGATCACTCACTTAAACTTGTTCGTCTATACAGTTTGTTCATTCCTCTTTGTTTTTATAGCCTGTTTAAATACTCGTCATGAAATATTTCTGCTTTACATTAATCTTTGGCAAACGGTTTAAACTAAGATCAGTCTGCACAGACATGCACTCTGATATTAGCCCACACTGCCTGCTTTGTGTTGGATTGTTGTGTTAAAAACTTGAGCTAGGCTGGTTGAAAAGTAAAGGAAATGCCAATTTGTTTCAATAAGATCTTTATTTGGCAGGGTAAGGGTCAAGATGCAATATTGCTAAATATACGATTTTTGAAACAAAGGCATGTCAGACTTGGCCATCCCTTGCCATAAAAGCTTGACAGTAAACTGAAGCCTAATAGATTAAGAATATTTTGGTACTTTAAGAGATATGCCCCCTACAAAATCTAAAGGACAATAACTGGAAAAATATGCAAGCAAGAGTTATAATTATTGTGCACTGCACTTCTCTTCAATAAGGACTACCCCCTACAAAGTTTCAAGTTGATAGCTATTATACTTTAAGAGATATGCCACCTACAAAGAGTAAGAGTTTAAAATAACAAAAGGCAATAACCAGAAAATTATGCCAGCAAGAGTTATTGTTCTTGTGCTTTGCACTTCTCCTCTATGAGATCTATCCACCTATAGAGATTCAAGTTGATAGTCTTTCAACTTTCAGAGATATGCTCTGGACAAAATCTAAGTATTTTAAAAAATAACAAACGGCAATAACTCCAAATTCATGAAAGCGAGAGTTATAGTTGTTGTGCACTGCACTTCTCGTCTATGAGTTCTATCCACCTATAAAATTTCAAATTGAATAATTTTGATCGTTTCAAATTCAGTAAAACTATCAAAATAAATAAATTCACTACTTTCACTGAACTAAGTTTCCTACTGAACCTGGTCTGTGTCCAAAATAAAGATATTCACAAAATGGTAAAAGCATCCTACACCAATGGCAATACAAGAATTTGTGTGCAAAGCAGGAAACTTTATTAAACATTACTTTAGTAAATTGTTGGTTATCTTGAATCCAATGCTATTTAACTAATAAATCTTAATATTCATCAATGAAATTTACCAGAATTTTCTTCTTTCCTTTCAATGTTTCATTTTTCCACTATATTTTTTACATAAAAATAACCTGATATAGATTCCAGCATTAAGCCAGAGATATTACAGTATAACAAATGAAGACAAGATCTACGAGCTCAGAACATATAGTATCAAACCAGACAACTTTAAGACATTCCTAGCTCTATCTGACCAATGGTTTCACTTGAGAACAAAACACTCCAAGCTGATTGGCTACTGGATCAGTGAACTGGGCGGGATTAATGATGTTGTACATATATGGGAGTATGGTAAGTAGATATTTAGTTAAAGTTATAAAATCTTTTTAAGGGAAAATTCTGGTATGTACCATAATATTTATCATTTATCTCTAATTTGAGTTGTTGTCCAAGAGCAACCTGTGTCAAGCTCAAAAGCTCTAAATTTTTCACCGACATGGAAGCTGAAAGTTTCTTTTATATGATACTCATGATGAAGAACATTGTGTGCTAATTTTTTTAGATCGATCCATAAACATCAACATCACAGATATGATCTGGATAAGCCTAATTTAATCATTGACCCTGACTTTTGACTTTGGAGTCATTTGAAAATTTCTTTGAAATGGCACAAATTATCATGAAAGAGAACATGATTTTCTTAGCTTATTTTTACATTTGACCATGTCATATGACACTATCTGAAGATTAGTTTCATTGGGCACTGTTACTGTTGATTGAGAAAAATTATGCAAAGTTATACTTAAATCTATTCATGAATGAAGAAGCTGTATTCCTGGCAAGTCCAATTTCAACCTTTGACCTCCAGCTGTGACCTTTCACTTGGAGCTATCCAGAAACTTGTTTCATATGTCAAATATACATAGTGAAAAATAACTGTTAAAATGTGTTTTATTTTTCAGACAGTTTGGGCCACAGAGCACAGGTGAGACAGGCCTTAGCTTCAGACCCTGTATGGATAGAGAACTATTTCTCCAAAATTTTACCGTTTTTCCTAAAGCAAGATAATGCTGTGATGAAATGTGTGCCTGGAACAACTATTACAGAACCACCGGGGAAAGGTGATATATTTTTACTAGACAATACAAGTTAATGCTAGACCAAATATATAGAATGGAAGAACATGATTAAATCTTGAGGGTCAGTTCAAAATTATTGTAAGTGCCCATAAATAAATGGTCACTTATAATAGTTTTGATCTGCCCCCTCCATCCGTAATGTGTAAGACTGGAAGATAAATGTACCCTCTGACAATTTCTTAATTATTGTACTAACTTATTTCTAATGTGAAAGATTCAGACACTGTAATACACTGTACACATTTTTTTCATGTTCTCAGCCATTTAGATCTATATTCTATGCTTATACACATGATAAGAGGGGGGGGGGGGGAATGCCAGTCTAAAATCTTCATTTCTGAAGATGATTCCAATTAGTACAATAAGTTCCCACAACATTGAGTTAGTGAAAGAACTATTGAAATATTTGAACTTGAAATCCAAATACCCTCTCTTTCTGTAGCTCTGATTTTACATCTGTCTTGTGATAGGTCATGTGTTCTAAACCGTTTTGGAATACTAACCATCTCGAGACGGCTCGCTCTCCGTTTTGGAATTCCAAGCCCGATCGATCCGTCTCGAGACGGTTTGATGAGAATATTGTAAAGAAAAATGAAATATAACATAATTTTCTGAGGGAAAAAAATGTTAATAAAAATGTGCAAGTTAGTTAGTATCTTAAAAAAATGATAATAATGATTTTTTATAAGTAAAAATGTTGTATTTTATGACAAACTCTGTACGCCGGGATACTCTGTATAAATAAGAATGTTGACAGAATTATGAGCAGTCAGTTAAATAATGACGATGACTTTAGACTTAAACACATTAAAGGAGCAGTCAGTTTAAAGCGTCTAGGTTAATCCCCCATGAGATATGCAATTGACAACGCGTTATGATTTTAATGACCCTTATCTAAGTAACTTGTGTATCCATTGTTTCTTGTAGAGATACACATGCAGGGGATTATGTGTTTTAATTTTTACAATAGATTTCCTTCTTTAGAACATATTTTCTACAAATATATTTCCTTAATTTTCATTTTATTTTATTTTTATTTCACGAATTTATTTGAATTTGATTTCATCACATTTATAGTCAGTAAAGAACAATGAGCGTTGATTTTCAAAAATAATGAACTAAGATTTGTGTTTTAATCATATCTATTTATTCTTGTTTTTTATTTTTTTTTATTATTTTTTTTTTTTAATTAACTTGACGAAACTTGTAATTTCTTTTTTTAGTTTTAAAAAAAGAAATACAATTAGTTAACCCATAATTCTTAGTAATAAATGTACTTTAACCAAAGATTTTTCCTCACAAAGTAAAACATTAAGTTAATTTCTCAAATAGTCGTAATTAAGATAATTTAGATATTTAGAAAATGCTGTTTATCTCTTTAACTTTTCTTTTCAAAATGATTTAAATAATAAATATTTTAAATTCAATACGCTAAATTCAAAATAAATGATCTGCTTATTTCAACTTTGATTTAGAAAAAAACAAACTCTTCTATACACTATTCCTTACTAGTGAATTTTAGATTGTGTTTCAAATATATTGTCAATTACATGTTTTCGGACATTTTAATCAGTCTGGCTTACGATTTAGCAAAAATTGAACAGAAAGTACGCAATGTATGCTGAGATTATATTGCAAAATCGTGCAGGGGAGTAGCTGTAGGTAATATGTTGGGTCTGATTTTAAGGAGATTGCTATTACTTCTAATTCGTATACTTGTCAAATTGATAGAAATGGGTCTGGGACACAGGAGAATTTCATAATTACTATTCGAATCAGCATTGCTTTTCTCAATTCAAAATGGGGGGGGGGGGGGGGGGGTAATCAATTTTGAAAACAATGTTCATTACTTTATTTGTAATCAACAAGAAGCATTTAAACATGTTGAAAGGTATATGATTATTTATATTTACGTAACAAAAGTTGAATTTCATTTGAGTCAAAATAAAGCACCTTGTTCATTCGCTTAGTGATATTAAAAGAACATATACATGTATTAAACGTCTCAACGTCGAATATCATAAATAGAATACGGATTTTGTCAATGAATGTTTGATATTAAAATGACACATAGTACGACAACTAAAAGTTACCAAATCCTACTGAATAAAGGATAATTTGTCAATTCTGAATTGAAAAGGTTTGGTATTTTCGGTTGATTTGGCATTTCTTATCAACTACATTAACTGACGTCTTTAAAAAGATTTTATCGAATAGCTCAATTGTGCTACAATTATTTATTTAATTTACGTCTTTTATCATTAGGAATCATCAAAAGAGGGATTCTTTCCATTTTCTTTCCTTAATATTTCCTAAACGCAAAGAGAAAATAAATATTATTTCACTATTAAGTTGATTTTTAGCTCTACCAACCGAACCAGGAAAGCAATAGCGATACCGGTTTTCCCGAACTGAAATCATTTTTTAAAAAGGTAGAAGCTATCTTTAGAATGACTACAATATAATATATGCTGAGCCTAGAAAGCTCAGTCTGAATCATGTCTGTCTCTCTCTCTTTATCTCTGTCTCTCCCTCCCTCCCTCCCTCTCTCTATTTCTCTCTCTTTCTCTCTACCTTTCCTTTTCCTTTCTTTCTCCTCTTCTCCCTCACTCTCTCGCTCATCGTCCTCCATTTTGTTATATTTGAAATCAGGCGTGATTTTAAAAAAATCGAGCTGAAATCAATTTTTTAAACGGTAGTAGCTATCACTAGAATGACTACAATATAATATATGCTGAGCCTAGTAAGCTCAGTCTGAACTCTCTCTCTCTCTCTCTCTCTCTCTCTCTCTCTCTCTCTCTCTCTCTCTCTCTCTCTCTCTCTCTCTCTCTCTCTCTCTCTCTCTCTCTACCTCCTTCTCTTACTGTCCCCTCCCTCTTTCTCTCTCTCTTTCCCTTACTCTCTCGCTCTCTGTCTGCCTCTCTATCTCACTCTCTCTCCCTCCCTCTCTCTCTTCCTCCCTCTCTCCCTCTCTCTTTCTCTCTCTTTCTTTTCCTCTCTCTCTCCCTCTCTCTCTCGCTCTCTGTCTGTCTCACACTCTCTCTCCCCCTCCCTCCCTCTGTCTCTCTTTCTATCCCTTTATTTCTATCTTTCATTTTCCTTTCTTCCCTTTCTCTCTCATTCTCTCGCTAACTTTCCTCAGTTTTGTTATGTTTGAAACCAGGCATGTGTTTATATTAAAACTGAAACCTTTTTAAACATTAAAGTTGATAACTGTAGATGCTCGAGTTATAAACCGAACAAAAGTTCTTGGGAAAGAAAAGAGAGGTTTTTTTTACTCGAAGATAACACAATAAAGGGTCGAATGACTCTTATTTCCATCGTGGTCCTAACTCATTCCAGATCATATCCTTCACATTGGGAGAGAGGCTACCCACTTTTAAAGCTGGGTGGACTGGGGCCCCCGTCTGTAAAGTGTCCTGCCCAAATACACTACCCGCCTCCGGTGGGGCTCGAACCCGTAACCACCAGGTTACGAGTCGAGCGAGTTAGCCACTCGGCCAACGAGATGAAGTCACCAAATTTGCTGCTAAAATATTTTTCCGGTAGAATATCCCCAAATTTCGACAATATGTGCGAGGTAATGTGTCAAGGAACGCTGTGAAAATTTCAGCAAAATCCGTCCTTAATTGTATGAGGAGTTGCATTTTTACCATAGCACGGACGGACAGACGTAGGGTCTACTAGCATCGAGACAGACAGACGGAACATATTATACTCATATACTTTTCACCTAAGGGGGCTCAAAAATTCAACTAATGTGGGACATCATGAAAGTCAAACGAATTTTTCATTTCAAATGTGAGGAACCCGTTCTCCAAGTAAAGCTATTCAATATTCTGAAATTTATTTCTTTTTTTCATTTTCGATCCAATAATACGCTCGGGAAGCAATTGTCCAATTAAATACGTAGATTTTTTCTTCTATTTTGATTAATTGAAGAGAAAAAAATACATAAATAGTACAAATTGGATTTTCGGGACATTTCAATTGTTTTGAACATTAATTGTTAACAAAAAATTCAAAGGAAACTATTAAAAAAATAACAAAGGGTAAAAGAAGTAGATTAAAAAATTGGTTATCAATTGCTTGATTGCCCCTTTCTTAATCACATTGTATATTTTATGTTTATTGCTAGATGCATACATGCAAAGGTTTGTATTGACTTTTACATTCGATTTCCTTGGTCGATGCCTAAGTGTCTATCCTAGCTAAACCACGCGTACTGCGCAGACTGAATGGGATCGAAACTTAATGCACATTGCTGGTCTTTTTAATCTAGAATGACCATTTTGGGTAACCAATCAACAAATTTGGATACATGTATTTAAATAACTATGAACCGACATGGTAACTTTTTTGCATAACGTATCTTAAAATATTTATGATTGTAAAATGCTTTTGGACAATTAACCAATTTCGAACTGATAGGTCAAGATATATTTACTTATCTGAAATTAGTACTTAGCATAAGAAATAATCATTCGGAATACTACTTAAAATTTCTATCTTGCTAGAAAACTCATTGATAAAAGATAGAACGATCTTTCTTATAGACAAAAATTTTTGGTAATTTTGTTGCGAAATAAAAGTCGATTAAAATTTTCGAATAGTGAAAGCAAACTACTTCAAAAGGGAAAACATGTCGATCTTTTTCCCACAACTTTATTTAATTCCAAATTGCTGCAGTAATGTTTTTATGCATATACATTCCCTTTCCATTTGTTTAATTATAATACTTATATATTATTATTTTCTCTTTTTTTTTTGTGTGTGTGTATGTGATAGTTTATCAATCGGATATTTTTTAACGTTCAATGTTATTCAGAAGAACCTATTTACAGTAGTTTATATGCGCAATGTATATTGGGTAAAGTTGACCAATATTGATAACTGGCATACTTGGAATAAACATAGTGATTAACCCCCTAGGGGGATAAAGAGATACACAATAAGCTTATCATTTAAGTGGGTCTGCTAAGCAATACATAAGGATAAAAATAGATGAACCGTCTTGAGACGGATCGAACCGCTTTGGAATACCAAGAAATTCCAAAACGGATCGATATTCCAAAGCGGTTTATAACACATGCAAACAGTCCATCAATTTTATTTCAAATATTTAGGTTCCTCTAAAAAGGAACTTTTAAATAGATTATCATATGCTGGAACAATTCAAAGCCTTTGCAGAAAACTGATTGAATTATCCAAACAATTTTATAGAAAAAAACATACGTTTAGAAAAGTTTTGTGAAAAAAGCAACCAAACAAAAAACATCAACATTAAACTAAATTTCATAACTACAATTTAGTATCTTAACACAAATACTATGCCATTTTCCAGTATTATTTTTTCAAAGCTTGACTTTTGTAAAAGAAAATATTTTCAGTTATCTAAAGTTAAGATTTATAAATGTAACTTAGGAATGACAGCTTAGCCAATACATTTATAACTACCGGTAAACAAAGTTCTATTACATTATTCAGGTGTGTATGAATTAAGAAGCTATGCAGCCCAAAATGTGCCATTAGATACCCTATCTCGACAACTATCACAGACCAACATAACTGGGGGGAGTGTGTTAGGGAGTTTTTATAACATGATAGGAATTACTAACATAGGTAAGTTTTTGGCATTTCAATCTTAAACAAGAGCACTACCCAAGAATGCCAATGCTCACTGATGCAAGACATCCAAGTTAAAAGGGGCATAACTCTTACATTAATGCTTCTAGAGTTATCCCTCTTGATAGTCTGGATAGGTCTCTCGCTGGTTAACACACATAAAAGTTTCTTGAAGTTATCGTAAATAACAACAGAGATATGACAAAGGCATAAGTCTGTCACTCCAATGCCAACAATAATGCCAATGCCTACGCCAAAGCTAACATGAATGAAGCCAAGGTGTTAATAAAGCTAAAACATTGTGAATCTCTGTGAGTTTACTAAGTGAATTCCGAATGTTTACAAGAAACTCAAAAAAAAAAACAATTATCATATAAATTTCAAATTAAGAAATGCATAGGAGGTTCAGGCAGTTACAACTATTTTGCGCTGGGCCATTGATATGAAACATTTATGAACTGTCATAACATATCCATATTACTTATTTTTTCCACAGGCCATCAGTTGTGTTACTATCCAGATATAGACAACATTTTGCCTAACAAAGCAGAGACCAAAACCTCAAATGACGACCAACCTCAAATATGTAAGCTAAATCTTCATTATTTTGATATATTTTCTTTAAGAAACAAAAGAGAAAACTTTTCATAGAAGTTTTTTACTAGTTTGAAATACTTTTCTTAAAGAGCTCATTTAAATGCTCAAATTTCTTCTCATGGGGAATAAAACAAAATTTTCAACAAATCCGAAAAGTGTGAATATTTATAGAGTTTTCATTTATCTTTACTTACTAATTAAGTGAATGTGAGAATATCCAAAAATTCCACATAATGTGCAAAGTCTGACAAGAGCTTTTTACCAAAGCTACAGATTGGATTTCAAATTAAAGTATCTCATCAAAACTTTTATAAATCTTAAGTATCGCTGATACTTATTGGAATCATCTTGGATTCAACATAGGGTTTCAATGAAAGCAAAGATTTTAGACTGGTTTTACGCCCTCTTATCTGTTTGTTATTCATAACAACTTATTATCTTATATGTGAATACCTTAAAATAAGTATTAAAACAGAATTATGGCTTTAATCTCAAATTTTTAGATTTTAGAAACTTTTGAATTGAGAATGAGAAAGGTTTTATAACCTCAGGCCAAGGTGGTCAGCAAATATTCTTTTTGCATTGTGTGATTGTCCAAACTGCTCAGTTTTTGTTCCTTCAACACACGAAATCGTTGGTAATCACGCACACGCTCAATTTTACCTAATTTTACATTTCAGACTGGTTCCAATCAAGAGTATTGCTCCCTGCTTCTTTCTCCCCAATGCAGTGATGAACATTTTACATGTAACGAGTTACTCCTTCTTGACATTATTTCAATGACCTATTTGTACAGTGTTTTGAATATTTTAACATTTGTGATTCGTATTTTGGTGATGAAAACCGGTAGTTTTGATGTTGAGACTAGAACTGACCTGTATTCAGAATGACAAAAAAGTGCAACTTGTTTTTAAACTTTACCATGCTTTTGCACATACACTTGCACACAAAGCGGGGTATAATTTGAACACTTGATTGCAGGGCTGATATGAGATAGTTGATGAATTCATCATTTTAAGACATATCATTTAATGATGACCAAAGTAACTTGTTACTCATGCTTATTCAAGCTGTAGTAACTGATTTGACTCCAGTCACTTATCATCCAATGATCAAGCATTTGATTGACAAGAAACACTTGGAGTAAATATTTGTTCTGTAAATTTTATATAAACAACAAAAACTGTGATTGATTAAAAGTATATAATATTTTAATGAACACATTATAAAAGGAGGGTTTATTGCAATGCATTGTTAGTGCTTGTATGATCAGAGGCACTTCAAAAGCTCAGCGCAAAACAGTTGTAACTGCCTATATGTTTAAAGGCAGTTACAACTGTTTCACACTGAGCTTTCGTCTTACAATAATTTTGCATAACTCCTCAAGATAATAATCTCACATCCAATTTAAAACAACTAAACTTCTACAAAATTTCTAAAATAGTTTACGAGTAAGACATGTGTAAATGAATGAATAAATCATGAATAATAAAGTTGATGGGCGCAAGTTTCAATGAACAACTTTTCCAAATATCCTAATCAATTTATTTCTGTTTCCAATAAATTGTCAATTTTTTGGACATTTTTACAAGTCTTGCTCTAGGTTTTCCCACACTCACCCAGTAGAAAGAAGCCAGTGTTGACTGAGATCAGACTGCAGATCAATACAGGCTGATTTCAGTCTATTCTGCCTTTGAAAGGTTTGTGAGACGGGTCAACTTTAAGACTACATACAGTAAACTTCAAATTGGTCCAAAATGAAATTGCAGATGATTTGACAATTTAAGGTTAAGATTTAATTGAAAATTGAATCATGCATCATGAATGTTAGAAAATATTGCTGTTGATGATCAATTCATTTATTCTCTCTTTCCCACTAGATTTTCAAAGCTTTTTAAAGTTTGCTTTCTCGTAATTAGGATTTTGTGACTACACGTCTGATGTATGTAATTCTTAATTATCTTGTATTTTCATACTTATTTTGATTAAATTCTTAAAATAGTTAAAACAGAATGTGTTTTAGAATGTATTTCTTTTTTTTTCTTTCTTTCATCTTTTTAATAAATATCCAAAGTATTAATCACTTTGATAGTGGATAGCAAATGAAAGCAAATAGTACTTTGATAAATGAACTTGTGTGTGACATTTCCAACGATTTGAATTTTTCATGAGGTGCAAACATTGAGTAGTGTAGAAAGCCACATACTGTAATTTATAAAATTACCTGGTGGTCTACAGATACTTTGAGACCTTATTTATCTACTAAACACATAGTAAAGACTCTGGTCAGACTGTGTGGATGCACTGACTGGTGAGAGTCTTTACTTTGCACATATTTGAAATTGTTGGAATTCTCGCGCACAGGCTCAAATAATGAAATTTGAAACATGTCAGATAAATGCATTGTTATAAAGGTCTAAACTTCATAGGCATGAAAATAAAAAGAAACATCCTTTATTTCTAAAAAAAATATATACATTTTTTAAAAAAATTGCCCCTACTTTGGCTTGACAAAGCCTCCGTAAAAAGTAACAATCACCTGAACATGTTTTCATCTGTGAAATTGTTCAGGCTATACAAATATCACAGTATAATTTTATATCACATTATTCTATAGCATATCTCTTCATCTTTTACCTAGGAAATCATTCTCTAGAAATCATGTTTGGTGCAGCTTAATCTCTTCATAAAAAAGAATTTCTTTAATTGATGAAGATGCATTGAATTCCACTGAATTGCAATTTAATAAATTGACCAATTGACTGCAAATAACTCAATACAAGCATAAGATTGTCAGAAGATGTATTTTCTTTTAATTGTACAACTTTTTTTACAGGAAGAATATTTTGTCACAACAACAATATCTTTTATTTAAAGTACACAAGACCTAAGACATTACACACTCATGCCACTCCCACTGCCATTTTCAGAATTTTTTACCTTGTAAAATTAACTTAAAAGATGACCTTGACCTAAACACCAACAAAAGGTCTTGTCACAAGCAATATTCATGTGAAATGTGAAGGCTCTATCCATTAGCAATCAAAAATCATGGTCAATATTAAGGTTTTTTGGGGGGACAAACTGACAAACAAACAGGTAAAAAATAATATGGGCCATATCTATTGATGCACCTAAAGTAATCAACAGACAGTCTTTAAAAATTACTTCAAGTTAACACAACTTGTATCAAATCTCAACATGTGTATTTAGACTTGTCCGCATGGACTTTTCCTGAGGCTATATTCATTAGAGACGAGGCTAAAGTTAGTCCAAATATAAAAGCTCCCAGAGTAAGGAAACAACATGAGAACCCAACATAGAGTTTTCTACGACCAGTCCATTGCCCTGTAGTGTCTACCTGAGACATGTTTAACACCAGCAAACACATTCCTGAAAATAGAATAAATGGCCCAGTGTATGACATTACCAACAATTTGGAATGTGCGTGAGAGGCGAATACTGAGTAGCGTAGACAGCCACTTACTGTAATTGTAAAATTACCCAACTATTTTCATATACTTTCAGACCTTATCTATGTACAAAATGCACAGAGAAGACTCTGGTTAGACTGTGCAGATGCACAGGCTGGTCAGAGTCTTTGCTTTGCACATATTGTAAATTATTGGAAATTTCACGCGCAGGCTCAAGTAATAGTCTGTAATACAGTTAACAAGAGCACCACCCACGGGTGCCTACGCTGGGCTGTCAAGTGCTGGATGTTGGGAAAAATTATAAGTCGAAAAAGGGGCATAATTTGCACAAAATGTATCTAGAGTTATCCCCCTTGATAGTATAGGTTGCTCTTTTGATGGTGAACTTGTGTGCAAAGTTTCAAGTGAATGCCTGCAATAGAACCAGAGATATAACAAAATGTCAAAATTTTTGCACAATGACGACAACAATGACCACAAGGAGGCTATAGCAATACCTCGGGCCGAGCTAAAAATGTATTAATCGACCATTTGTGGCACAAAAAATAGCGGCTGTTCAAGAGAATAGTTGCTTAGAAAACATCTGGTTTACAAATTGGAAACATTATTTTGATTGAATATGTATGTTATTGTTAATCTTTCAATAATCCTATTTTGTTAAAACTCAATAGAATTATCTCATTGAGATGATTCTGATGAGTTGAAACAACAAAGGATTCATTTACAACAATTTTAAGACCAATGATATCTACTTTTTGACACATTTCAATTAAAGAAGCGCATTTTGAAAAAGGTTGCTTAATAAAAATTGTCACTTAAGAGATATGGTCGCTCAAGCAAGATGGACTGTAATTTCAATTGAGTTTTATTGAGACAAAAGAATCTTTAGTTTACAGAGATCAGGGTTTGAGTCTAACTTCATTTTGACACAGGCCCTCAGAACCAGCTGGTTCAAACTTTCATCTGTCCTCCAGATATTTCTGAGCTCTTGAGCATTTTGAACTCAACAGATTATTCAAGTAATATGTATAGTGTTGTACATGTGGAATTATCCAACACGAGGAAAACAGTGTGGAAATGAAGAAATTGCTTGATACACGCAATTTCTTCTTTTCCTGCAGAGTTTTCCCTTTATCTTATGAGGTTTATCCTCACAAATTAGGGTGTGACTTTCACATTTTTTAAGAACTGAAGTCACTGGCTGATAAAAATCGACAGGCCAGAAGGACGTGCAGCATAGATTGAATGCCAGTCCTACCCAAAGATTACAGGCCTCAGGCCTGAGGACAGGTGTTAGTGTTGACCCCTGGTTGTGTAATTGTTGTTGTGTAATTGTTACAATGCTGCACTTTAGAGAGTTATATCCTTTACAGTAGTGGACCCGTAATAGTTCTGCAACGTTTCAGGAGTAATGAACTTTAACAGTGTTAAATGTGGTATCCTAATGATTTTCATTAGAAACTTCAGTCAACATTGTGAAAGATCATGAGTTCCAAAATGTTGCGGAACTATTATGGTTCCACTACCTTAAGAGGTTGTCTTGCTTTTGTTACAGTGAATAGGCAGGTCAAAATTCATGAAAAAATCTTCAATAAAAGATATGCTTAAGGTTTAGGTTTTCAAATCAATGCCAAAATTGGCTTTCAAATATCCACAACAATGACGCAAGATTGTTTTTCCAAGGTTCATTATTCTAACCATTAGGATATTGTAACCCTTCACATGAAAAAAGGCCATCTGGGACCTACATAAATAATTGAAATAGAGATTGGCTCCAGAACAGGTAAGTCGCATTTAAAAAAAGCTCTTACACTGTAAGGTAGTTGATTTGGCTAATTCCTGATTCTCGTAGCATTTGAAGATGTTGATAAAATTGGTTCAGGTAAAAATTGGGGCGGTCAGTGTAATTACATTTAGGTTGAAATTGATTCCAATACTAACTATTATCTCATAAGAGTCATATCTGTTATAATTTGTTTTTTTTTAATTTAGATAAACAATTATATGAATAAATTCGTTATTCGACAATTTCATTCCATTTAATTGTAATTTTAGATTTAAATTACAAGAAACAAACTTTAACAAGAGATGTTTATAAAACTTTTATGCCCCACATAAAAGCAGGTCAATAGCCTATTATTTGTCAATCAACAAAGAGCAATAACTCACAAAATATGATGAGTAGAGTTATGGTTCTTGTGCACTGCACTTCTCCTCAATGAGATCTATCCACCTGTGAAGTTTCATGATTCTAGCTTGCAGTGCAAACTGTTTGAAAAATCATAACCTGCTTTGCATATGCACTTGCATGCAAAGAGGGTTATAATTTGAAAACAGTTTGTACTGTTTGGTCATCCTGACCGCAGGGCTGGAATGACACTTTAAACACTACCAAGAAATCTTCATAAATCATAAAAGCCACAGAAAAATGTTACTAATAACAAATGCATACCTGGAAAAATAAATATAAATACTGCAGCAAAGGCCCCTAGAATATCTATAACAACTCCTATATTGGGTATAAAAACAGCTAGGGCTAATGTTGCCACAAACCATATACAGGTCATGATAATACGTCTGTTACGCTCCTCGCTAACAATTCTCTCTGGTGTCATGCCACCTAAATCTGTCCATAGACTGTCAAAAGCTGCCCTGTAATTTATATCAAGATTAACTGACAATAGAACTCCTACTTTAAATTACCTCATCCTAACTTTCGAGATTCAGAGCTCATTCTAATAATTTAATCAAAGTCATTGACTTGCCAACCAAGAAATTCTGAGGGTCAAACTGATTTGAAAGGGGTCAAAACAACAGACAGAGCAAATCATGTATAGAATTTGGTAGATTAAAAGGTCAAATTATTAGGGATTGGAACAATTACTCGACTAATCGAGTACTTGATCGAAAGTCCAAGTATCAATTACCTTTTTCAATAATAGATTAATTGAAAAGCAAAATAAATAATAAGAGTCTTTTCAAAATACTTTTTTTTGTTTTTTTTAATATATTTTTCAAAATATGGATATTTTATTTTCAACACTGGACAAGGTAAAGAAGGCAGCACATGATCGTATAGTGATCATCTTATATGTCAATTCTATCGTCTGTCATACTCTTAGAGGGGCTTCACAGAGATAACGTAGCTTGCCAGCAGGTATCAGAACGAGGCTGCCACTTGCAGGGACAACAGCTAGGTGTATTTAGGGTCCATTAAATAAATTTAATTTCACCCACATTTGTTTTACCATTATTAATCTTGAGTGATAATTATTTTCAAGTGTTCAGTGATTATTCAGGAATTTATTTGGAGGTCAATCACGGTAAAGTTTTCTTTAATTTTGATGAATTTTCATTCTGGTCACCTGGCTTCCTTTGTTTCTTTGTGCTTATCCCTAGAAATGTCTTTGAGCTTTGAATGATCAATTTGAATTAGAAAGGTCAAAATGATATGACTGATCAGAAATAAAGCTTCGTTACTTATATAGTTGTCTATATGACATTATGGATCTGACAAAATTAAACCTTTGCCTGTCTGGATGATACTACATACTAAACTACAAAATTGCCTACATGGCTGACTATGTGACAATGGATGCATAATTGCAAATTGCCTACATGGCTGTCTATATGACAATTGATCCACAATTACAAAATTGCCTACATGGCTGTCTATATGACAATAGATCCACAGTTGCAAATTGCCTACATGGCTGTCTATATGACAATAGATCCACAGTTGCAAAATTGCCTACATGGCTGTCTATATGACAATTGATCCACAATTACAAAATTGCTTACATGGCTGTCTATATGACATTTGATCCACAATTACAAAATTGCCTACATGGCTGTCTATATGACAATAGATCCACAAATCCAAATTGCCTACATGGCTCTCTTTTGACAATTATAGATCTAAAATTGAAAATTGCTTACATGGCTGTCTATATGATAAAAGATCCACATTTGACAAATTGCCTACATAGCTGTATTTATGACAATTGATCCACAATTACAAAATTGCCTACATGGCTGTCTATATGACATAAGGTCTAGAAATCAAAACCACTTCTTTTGTTGTTTACATGCAATATTTGATCGACTTAATAGAATTGCTATGATGGCTGTCTATAAGTTAAATTGGTCTGAAATTACACTGCCTTTATGGCTTTCTATATGACATGGATCTTACCATTCCAAATTGCCAAAATAGTTGTCTCTATGACATAATAGTTGTGGCCTATTCAATTTCCTCTTTGGCTGTTTGTATAATTGCCTATATGGCTGTCTATATGATATGGTGGATCTCAATATCAAAATTGCCTTAATGGCTGTCTACATGACATGGTGGATCTCAATATTGAAATGGCCTATATGGCTGTCTATATGACATGGTGGATTGTATTATTAAATGGCCTATAATGGCTGTCTATATGACATGGTGGATTGATATAATAAAACTGCCTATATAGCTGTTTGTATTTTGTCACAGATCTCAATGAATTTGCAGATACGCTACTATATTTCGGAGTGAAAATGCAGCCAGAGTGGCAAACAAGACACATTTTTGGCTTTATTTGTGTTTTGATTGGAAAATTAAATTAGACTTACCTAAGTCGCTATTTGATTTGAATTTTGTTCATCCAACTACCAAGGGATTATAGGAGTGAGCATGTGGCCTGGTCACGTGGTCAGCCTCAGTCTTCAGAGCAGCGGTAAGGGGGATGCATGGAACAACATAGACCCAAGGGCGGGAAGGGTGGGCCTATAATCCCTTGGTAGTTGGATGAACAAAATTCAAATCAAATAGCGACTTAGGTAAGTCTAATTTAATTTTCCAATTTTGTTCATCCTAACTACCAATCGGGATTATTGGAGTATTTAGAGTCCATGCATCCCCAGAACATCAGAATTCAAGGATTTCAGCAAAGTTGTACTATTTATACACTATGTACATGTTGCATTTTTGTAGTCATCACATTATGTACAGGACATCACATTGACACTGATCTATTTACAAGTTTATGACATGTTGGATAGCACTGCAGAGCTAAAGCTGCTATCATTTGTCACTGGCCTTTTATAATGTTTACGGAAAGTGCAATCAGAAGTCCATCCTGCAGTTTTTATAATTGTGTCGATGGGCACCTTAATAGCAGCCACACTAGTAGATGCTGATCGGGTCGAGTGTGGCTTGAAGGAGCTTAGGTCAATGCCACTTTCCTTAAGAACTTCTCTAATCCAATTGGATATCGTAGCCTTTTTAGCAGGCTTGAATGGCTTCAAAGTTGTGAGAAAAAGCACAGTATGTTGTCGACGAGAAGCAGTACGAGTAAGATAACAGTTTATACATTTAACAACACACAAATTGATATTTAATTGAAATGATTCTATATACAGTTCCTGCAGGTGATAAGTTGGTCTCGACTGTTTGAGTAAGTCACCAATGCGTATTTTAACATATGTTTCATTTAATTCTATATTACGGGTGTCTATGTACAGAAGTGTCTGACACCTTTGTCCAGTGGTTAATAATAACAGAACTGCCAATTTCATAGATAGTTGTCTGATGGAACACTTCGTATTGTCCAACTTGTTCAGAAATTGAAGAACTTTTGACACGTTCCAGGTGACACAATAACGTGGGAGAGAAGGTTTTTTATTGAATATGCCTTTCATGAATCGTTTAATAAGGATGTTATTGCCAATGTCTTTATTGTGTAGCACACCAACAATACTTGAAATAGCAGACCTAGCCGTATTTACTCCACTGTATCCGGTTCCATTGGAGAAAAGTTGAGACAGAAATTTTATAACACTGATGATATTGGGATCAAATTTATCAACTTCTTCCCGGTCACAAAACAATAACCATTTTTTGATGGAAGAGGCATATTGCTGTTTGGTGCTTTGTCGCCATGATGAAAGGATGATGGTGGTAGCATGTTGTGGTATGCCTCTACTAATGAGGATTTCCCCGATATCCTGAAAACACCCAGTCGCATTTTCTGTAGTGGATGTTTTTGTTGTTTTAACTGTTTTGGCATGGTCAGACAAGTTGCTGGGTTTGGAAGAAGGTATGGTTGTCTGCAAGTAGCTTTCAGAAGAGTTGGAAACCAGGGTTGAGTGTGAAAGATTGGGGCTATTAATGTTGCAGTTGCTTGGTCTTCTTGAATTTTCTGTAGTACCATTCCAAAAGACTGAAGGGAGGAAAAATATAGCAATTAATAGCAGTCCAAGTCAGAGAAAAAGCATTGACTGCAAATGCTTTAGGGTCTGGGGAGAATGATACATATACAGGAAGTTTGTGATTGTATTTTGATGCAAAGAGATCAACAGTTGCAGGGTCATACACTGACTGAATCATCTGAAAAACAGAATCAGATATTGTCCACTCCATATCGCTGTTGGTACTCCTTGACAATTTATCCGCAACCAGGTTCTCGCGGCCTGGAATATGAAAAACGCTCATCCAAATGTCTCTTTTCATACACCAGATCCATATTTCCTTAGTTAAACTGTTCAAGCACTTTTTACGACCACCCATCTTATTCAGGTACTTGATTGCGACAGTATTATCCAGAAATAAACGCACGTGAGTTTGAGACGTGTGGCAACAGAAATGTTGAAGAGCAAGGAAGGCTGCTTTCATTTCAAGGAGATTAATATGAATTTCAGTTTCTTCATCTGACCAAATGCCTTGAACTGTTTTTGAAGAGGTTCTGTTGATAGCCCCCCATCCTGTCTTTGAACTATCTGATTCAATTATTATACTAGGAGGAGGCTCTGTAATTGGCTTATAGGACAGATGAAGATTATCAATCCACCATTGTAAGCAAGAATCACTGTCAAATGAAAGTTTCATTTTAGCACTGAAATCACCCTTACTTTTCCGAAGGGCATCATCTTTATCTATTTCCAGAGGCTTATAAAACAAAGGTGCATATTTGACACCAGGTTCACTAGCAACCATTTTTCCAACTATTTTTGCGAGGTCATGTATTATAATGCTCTTTTTGTGAATGAACTTTCTACACACAGAAATGATATCTTGAACTTTTTCAGGAGTCAGTCTGACTGTCATAGTAACTGAATTGATCACAAAACCTACAAACACTATTTCCTGTGTAGGCACTAAAACTGATTGATTGATTGATTGATTGAATGGGGTTTTACGCCGCTTTCAACATTATTTCAGTTATATCGCGGCGGCTGGAGCACCTAACAATGGATTCCTGGTATTTCTCACGCCAGTACTACCATTACATCCTTTCCTAGCCTCCAGCTACTATCTCACATAGATCTACGATTATCGACCCATTGGTGAGAGACAAATAGTCGGAAAGATTGAGTGCCGCCGTCGGGGATCGAACCCGTGACCTCTAGTTTGACAGTCCGACGCGCTACCAACTGCGCTATGACGGCGGCACGCACTAAAACTGATTTGTCTGGGTGAACTGTAAAGCCCAATGTATCTACGAGCTGAACAGTATCATAGATATTTTCTTTGCAACTTTCTACATCATCACTTTTTAGAAGGCTATCATCAATGTATGTTACATTACTATGTCCTACTTTCCGCAGAGAGGAGAAAACAGGCTTCATTAACTTGGTGTAGACTCTCGGGGCAGTCGAAAGTCCGTTAGGGAGCGAGGTAAAGACAAAGTATTTCTCCTCCCAATGAAAGGCAAGCCATCCTTGACTTTCAACATTTACAGGAACACTATAATATGCATCCTTCAGGTCAATTGAGGCAAAATAGCAACCAGGTCTAACTAAAGTCAGTGCTGCTTTAAGTGTTTCCATTTTAAAATGGTGCTTCTCAATGTTTTTGTTTAATTGCCGAAGATTTAAAATTAATCGATGAGAGCCATCTTTTTTGGGTCGTAAAAATATGGTGGACACAAATTTGACATCACTTTTGTTAACTTCTCGTATGACCCCTTTCTTCAAAAGTTTATCTAGTTCTTCTCTTACAATTATAGTTTCTATTGCATTAAAACCTATTTGAGCTTTACTAGACATGAAGTCAGGAAAAGAGTCAAACTCTATGTCATAGCCATCTTTCACTATATTTAAAATCCATTTATCAGATGTAATGTTTAGCCAAAGTGGATAGTGGAATGATATTTTTCCCGAAACAAAATTATCTGGAGTGTTCTTTAATGAGAATTTACTTACGTCAAAATTAGATGCGTTCTGTAAAGGTTCTATAACGAGTTCTTCCGGCCCGACCCCTGGGATTTCGGCTTCTTGTAATGTGGTCGGGCCTTCCGCTCTAAAAAAGATTTTTGACGAAATTCAGTCCTGTCCTTGTCAAATCGTGGCTTTTTGCTTGGCTGTTGGTTATAGGGACTAGGCCTGGATTTAGACTTGCGCCCAGCAAAGTCCTGTGTCAGTTTGTGGGTCTCGTTTAGATCTCGCATTTGCTTATGGTGGTCATCTCCAAATAGATGTTCTGTAGCAGGAGCTGAAGATTGACACAACTTTCTATATTGCCTCGATACTGCTGGTTTTAGGAACTGCCGGCGAACCATTGTCATATCCCTGTGACCATATGATAAAAGTTGAAACGCGTCACAGGCTAAATCAAATATGTCAGTTGTAGAGTTGTCTTCTAAACATTTATTCATGATTTGAATGATGGGAAGCATTGCTTTAGTTGTTATTCTATGATTTTTGTAAAGAATTTTGTCATTTGACCGATAAGGTTCAACCAGAGTATCAGAATTCCACAACTCTGGGTTAATAAGAGGTACACGTACATGATCACAATTGCTTGGGACAAGATATTTGTCCATAAGTTCTCGACAGGCAGTTTTTGAATGAACAGATTTCATTCCAGCATTTATAGTGCTTGCAAGTTTGTCATTCACTTTCTCTGTAAAATCATTCTTCTCCTCAAAGTCCTTAGATAAACGATTTAATTTGTCAATATTGCTGGTACTTGACCCGGATTCTTTATTCAAAGTGTCATGAGTTGATGATGAGGACTTGAGATTTTGAAAAGAATGTTCAAACTCATTGTCACTATAAAGGTCGTCTTCATTTCCCGAAAAATCGTCGCCGGAAGAAACATCCGAATATACCTCACTTTCACTGACGCAATGAATTTGTCTGTCTTTTTTATTGTAAGACGATCGTTTTGAGGGACGAGAGGCAGATGTTTTATTTTGAGCATCAAGCCTTTGTTCCAGGCTCTTCATTTGGAGCTGTAACTGCGCTAACTCCGGAGGAAAGCCGTAAAACCCACCTGAAAACGGGTTCGGCGCCGTGTAATTTGCTGCTGGCGTCCATATTGGTTGTTGTTGTTGCATGGATCTCGCGAGATTTCCATGAGAATTAGACTGGTCAACCTGACCCGACGCTGTCGAGGGTAAGGGGAACGAGGCGCCTTGACCACAATAAAGTAATGGCGGCCTCGGAAAGGGAGTCGGCCCCACTTGAGATATGGAAAAATTTGTTGTGGCTCCCTGATCATTCAAAATCGCTGAATTTTGGTCTGGAGCTGAACCAATTGTCGTCCCCGATTGATTTTGGCTAGCGCCCCCGCAGGAATTGGCGTTGCCAGAAAATGCCCTCTCTTCGTGAGGCTGCTCCATTGTTCCCAGACCTTGGTCCCCTCGGGGTATAAAGTCTGTTATAGGAACTAAATCCAATAAAAACACTAAATACACAAAGTAAATCCGTCACTACGTTTTTAAATTGATTAATTGAAAAATATTATGGCACTAGGTTGTCTAAATAACAGTTAATTAAATTGAATTTCGCTGCGTAACAAAGACGTGGCTTATCAGCTCATCCAGGAATCACGCTCTGAGGCTGACCACGTGACCAGGCCACATGCTCACTCCAATAATCCCGATTGGTAGTTAGGATGAACAAAATGATTGATTTCAAGTAAATTTTCTGGTAATTGATCATTCAGGCATCTGAGACAGTTAATTTATTATACCATATGGAAAGTTTAGCCAAAAGGAAGGCCATACCCAGGACACTACCATAAATGCTCACTTGCAGAAGCATGTAGCTCATGGATGGAGGTCATGGAATTCAGGATCCATCAAATAAGCTAGTTCTTATGTTTCAGTATTTTGAATTTTATGTAATCAAAATAACTCTTTTTACAAATCTATATCAATTGTTTGATTTTGGGGTCAGATTTTCTTCAAAATATCTTAACTATTTGTATTCAATTATATCCATTTATTTCAAGAACAAGGGTTTTGTAGGATGCAGAGTTATCTGGTCCAGATCCCTAGGGGTCATTAATGGGGTCAGAGAGTGAAGATGATAAATGATGTTTGAGTCATTTGGGGTTAAATACTCCTAGACTGTCTATCAGTGATTTAAAAGTGTTGGCTCATTCCGATCATTTACAAATTAACAGCTAATTATGACCCTGTGTATTTCAATTCTTTTCTCAGGCAATCTCTTTCTCCTAAGGAATTCCATGGTCTTTGATGACAACTACAGTCCATCATAGCCAGGGAGGAATGGTTGTCTACAAGAAATAAAATCAACATAACCTTACTACTAAAATTTCATGGATGTATGAACCATTTTTTGTTTCTAATGCAATCAGTATTTTGACCTTAAGTTATTCTGCATTTCTTGATACAAGTCATATGGAAGCCTGGCCAAGTAAACAATATCTAAGGACTTTTGCAATGTTCATATCATCTCAACATGGCCTTCTAGAGGGCCATATTCTTGGTTTTTGGTTTTCTTTTGATATATTATTTCCATGTTAGAAATCCATCACTTGCATCTTAGATTGCTAATGATGGAATACTTACCACTAGGTTTTTGATATATCCTGTTCTATTTCTGTAAGTCAATGTAAAGTGTTAACTATCTATACCAAACTTACTGTATGTAAGGTTTTATTGATAATAACAATAAACTATAACATCTTTTTCGGTAGTTAATATTGCAACCAGTCCTTGAGTCCTCATTGGATGGGGAGGGGGGCAGTTCCAACCCCTTATGATGCAATCATTGCATACAATATCAGACTATATTCAACCCCACAGAAATCTATGATTTTACTTAAAATAGAAATATAACCACAGAAATCTATGATTTTACTTAAAATAGAAATATAGAAATGATATTGTCACTTTCATTTATAGACAGCAGAATTTAGGTTATCCTTAAAAGATCTCTGTTCTAAAGAATTTAAATAGTTGTACACATGTAGTACATAGTATTGCTTTGCATGCGAAAGTTGGATGGAACCAAAGACTGATTACATAAGCATATATTTATGAGGAGAAAAATACATATTGTGCAAATTTGAAGAATTATTAGAAGCAGATACACATAATTATGAAGGATATTAGATGAAATGAGTAAAATTATGTATCTGGTGGTCAAGGCAAACTCACATCTAAGGTTTAGAAATGTTCTAGTAGGTATAAGGAAACAAATGAGTAGCTATCTTTGAAAGATTCAGGCTTCAACAACTTGACAACTAGACATTTTTGTGTATCACCATACATAGGTTTGAAAATTTACCCTATTGGTCATTGAAGGGGAAAATCATGGTTATATGACATTTTCCAACAACAACATAAGATATAGAACATATTGAAACCTTAGTTCCACCATTTATGCTGATTGTAGTCAAAAGATAAGGCTCCCTATTGGGATATATAAATGATCAAGTATACATAATGTCTACTATACTCATCTAATAAAATAAATCAACAATTTGAAAGAAATTATTGATATATTAAAGCATGATTAAATGCAGAATATCAATATTTGATGTAGTAAATGATAATTAATACCCAAATGATACTATAGGTGTATTTTCAAAACTGAGCTCTGACCCAGGTGTTGAGCCCATTACCATGGGTCTATGAGTAGAACTTAAGATCTAAAACAAGCACTACGTTTCATTTGAAAGGTAATTAGTATCTTTGTTATGTCTTTTTTATCTATTTTGAAAGAAATTTTAACCGTTAAAAGTAGATTTCACGGCTCACCGCTCAAAATCTACCTATACCATGTTTTATTGATGTAGTTTCTAGAAAATCATTGGAATGATATTTGACAACATAGCCTCATGCAGGCTCTAGTTAGAAATAGACAAGGAGGCCGGGGAGCAATTGATACAGGATCAGTAGTCAAAGAACTATGATCTAATACAAGCACAATGAATGTCGGGATGGGCAACAGTTAGATATGTGATCTTTCAAATGTATTGTATAGATAATTTAGGAGGATTCATTCACTGTAACAGTTAAAACTTTAGTGCTCAAATTAAATGAAATAATGATATAATTTCTGTTTACTGGAAAACAAACACCAGTTCATTCAGAGTTGAGCTACAATTTTACATAAATAAAATTCAAGGTATAAGGGACAATTGCATAAGCAGTATGGTCAGAACTTTTATAATCCTTACAAATTGATATTCTTGAGCTAAAGGCGTGCAAGCTTGGATTTATAGACTTGGCAAAGAGGAAAGAAAATATTCTCATTGGAATCTTGACAGATGATGTAACAACATTATCATTTTCATACAAAATCAAATTCGGTGGAAATAAACAATACTTGAACGATCTTGCTCAAGAGTTATAGCACGAGAAGGGCTTTTGAAAAATCATACAGATGACTTGGAGTGGTCGATAGACAATCATGTTTTCAACAAATGAAAGCATCATTTTATCCAGCAATTGGAATAAATATGCTTGTGTAGCTACTGAATGCTAAATTGAAAAAGAATGTTTCTTTTTATCCTGACCATGAGGCTTTGGCTGTTGAACTAGAGAAAAAAAAATCTATTGAAGCATCTAAAACTGAGAGTTTTTAATATTTTAGGAAGGCCTTACAAGACCAAAACATACCAAATGCATCTATAGATATTATTATGCCATCTTGGAGAATATTCTACTAAAAAGACTTATAAAGTTTACATAAATAGATGGATTAAGTTTCCAAATGCCAAATGCTTAGTATCCCCTGCTTCTCCTCACATTACTATGCCAATATTTAACTCAAATTCAGAGGGGGAAGGGTACAGTACCATAAACACTACCAGATCAGCTATAGATCAACTTTTCAATTTTTTATCAGGGGAAAAATTCGGGCACTGCTCATAGACAAACAAATTCAGGAAGGATTATTTTAATTGTTGTCTTCATTACCAAGACATTAATATAAATCATGCATGTGATGCTCAGACAGTTATGGAGTATCAGTTCTGGAGCATATCAACTTGACATTGCATTTATAGTGGCATTGCTATCTTGAAAAATAGCTGGTTGTTTTATTGCAGTCAACTGCTGAAATGTGTCAAATGTCAAATGTGATTAATTTGACTAACATTTCTCTCCTTTAAGATAAAATGATTGTAAAGCTCAATCATTAACTAAAGCAGTCAAGGCCAGGTCATCACCTGTGTCCCCTGATATTGGAATCATACAATGTTGGAAGCACTATGCATTAAAAAGTTTTTCCTGGAATACATAAGTAGAACTGAGGGTTTCCGTTACTGTGGAAAGTTAATGATTAACACTCGATCACAAACCTTATTCAGACATTTCTACATGCAATAACATGCGTCAGGCTGTTGCGTCAGGATTTTCTTAAAAAGTACAGTTTTTTTTGAAAATTATGGTCCCAATAAGCAGCTATAAGTAAAGCAAAAGCTAGAAGGTCTCTCTTCAAAATTAACTTAAAACTTCTGAGTGGTGCACTGGTTCTAAGTTTAAAAAATAAGTCATTGGAAAAGACATCTCTCTACAATTCAGTAGCATGTTACAGTAAGAACTGCACATTTATCATTATTTTCAAATAGTGTTGGATTTGTTAAAGAGAAGATTATATACATCACACTTTTATGTCTAATTTTTTACTTATTAGATCAGCTTGAACAGAGTTAACTCTAAAGTCTCTGTGAAGCCCCTCTAAGAGTATGACAGACGATAGAATTAGATGATTAAACGAGACTTACTTGGAAGTTGATGTTTGATCTGGATTCTATCGTCTGTCAACTCTTGGATGGGCTTACACACCCAGCCCTTCCCGACCCACTGCATTTCTTACTCTGTTCAACCTTCAAATCATTGTCGTCAAGTTTATAAGATGTAAAGTACTTAAAATAAAACTTCGACCTCCAATGGACTCTAAAGGCTGATACCTGCTGGCAAGCTACGTTATCTCTGTGTAAGCCCATCCAAGAGTTGACAGACGATAGAATCCAGATCAAACATCAACTTCCAAGTAAGTCTCGTTTAATCATCTAATTATTTTCCAACTTTGCTATCATGTGCCAAGTTATTGTCCTCACTGTCATGAGTCAAAAGTTTTAGCACATTTCAAATTTGATACCCTAATTACAGACTGTGCTTTTAAGTCTAACATTACTAGATTTGAATGTAGGACGTTTTGGCCACGGACGTTTTGGCCAGGACGTTTTGGCCAGGATGTTTTGGCCACGGACGTTTTGGCCACAATGTTTTTCAAAGTAGGACCTTTTGGCCAAATTCTATTATATGGGTATTAAAAAGTTTGTATATAGCAGTTAATTGTTATGCTTTATTTTTTTTCTTCTCATTTAACTATTTGTCCACTAAGGAAGTGTATTTACAAGGTAAAAATATCATGCTATTAACAAAACGTCCGTCCACCACTTGATTTACCTTTGAGGTGATTTAACAAAATCTCTTTGGATCAACAGAATACTGTATCACCGTGCCAAAACCTTGTTACAAAAGCTTATTATGTATTAACTTGGTTTTTATTTATCAAATATGATATTTAGCAAGGTGGCAAATTGTCACAAGATAAGCCAATGCAGTGCTGGATGCCCAAGTATGAAAAACAAGAAAAGGGAAATAACTAAAGAAATAAGCTAGGTATAGTTACGGTTTTTGCACACTACACTCCATAATTATGAGACGAACATAACTGCCAACTTTCAACTCAACCTAACATAATGGAACACAGTTATGCTCCGGACAATGAAGTGGAGGCCATTTGCCTGGCCGCTGACCACCACAGGTGATTCCACTTTAATCTAAAATCAAAGTAAATAAATTTCTAGCTCTCCATTTATTTGTTGTCTCTTACCTCTTCAACTTGGATGATTCCAGTCACTCATTTGATAATGTAGTAAATAGTTTAATATTTACCTTCCACAAAATAGTAATATAGGATAGGTTGTGTATGTCTTCATAGCAATCAAGGCCACCGCAATAATCACTGACACATCAGGATCGTATGACAGTAAAATGTCCTCTGTGATGCTGCTACCAAATGTGAGGTATCCAAATGCTGCTGTCCCTGTGTATGTTAAAACACACAGAAACATCGCACAACCCACTGTCTTTGAGAATTGTTTCAGATTTCTTGGCTCCATACACGAATATATAGGAATGATACTGACATGGCACTGAAAATTGATAAATAGATTGAGGTCAGTGCGAAACTTTAGTGCCTGTATATTTATAGGCAATTACAAAAGGTTTTTTACTGACCCCTCAAAAAACACAAGTTCTTTTTCTAGTAATATCAAAATATCTTTCATAAGATAAACAACGGAAGCTAAATTTTAAAATCATTGTACACAAAAGCTGGACCACTATCATCCATTTTGATAAGAGATGCATACCTGGCAATTCAGAACAAATTAAACTGATCTAAAAGAAAGCTTCACATTGATTAGTTAAATTCAGGGGACACAATAAGGATTTTATCAAGCTCTTGCACAAAAGAGACCAATATTCAAATTAACAAATTGCTAAGCAAAGCCTCAAAGTGAACCACCTTAGGTATCAAATAATTCCTCAAAACAGACCATCTTTTTTAAGTCCCTCAAGAAAAACCTTAGGAAACATAGTGAAAAATGATGAAATTACTTTGAATATTTTTTTGTAAATAGAGGACAGTCTTCCCCTCTTCTTTTGATACGTAATTTAGAAATCCTAAATACAGCTTTTTTAAAAGGTGTACTTGCAAAATTTTAAGTCTTTAGCCCAAAACATGTTCAGCTGAGAATGACAGAAAGCAACATAGCATTTTCAGTTGAAATAAATTCAAATAAATTCAAGTTGTCAATCTAACTTTGGATTGAACCAGCAATCCGTCAATTTTGTGTGTGTCAACTGATAACTGATTAGGTTACCTGATAAGCAAAACAAATTGTAGGAACCACTGCAAAAACATCTATCCAATGATCTGGTCTGAAAAAGAGAACAGAATAGGTTAATTCATTACCAAATAAGATTCTAGTATAATCGAAATTTCATGATTACATTACACAAAGTATATTGTCCAATCGTCAGAATTTGCAAGAGAATGGCTTTGAAATCTTTCTTTTAGAGCAAAGCAGACTTGGTTTTTATAGGGTCCTAAATAGTTATTCAGATTTTAGCTTTTAAATACGCACATTAAAATTCATGTTGATCAAAATCTTGTCATGATGAATCTGTAATGTTCTTATTGTTATATGGCAGGGAGTAGGATAAGCCTGCCCACTGCATGTGGTCTGATCTTAATTAATTCAAGGAGATATCTAAGATTATGATTTTAAATGATTCGAAGAAAATATCTTATAACACTTAAAACCATTTCTAGTTTGTACATACATTTAACAAACTCGAAAATGATGGAAAAAATCATACATGCATATCCTTGAGTACAGTAGTTAATTTGTTTGTCCACAACCAAAGCCTCATAATTACAGCTAAAGTAACAAGATTTTAGTTTGATGGGTCAGTGCAACACTTTGTAAGTACCTATAAATATATAGGCACTTACAATAGAGTAGCACTGACCCCTTGAGTTGCACATCTATAATAAGGTTGTGTTCAAAGATGTCATTGCTCAGTTATCATAATAATAATCTCACGATTACAGTTGCATTCTATGGTTCTCTTATCTTCACCCTTTGGTATATGTATCACCAAACATCAAAGCTCTCCTCCGTAGCTCAAAGCAAAGATCATCTCCATAATTTTCACTATTTTATACAGCATGACAACGGATAAATAAACTCTTAATCATGCGAAATTCAATTTTTTTTTTCCAATCAAATTACCAATTTGGGGCACATTTCAACCAATCTGGTTGAAGCTTATCCAAGAATGAATTAGAAGAAGGCTGACAGTATAGGCTTAGATCAGACTGCGCATTTGTGCAGGCTGATCTTGGTCTATACTGTATGCAAAAGCATTGTTTACAGCAGGACAATGTTGTGAACAGCATGAGAAGGGTCTACAAAAGAACCACCTATGGATGTAAGGCTCAACTACAGGTGATGGATAATGCAAAAATTCTAAGTCAAAAAGGAGGCAAAACTCTTACAAAAATGCTTCCAGTTATCCCCCTTGATAGTCTGGATAGCTCTTGTGATGGTGAAGATACATGCAAAATTTCATGTAGATTTCTTCAATTACAACAGAGATATGACCAAGGTTAAATTTCGTCACAACAATGCCTACACCAACGCCAACAACACCAAGGTGATCATAATACCTGGGATTTTCTCTTAAAACAGCTGATCTAAAAATTTGTGTAAATTTAAACCAACTCACGCTGTTTTAATCGGTGCTGGTGGATCATGGGGCAAGAAATATTTGATTGTTACTAAGGCAACTACATACAGAATTCCAAATACTCCAAACACACTGAAATGGGATAGAAATGTTTTTATTAAACATTTTAAAAGTTAAACTAGACACAGGCATGCACTATGAATGCTATATAATCTAAATCATTACTAAAACAGCTGAAAACCATAAGATTTATTAAATTAAACTGAAAAGTTAAACTTAATTCAGTATGTTGGAGGAATCTCACAAAATCTATCATTTATCAATGAGTCTATCGGAAATGGTGTTTGGGGATACAAAATGGCGAGGGGGTGGGGGGTTAGTGTTACACAATTTGGATTGAATTTCTGCATGAAAGGGAAATAGTTAAGCTATAGAGGAGGGTTCATTTGAACCCCAAAAATACCCTGGATCTGCAACTGTAAGAGGATATTGGTGAGAGACCAATGAATAAGTTCAATATCATTTTTAGTTATATTGATTATTTATCGGGGAGACAAAAAGTCAAAATCTATTGAAAATGTCAAGCAGACTTTAAGCTTTTTAAATTACCTGGCATATTTCAAAAAATCTATTCTCTTAGGAAAACACAGTGGAAGTATAAACAATATTGAGGTGACAATGATGGTTGATGTTCTTGTTAAAAACCAGGGGTTCTTGGTACAATAGTAGTCCTTGGCCACAAACAGGAAAACTGAAAAACAGAATTATTTTTACAGCAGAAATGTTTCAAATACTGTCAACTCTCGTTACAACAACATTTTGAAGGCTCAGCGCCAAACAGTTGTAACTCCCTATATGTTAATAGGGAGTTACAACTGTTTTGCGCTGAGCCAATAAATTTTGTTTCCAGAAAATATGTCATTTTAACTAAAATCCCAAACAATATGTCATTGTAACGAAAATGTTGGTGTAATGAATTAACACTTAAGTTAATCAATGCAGGCTCGAGTAAAATGCAGCAATTATTTATCAAATATTCCATGTATTTTGCACATACAAACAAAACTGGTTTCAGTGTTGACTATTATTTTTTTTAATTCCCTTATTGAAAAACATTTCATTTGTTTGCATGTAAAACATTTTCACACATTTCATACTTAAAAACTTGTCAATTATCAATAAAGTTGTTGTTGGATCTATCATGCCTAGGGTTCTGTGTAATTAACCATCTTGACCATAATTATTTTGTCATTGTAAAGAACAAGTTCCTATAGGGAATATGCAATATAGTTCCCTTAAAAACAGAGTCGGTGTAAGAAAACAAGAATTCTGTTATAACAAATAAGAAATGCAATATACAAATCTCTTGCCAATAAATTTGTGTCGAACAGTGAAAATGTCGCTGTATTGAATGTTGTTAAATCAGTGTTGACTGTAGATATCAGAATTACCCTATGATTTCCAACCTTAAGGTAGTGGTCCCCTAATAGTTCCACAATGTTAAGGAAGAAATGAACTTTAACAGTGTTAACCAAGGTTTCCTAATGATTTCATTATGAAACCTAGATCAACAATGTGAAAGATCATGAGTTCTGAAATGTTATGGAACTATAATAGTTCCACTTCCTTAAATTCTTTAAGAGTGAAATAAAAACAAGTTAATGCATTCAAATGATGTTAAGAGAAAGACAAAAGAATCTAAGTCCCGAACACGGCATAACTCTTACAACAAGAGGCCCAAGAGGGCCTGTATCGCTCCACTGGCTTTAAAACCTTTAGACTTTCATTAAATAAAGCTTACTTTAAATGAAAACATTAACACTCCAAAATCTCCTAAGACCTATTTAATAATGATTAACTGGTTCTGGTCCATATTGCACCAAAATACTCAATCTCAATGAACCTGCATCCCTTGACCCATCTTATTAAAACATAAGGTTCAGAAGGAGATGTCGTTCAAAGATTTCGGGGTCAAAATAGGTCCCACCTGCCATGCCCATATTTATGAACCAAACAAAATTTCTTGAACAATTTAAGTAAATAGTCACCCAAGAAACAATCTGGTAAAGTTTCATTGAAATTGGCTGAGTGGTTCAGGAGGAGATATCATTCAAAGATTTTGGCCTCAAAATAAGCCCTACCCTACCACGCCCATATTTATGGACCAATCAAAATTTAGCAAATAATTTTTTAAAAAGAGACACTCAAGGATCATTCTGGTAAAGTTTCATTGAAATCAGCCGAGTGGTTGAGGAGGAGATGTCGTTCAAAGATTTTGGGCTCAAAATAAGCCCCGCCCTGCCATGACCATATTTATGGAGCAATCAAAATTTCTTGAACAATTTAGGTAAAGGGTCACCCAAGGAACATTCTATTAAAGTTTCATTGAAATCGGCCCAGTGGTTCAGGAGGAGATGTCGTTCAAAGATTTCGGGTTAAAATAAGCATTGCCCTGCCACGCCCATACTTATGGACCAATTTAAATTTCTTGAACAATTTAAGTAAAGGGTCACCCAAGAAACATCCATGCCAAGTTTCATTGAAATCAGCCCAATGGTTTGGGAGGAGAAGATTTTTAAAGATTTCAAAGTGAAAAAATGCCACGCCCTGCCACGCCCATATTTGGGGGCCAATCAAAATTCTTTGAACAATTTAAGAAGAAGGCCACCCAAGGATCATTTCCACCAAGTTTGGTTAAAATCCGTCCATTGGTTTGGGAGGAGAAGATGTTTAAAGAAAAAGTTTACGCACTGACATACGCACGGACACATGCACGGACGCACGACGGACACTCTGCCATGACAATAGCTCGCTGGCCTTCGGCCAGTGGAGCTAAAAATGCTTTCAGAATTGTTCCCCTTGATAGTCTGCATAGCTCTTGTAATGGAGAACATAAATGCCAAGTTTCATGAAGATATCTTCGATAACTAGAGAGTTATTACAAAGGTTAAAGTTTGTCATGCCAACAACATCACTCACACTAACACCTAGATAATCAATCACAATACCTCAGGTTTTCTCCGAAAAAAGCCAATCATCTAAATGGTTTGTTTAGATCAACTTACATTCTTCCCACTGGTCCCCTATTATGATCAGAAAGGTGATGCAGGTACCAAAACAATATGTGGTGAGGAACATGGCGCTGATACGCTGAATGTGTTTACCACAGACTGTAAACACAACATCCTGGTATGTACATGCTTGTTTCATGTCCGAACAATATGCCAAGATCATGATTGCTGCCACAATGAAGACTAGAAACACCTGAAATATGAATAGAAATGAAAGAAATATCTGAAAATTTGACCTGTCACACAAACAGGGACCATCTGGGAACTCTGTAGAATGAATATTTGAAAAAGAGATTGGTCCTAGAATAGGACAACCGAAGATTGAATTTCAGAATTGTTCCACAGGAAGATAGATGGATCATTCTTAACTCAGTAAATTACCAAAGAGTGAAAAGTTTCCACTATAGTCTGCGCAGTTAGCACAGAATAACTAGGTTTAAGACTTTAACCCTTTGCTGTTTAATCTCTGCTTTTTACGTGCCTGTGATTTTATGATTGAGAAAACATTGTGAAAAAAGAAGAAATTGCTTCTGACAAGCAATTTCTTCTCTTTCCACACTATTTTCTACCCTACTGAAAGGTTATTTTTCGAAATGCAGAATTGTTTCACAGGAAGATAGATGGATCATTCTTAACTCAGTAAATTACCAAAGAGTGAAAAGTTTCCACTATAGTCTGCGCAGATAACACAGAATAACTAGGTTTCTACTTCTACTTCTACTTCATACTGCTTCACAATCAAGCATGATTATACTAAGCAGGCGCGTTGTCTGGGAATAGAGGTTAATAAATGTTATGTGCATCTTAAAATGGTTTATACAGATAAAAGAAGTAACAGATTCAGTTTTAAAAGTTGGAGGATAAAAGAAAGGATAAAAGATAAAAGTACTGCTAGTATTAGGCTTGATAATAGGAACGAAGCTGTCCAGTAAAAGTTTCTATACTAGGACTAGCTTGTAGGTATTCGGGGAGGCTATTCCACAGACGAATGCTCCTTGGGAAATAGGAGTAGGAGTGGTACTGTGTTCTCGAATACGGTATGAGATAATTTAGACCTCTTGTGTGCATCAGGTGGTGGTGATCCACACAGACAAGGTTATGGCTGATTTTGTAGAGTATGACGATGCTACTGATATTGCGACGTTGTTGCAATGATTGCCATTGGAGGGTATTCAGCATCTCTGTAACGTTTAAGACTTTAAGCACTACCCAGATAGTCCCTTTTCAGTGACAGGTCACAAATGTACTCTTAACAGTTTATATAATCTAACCCTTCATTTTTTGGTTACTCCAGAAGTATAATCATCAGGGGTCGACACTAACTCCTGAGATTTAGGAGTCAATAGGACTCCTAACTCATGAAATCAAGGAGTCCAAGCTCAAAGTAAGGAGTCAAAATTATCATACTGGCAGAACATTGTGAAATAGAAGAAATTGCTTGTTATAAGCAATTTCTCCTTTTCCACAATGTTCTACCAAAGAAGAGTTTTTTCTCAAAACAGTACAGGATGCAGGCAAACTTTTTCTTCAACAAGTTTTGTGCAATTTTTTTTTAAAAAATTTCCTTTCAACTCTTGGAGTCCAGCGGACTCCTTACTTGCAAATCAAAGGAGTCCAACTGGTAATCAAGGAGTCTCGGACTCCCCATAGTGTCGAACCCTGATCATAAAAGCTACACAGTAGTAAATCGCAGTTTTTAGCAAGATTTTCATAGAGCTTTCTAGTTTATTTTCAGTGCAAATGTCTTGAATAAATGCACAGTTGTTGCCAATTCTAAAAATCTTGAATTCCTATGCCAAATGTTGTTTTCAACAAAATAGCATTTTATATTGCAAGCCCAAAATTGAGAGCCCATTGTATTCATGACTGAGCTTGCTGTGAAATATCAGACTATTAAATATGATACTCAATTACAAATACAAAAAGAAATATTTTATTGGCTCTATCTCAATAAGTATACATGTATATCGCATTGGGCCCATTCAAATGTAAAAGTACATTTACAAAACTGTTAATTAGTCATAATCTAACACATTCTAATCATAATCTATACAGTTGATAATACTTCAATCCATGATACTATGAAATAATTTCTAAGAAGTAACTTACTGCCTGAATAGCAATAGCTATGATCACACCTCCAGCCTGGTTGTATGCTCGTGGAAAGTTCAACAACCCCGCTCCAAGAGCAGCATTCACCACCAGAAACACTGACGCAAACCATGATGTACCTGTCAGATATATACAAGAAATACTAATGTTTGATCCAATCCCATGCAGTGACTCTCTTTATGTCTCCTAAAAATAAGAGAATAGGAAAACTACTTTTTACAGCGATTGTAATAGTGAACACACATGCCAAGTTTCATGAATATATCTTCAATAACAATAGAACTATCCATTCATTACCCCTGGAACAATATGCTAGCAAAATGTTGTTTCTATGAATATTCATGGCAGTTTGTTTACCTTGATTAGCAAATTAAAATGACCATGACAAAATGATATGCTTCCAAAAGGAGAGTCATTTAGAGTGTTTTTGTTGCTAAAAATAATATGGACAAGAGAAAAAATCCACAAAAGTCAATGAAGGTGTTGGTGATGTCTGTTCACTGTACATAGGTCATTGAAATGACAAAAGCTTAGATTTTATCATTTAAATGAGAGACACTATAACAAGCATATTCTTTCTTCCTTAAAATATCTTCGTAGCTATCGTTGCTAAATGACAAAATTTGGACATTTTATCAGTCAGAAGATAGGCAAAGATGCAAGCAATTCCTTCTTTTCTCACATTGTTTTCTTTTGAACTACTTCCTCGGTACCTCAAATAATTTAATTGTAAAGGTGCTCCCTTAAATGGCTTCAATTAACAAAGAAAGAAATTTACAAACTTTGTATGATTTTTTTCTGGAACTTATTGAAAGGTTTTGGTCCGCAGATAACAAAATTTGAGGCAAAGGGGGTTGAAGGTAATTTAAAATCAAAGCATTTTTTTCTAGCCATGTTTTTGTGCCAATCACTGTCAATGGGTGACCGTAACATTGAAACTTCAACTGAAAAAAGTGTAGTTATGATGTTTTGTGAGCAATTGTCAATATATTTCAGTGCAAAGGTGAATAATTGCTGAATTACTAACAATGATTATTTTAGAAAGACTTTAAAAATGGTAATGAGCATTAATTTTACAAAAATGCTTATTCATTTGATGATTATTTCAAAATCTAAAAATTATTTTCTGCTCATTAAATTCCTGTCATTGACACCCTAAAATTAAATAAGTGCAGCATACAAAAAAGGTGTGAAAACAAGTTGTCTGACGCTTCGAAACCTCAAGAAATAGGCCTTAAATCATTCTTTACAATGGGATAAAAATCAAATACTAGTAGGCACCGTAACTTAATTTTGATACAAAATAATAGATCTGACATCAATCAAAGAATGCAGTATAACTTGACCACGGGACTGAGATTCATGCTCGAGCGATCAAGCAATTGTGCATTTTGGTTAGTGCAGTAATAAGCAACATGAAAATAGAGTAAGACACATCCGGACCGGATGGCAAGCTAGAGCCTTCCCATGAGTTTTTTTCCTCTCGATGTAATGTATATTTGTGTACTTGACAATCCTTGTTCCTAAATATCAATACTGGGCATTGTACTAACTAACTAATTGTTCAAGTGCAATTGATTTTTGTAAATTTAAAAAAAAAATCAAAAAAATTCTACTGAAAAACCCAACAGAACTTCTGGCTGTCACTGATTTAAAATAAATGATATGAAATAAATGACCATTGAGTATGTCTCATTGCAGGGATAAGTTGGTCATAAATTTCTACTGTGTTGTTGCCATGGCAATTATTCTTTCCCCTTGTTGCCATGGCAACTAAAGCTACAGTTGGACTATAATTAACATTAAAAGTGTTTTCAACCAAAGTGAAGTTCAACCAAGAAAAAGTTACATAGACCCACTTAGTCTAGGCAGCAACTGATTGCAAATGACAGGCACTGATTGATCACAAAGACTTTCACCACACACTAGCATCTAAAGTAACAAAATCAGAAAAATGGAATCTTGGCTGGTTTCAAACACATTTCAGAAAAACAAAATATCTCAGATGGTCGGTTTAATTATTTGACGTAACAAAAGGTTATTCTGACAGTCGAAAACGCATTTCTTGACCTGTTTTTCTGGGTGCTTCGATCACAATTTTCGGTTCATCGATGCTATCTCCAGCTTGGACTGAAAGAAGTGGAGCTCTTTCATCTGACCGCGCATCGATTTCTGCGCTAGAAAAGGACATAATTCAATTTTAACCAGGTAATTTCTATGGATAAAATCAGTTCGTTTCCATAATTTTGATGTTCAGCTTCATTCTTCTTTGACTTTACAAGGGGGCAGACATTTTGAAGTCATGTGACCGTGACAGTCGCATCTAATGCATAAGTAATATTCAATATGTCCACACACAACCGGTATTTTAAAGCGGCCGACAATCTTGCCATTTTTTATGAAAAAAATGCTCCAAAAGATAAGATAGTGTTGTCTTTAATCAATTGTTGTTTACCGTAAAATGTATTGTGCTAAAATTAAATTGAGGAAAATCGTTTCAGTGTAATCTAGTATCCTCTAGCTATATAGTTCATTTGCGAACAAATCGAGCTCAGCCACTCGTAGAAATATAGCTTTTGTCCGTTTACAAATGAAATATCAACGGATCTGTCTCGAAAAATAAACGTTTTTTTTCTATTTCCGTAATCCAAATAATAGACAAAATGGGAAAATTTTAGGTCAAGATTTTTAAAAGCGCGTCATTTGTGGCATGTTTATAAATGATGACGTCACTTTTTTGACGTTAGAAACAACAAAATGAACAAAAGCCGGGTAAAAGTTTGTTGATAATTTTACTGGATATGTGGTGAGTTTATCAAATGATAATTTCCCTTTTTCCCACTGCTGAAAATTTGAAAACAAGAATTATTCATATAGACATTAAAAATTACAGCCTTCCATAAAAAGATAGAATTTGAAAAAAAAAAATCGACAGAATTGCGAAAAATAGTGATAATGTTTATTCAGTGCTAAGCAATAAGTATTATTTACTTAACATAACATTTATTTGCATGACAAATTAGAGAAATAATACATCTAACCTTTGACTTATGAAGCTAAAATTTGGTACGGGCGCACATAGAAAATACTTCTGGATTAAGTTGATGAAGCCAAAAGCTTACCATAATATCAAACTGCGCCGAAGGCATTTTCTGTGTCTATTTTCGTCAATCGTTTCCAATTACAGGACAAGCTCGAGTTTGTAATCATTGTACACCATGACTTGCTCAAATCTGACAGTAACTGCCGCTCTTAGCCACTATTGCAAAGTGCATCCGCAAAAACGATCAAATTTCCGTACCTACATTTAGGAACATCGTAAAAGTGACATGGTGAAAGATTTTGGAATGAACTTGAATGAGTGTGTAGAGCGAGTTTTGAGTGAATTTAAAGGGAGGTAATCCAACATCGCTAATTTTGTTCATGATGAACACATTAGCGATGTTTATTACCTCCCTTTAAAAAATAACCATAAGCGCTCTTGAGATAGCTTCATATTTCTACAAAGACAAAACAGGCACTTACATTTTTATGAATGAATGAACGAATGAATGAATGAATGAATGAAGCACTGAGTGAGCGATTTAGAATGGTTTTGACTGAGATGAATGTCAATTTCACGCCGATAATGTTTAAATGTATTTAATTTCAGTAGCGAACAGCGATTTAGTATTGGCCGTACAGCCATAGAGCAATAAAAAACTGCAATTAATTCAATAATGATCAAATACTTAACGAATAAACTTTTACAAAAACGAATCTGAAAAAAATATAATGGGCTTTAATTTGTTTAATAAGGGGGCAAGAAATCACGTATCGCTCCACTGGATTTAACATCTCCAGACTTTCATTTAACACATCTAACTTTGACTGAAATGAATATTTTGAGTCTCTCTAGAGTAATTTTGTAATGATGTGCTGGGTCTGGCTCACATTGCACCGAAATACTCAGCCACCAGTCACATTTTACCCATCTTATGTAACAAACATAAAGGTGGTTGCAATAAGTCGATAATTCTAAACACATTTTCAGGAACAGTTTGAATAAAGAATCACTCTTGGAATTTTCATATCAAGATTCAATAGAATTAGTCTAATTAATTTGGAGAATATTATTTTTGACATTTCAAAGTGAAAATTGGCCATGTCCTGCCACGCCCACATTTATGGACCAATTAACATTTTGTGGACAATTTAAGTAGAGGTGCACCTAAGGAATATTCTTACCAAGTTTCAGTGTAATTGTTTGTGAGGAGATTGTGAAAATAAACATCTTCCTGCCACGCCCGTATTTGGGGGTAATTGAACATTTCTTTAATAATCTTAGTAAAGGTCGTCACCCAAGGAACATTCATGCCAAGTTTTATTGAAATCGGCCCAAATGGTTTGGGAGAAAATTTTTAAAGTGAAAATAAGCATCGCCCAGTCACGCCCATATTTGGAGGGCAATCATATTTTTTAAATAATTTCAGCAAAGGGTCACCCAAGGAACACCCATGCTAAGTTTCATTGTAATCGGTCGAATGGTTTGGGAGGAGAAGATTTTTATAATGAAAATATGCCCTGTTCTGCCCCGTCACGCCCACATTTGGGGCGGGAGGGGGGGGGGGTAAAATCACATTTTTTAACAATTTTAAGAAGAAGGTCACTCGGGGATCATTTCTACTAATCTCGTTAAAATCCGCCGATTGGCTTGGGAGGAGAAGATGTTTAAAGAAAAAGCCTACTCACTGACGCACGACGGACACTCCGCTACGACAATAACTCGCTGGCTTTCGGCCAGTGGAGCCGAAAATGATTTTCATATATCACATTCTGAGTATCCTAGAAAATCAAAGTACTGAAAGTACTGATAAGTTGGAATGCGTTCGAGAGACGGTGACCTCAAGATACTAACGAAGCTGACGCCTCCCGCCAATCACAGGTGATCACATAGTACGTCTCGTTATTTGACGGGCGTATATAAATCAATGTACTTCAACAACGAGAGACGCTTAAACCTCTGAATCGCTATACAGGTCTGAATCTGAAAAATGATAACAAGAGGTGCAGAATGACGCTTAACCGCTCGCCTGAATTCGATTGGTCCATTGGATCTGATCCAAGAAACTTTCTGACAAAGATTCATTCAAATTTGCCTAATTGTTGAAGAAGAGACATAACTCGAATTATAAGCAGTCATAATAGACCCTACCAACCCATTCATTACCGAGGTGACTCAAAATTAGCCCTACCCTGCCACGCCCATATTTATGGGCTAATGAATATTTTGTCAACAATATTTGAAGAGGGTCATCAAAGAAACATTCTTGTAAAGTTTTATTGAAATCTGCCCAGTGGTTCAGGAGGAGATGTCGTTAAAAGATTTTGGGCTCAAAATAAGCTCCGCCCTGCCATACCCATATTTATTGACCAATTAGAATATAGCGACAATTTTGAAGAGGGTCACCCAGGGAACATTCTGGCAAAATTTCATTGAAATTGGCCAAGCGGCTTAGGAGATGAAGAAGTTTTACGGAAGTTGACGACGGACGACGGAGTCAGGGTGACCCTAAAAGCTCCCCTTGAGCACGTTGTGCTCAGGTGACCTAAAAAAACAAGAAAATGATACGGACCATACAGCCGTCTAATAGACGCACAGGCGAACACTTATACAATCAAAACAGTTTTTATATTATTTTTGAAATGACTTCTGCTCCATTTGAGTTATCAATTACATTTAAAATTAGAGGTGTCGCAAAGTGGACATAAACAAGTGATTTGTCCATGATGAAAAGCTATTTTCGCAGGGAAGTCTTTTACTTCAAGAGTTGGGCAATTTTTGGACGAAGTTCAATTGTGATTTCGACCTTTATGACTCCGAAATTGGGCACTTTCTCGGGCCATTGACAACATTTGTGTCAAGTTTTATGATTTGGGTCAATTGGTTGTTCAGTTAGAGTGGAAACTGTTACTGATGACCGTGGCATGTATGACCCCGAAACAATAGGGCATTTCTTTGGGTCATGGGCAATATTTGTGTAAAGTTTCATTATTGCAGGTCAATTGCTTCTCCGTTTATCTAGCGGAAAGCAAAAGGTCGATGGACTGAGAGACAAACATGATGAAATCAATATATGCTCCTCTATTTCTGAGTTGGGGGTACAGTTAATAACATCGTGAAATTGATAAGATGAACGATTCTAAAATGATTTAGGCATGATGTTGAATGAGTGAGCGGAGCGAGTCCGAAGTGAAATTTAAGGGAGGGAATCCAATGTCGCTTATTTTGTTCAGGATGAACAAAATAAGCGATATACAAAACCTATATAAAATATGAATAAAAATTCAATCAATAGCTTTCTATTTCGTCAAGAACCAATCAGACGCTTTAAATTTCAATTATATCAGTGAAATCGCGAATTGGTTCTTGCTTAATTCATTTAGAATGTACATGTTGATTTTTCTTAAATAACATTGGGCGTTTTTGAATGGTTTGAGTGAGTGTTAGTAATGAATCAATGGAGCGCTGAGTGAGCGATTAAGAATGTTTTTATTTAGATGAATGTCAATTTCACGATGTAGCTAACTGTATCTTAATCATGTTGATGTGTAATAATGTGAAGAAAACAAGTTGAACTATTTAGTTTGTTTCAAATGGCAAATTGTCTTGGTGATGAATGCAATTTGGCAAAGATATTCATAATTCTATTAAAGATATGGTGGCAAGGGTTTATGTGGATGAGTCTTGGGTTTTTACAATGAAACATTCATGTAGATAACTGCAATATGACGGAAAACAAACGACAATATGTTGCAAAAATATTTCTTAACTTTAAAAGTGTATCATCACTTTAAGAAAAGATTTTTATTTCTTAGCTTAGACAGAACTTTACAATATAACACCTTGTCAAAAGTTAAGTGTGTAATAAGGTCGTTCAGAAAGAGAAACCCCACCTTTAAAAGAAGCTATAACATAATTCTACGAAAAACAGGTCGCAACCTTACCAAATAAGCAGATCACGTGATTAGTCTGTGCTATTGCCACGATACTGAGAAAACAGATCGCGACATTACCAAATAAGCAGATCACGTGATTGGCAAGTGGTATTGTCAATTGCTGACCTTATTGGACTTGACCTATCACATGATTTCCAAATATAGTAATGCAAACATGTGATATTAATATATTCGTACGCAACTTTCAATAAATATCGTTTAAAACATAAATTAGCGTGTTAATAATATACGTGAAGTGATAGCTGTGTATTTGTACAGCATTATTACTTTTTGATGAAATAGACTGCATGTCTTTGTCAAGTTGAGATATACAAAATAGGCCGAAGTGTATTCATATCCTGTTCACGTGATATGTGTTCTCAAAAAACCCGAAATGAAATTATCTTGTGTTCATTTTGCGGTTTTGTTAAATCTAAGTTGGAATTGCTCCGCATTCCAACTTAAAAAATGAACTTCGTAGTAAACATACGTGTAGGCTACATTCACATAGTCCATGAGCCAGAATGGGTTTTGTTCCCCCCAAAGGGGAATTTTATAGACCATATTTTTCTGAAAGTCCATGGTTTGTAGAACATTTTGAGACATGTTAGCACTCTGGCGAGTGGGGCTTTTGTAAGATGCGTTACTTTAAAGTAGCACACCCCACAAAATTTTGAAAATGAAATTTAAAAGAGTTCCCCAAAAATTGAAGCCAAAATGACAAAAAGTTGACTTCTTATACATATATTTGTGTTGCTGATTAACTAAAGGGTCCATATATGGAATTTTTTGAAAAATCTGTTCATCTTAAGAGTCGTGATATTGCAGTAAAATTCGTTACCCTAAAATTTCGTAGAAAACTATGAATATAGAAATAAATTGTCTATCCCTGCTTCACTGGGAATTTTGTTAACATTGCCTGTTTGATAGTCCATGGTATATAGAACATTTTGAGACTTGTTAGCACTCTGACAAGTGGGGCGTTAGTGAGATACGTTACCTCAAAGTTAATTACCCATCATATTTTCAAGACAAGATTTTAGGTTTGTACAGTGAAAAAATGAGTCAAAATGACCAGCAGTGATCTTTTAATACCAAAATTTATGTTGCTGAATTTATGTAGAGCAAATTCATAGTAATACTTTGTGAATAAATCCCCCTTGAAGGCATGGTATGGACGTAAAATACGTTACTTTTGAATTTCAAAGAAAGACACATATATAGAAATGATTTTTCCATAGCTGCCCCATTGGGAAGATTGTTAACAATGCTTTTCTAAAAGCCTATGCAATATTGAACATTTTGAAACATGTTAGCAGTCTGGCCACTGGGGCAATTGCGAGATACGTTACTTTAAAGAAACCAACCAATAAAATTTTCATAAAACAATTTTAGTAGTATGTCTTGCTATAGAAATTACCTGTAAATTAATAAAAATTAAATGATATTGTGTTTTGTTACTGATATTTGTGATTCTGGCGGTATTTGATGCCCATTTACATTATGACTTTAAAAATATAGCCCTTACAAGCAATGCATGGGAGTAAAATACGTAACATTTAAATTTCAATTTAATGTATTCAAAAGAAATGTTATATTCATCAATGCTCTACTGAATGTTTTGTTTACTGTGTTTTTCTATAAGCTTCTGATCTTTGGGAGATTTTAGTGTTTTTATGCATCTGGCCATCAAGCTATTTGCAAAATACGTTACTCTAAAGTAACCAATTTACCCATCAATTACCATAGGCTTATTCATTTCTCCTCTGATAGCAATTATTGTAAAATCCCTCATTGTCTAAATCAACTATAAACCGTAACTGTTTAAAGTTTTTTTTAAGGTATAAATATAAATTTAAATCATTTCAAGACTCATTGTGGTTTTAAAAGCCTGCAAAATACGTTACCACTAATTTATAGGTATAATTATTATTGAGCCGCTATCATAGTTTAAGGAAATGCACCAAACACAATGTTGAGGCAGCTTCCAAACACAATGTTAAAGCAGCTTATGGTTTCTTCTATGTTTGAGAATTTTTCACATTTTTAGAATACAACAGAAGTTATATATGTTACTTCTGATGATAAGAGACAGTTTTCATTGTGAAAAATGATGACCAAATAGATGAAAAAAGCTGTTCCTACAATATTTTTAAGCAATTTTTCCATCAATTTAGTACAGAAAAGTTATAAGTATTTCTTAGAGTTGATCATGATAGTAGCCCAGTTGGTAGCACATTGGTGCGATAAATACAAGGAATTCATGGTTAGGTGGATAAGCCACCTCGATAAGAGTGTTATACTGTTAAAATGGCCCGAAAATTCCTTGAAACATTTTAGCTCTCTATTGTTTCCAATTGAATGCAAAGTACATTGCATGCAATCATAGTTTTGCCCAAAAAAACTGCGCAATTCATTTCAATACTGAAAATTTACATGAGTATGACCATATTATGTTCAAATGAATAGAACATTGCCATATACATTTTGATTTAGCTATCAAAGAGAGTAACATATGTTACATTTAAAAGACCTTTTTTTATAAAATCAAACATAATTGCTGCTTTCAAAGGACAATTAGGTGCACACCAATTGTAATTCTCTTGAACATGATTAGTTCTAACAAAAGTAAAGATTTTTGTAAAACATAGATGCTTAAACAATGCGTTAACTTTAAACTAGATACAAACTACAAGTACTTTTTACGCAGAAAGAAACATGTCTTAGATAGAATTTGCGCTTCTTTTACATCTTACTTTCTGAAACAATAAAAGAATTATGATAAATTGCTTAAGCAATAGTATTTCATCAATATCAAGCCCTCATTCAAATACAACCCAAGACTTGATTCATAAAAATAAGAAAATTGCATGATGGGTCTATAAGTTGCATGCTTATAAGAGCTTTATAGGTGTTTATGTTTGAATGGCTGGTGATTTGACATTCTATTTGCATTCCTGTTTGATATTGCTGGCTGACTTTCAGTATATATGTACATGCAGTTTGTGTTCAAGTAGAGAAAAGAATTGAAGAATGCCCATTCTAATTAATATACTCATGGTTCTTTGGCATAACTCTCATATTTTTCTCATGTGCACAAATACAAGACTCTTCTACAAACCATTAAGTGTTATTCTAACCACTTGGCCAACATTTCAGACAAACAATTTTAGAAAAAACATGCAGTAAAACCAAAAAAAAAAAAAAAAAATCTTAATCAAAGAGAAACAATAATTTTTATTTAAATGGCTACAGTATTGGCACTGAAATGCATTTAAGATAATTACAACTTGTTTCATACAAATGGTAACATACGTTACTAGATTATGACCATCGGTATTCTGTTTCAAAACATTCATAGGCAACGAATAAACCAATGCACGAAATAAGAGATAAATGATAAACTTGCTTAAGTGAATAAGTAATTTTGAAAAAAATTCAATTAATCAAATTTTTAGCTGTCATGCTGCATTGTGTGATAGATATGTAATTGCACTGAACATATATTTCCCTATGATGAAATTAAACAACAGGTATAGTACAACACAAAGTACATATCCATATCTATCAAAAAGCCAGTATTTTTATTGAATATTTCAAGATATTTGTAATTTCTAATGTAAAATGATTATCAAGATCTGTGCTGATTTAGAAGGGTGTAGGTATTTCGATTTCAGCAATAGGATATACATGTATTAATGATTCGGCTATTTCAAAATTATGATCTCAAATCTTGTTATCAAATTTTTAACTTTGTGAGATGGGATAATACAAATGATACTTACTTCAATTTGTGTAATTTATCACTGTACATTAAAAGACAATATGTAAAAACTAAATTGAATAAGAATTTTCTTCTTGGCTGTTCAAAGATATAACATTGACTTCTCAATTAAGGTCTAAATTTTAATACCACAAGTGCTAGGGTATCTGTGATCTTTTGTTGGTCACGCATTTGCTGTCAGTACTGATGCATTTTCTAAGAAACAGAACTGAGAGCTATAAATACAAAGAATTTTAACCCTTATTGATATAAGATAAAACAGTTTAAACGGGTTTTGGTAAAATATTTTGAGGTAACGTATGTTACAACATTCCTTTAGAGACATAAAACATTTGTTGTTATAAGGATATCAGTTATAAATAATATTTTTGTTTTATTATGCATAATCAGAGTAGTAAATTGCACCTGACATTATCCTTTCTGTTCATGAACTGCATATGAAATTACATTGTATAAAGGGTTTGAAAGGACATGTGCTCAAATCATTTCTACGTATAAAACATGTAATATGCAGGCCAAAATAAACTATGTAAATATGAATTCATCATATAATCCAGTGAATTTTGCGAACAAGTGTTGACATTGAATATTTTTGGCGCCCAAATGCCAATATCTTTATATAGGCGAATATTGAGAAACAATTTTGTAATTGTAACGTATATTTCACGTATTTTCCCGAATCATAAAGGATTCTGTGGATGTTTTATCACTCATACTCAAGAATCATGTATGAGATAGTACTAAAAATCGCAATTTGCCCAAAGAATTTCACAAAATGGGAGCAAAATTTTACATTAAATAAGGATCTAGGGTGGATGATTTCAAAGTAACGTATCTTACAAAAGCCCCACTCGCCAGAGTTCTAACATGTCTTAAAATGTTGCTTATACATGTACCTTTCAGAAATTCATAGTGTACAAAATTCCCCCGGAGGGGGGGAAACAGGGGTCCCAGTAGCCCATAGTCTAACATGAATATCGCCTGAGTATTATAAAACGGGAAAATAACTAAAACGATTGATACCAGATAGGCGACACCTTAAGGGTTTCGCGGGAGAGAAATGAGAGAAGATGAATTGAAATTAATGAATAGTTCAGTTCCATAGTGGATTTATATATATATATATGTGATGTATTCGCACAAAAAAATATTGAAAAAATAGTGAAAACAGCTGTTCTAGTTTTGACTGAAAATTTTACATTTAAGAGTTGATAAGATTATTCGATAGTTTCATAGAAATATGAAACTTAAAACCTTATTACACTGTATGAATTCACAAACTTGCTAAAGAATATTCAGGTATATACTATCTATCTACTGAACATCTGTAATGAAGACTATCGGAAGGTTGCTCTACCCCCGATTCGATACGATACAGTTAATAATATCTTGAAATTGGCAATAATTTCGAGCAAAACATTCCAGCGCTGTTTTTTTTAAAAATCAACCCAATCATTTAGAAACGATCAGAGAACGCCCGTTGAAAACACTTTGAAATTGTACAATCCGATCACTTTTCATTCAAATCGAATAAATCATTCTACGACTTTTAAATTGATCTAATGATTTACTTTGGAGAGGTGGATGTCTGTAATGGTTTCATAGTGGAACAAGAGCAACGCCTACGGGTGCCTACGCTCGGCTGTAAGTGATGGATGGTAAAAAAAAATAATGGATGGTGAAAAAAACTAAGTAGACAAAAAAGCGTAATTTGCAGAAAATGTTTCAAAAGTTATCCCCCTTGAAAAAAAGGTTGCCCTTTGGATGGTGAATAAGTGTGCCAAGTTTCATGCGAATTCCTTCAGTAGAACCAGAGATATCACAAAAATGTCTTAGATTTTTGCATTTTTTTCACAAATTTGACCTTGAAAAATGACCTTTACCTTTACTCCTTACCTTGAACTTGGAACCAAGAGAAAGTGCTTGTCCCAGGCAATAGTCATGTGAAATATGAAGACCCTATCACTTTCCATTCAAAGTAATTGCAATATGTCAAAGATTTTGCATTTTTTCACAAGTCTGACCTTAAAAAATGACCTTGAACTTGACAGATGACCTTGAACTTGGTACCAAAAGAAAGGTCTTGTCCCAGGCAATCATCATGTGAAATATAATGGCCCTATCCCTAACCATTTAAAAATTATTGCAAAATGTCAAAATTTTTGCATTTTTTTCGAAAGTTTGACCTTGAAAAGTGACCTTGAACTTGACTGATGACCTTGAACTTGGTACCAACAGAAAGGTCTTGTCCCAGACAATCATCATGTGGAATATGAAAGCCCTATCACTTACTATTCAAAAGTTATCACAAAATGTCAAAGTTTTCGCACGACGACGACAACGACAACGACGACGACACCAAGGCTATAGCAATACCTCGGGTTTTCTCAGAAAACAGCCGAGCTAAAAATACCAGGCTAATCAATATTTGACTACAATCTTTGGGAAAAAATCACAAAGTGGCTATTCCGGCAAAGTTTTATCAAAACCAGACCAGTACAGTAGTTAGGAGGAGGGCTATCAAGGGTTTCATAGTAAGAATGCCAAGCCCTGTCATGCCCATACTTATGGGGCAATAAGAATTTTGCGAACAATTTTAAGAAAGGCAATCCAAGGAAACATTCTGGAAAAGTTTCATTAAATTTGGCCCTGTGGTTAAGGATGAGACGTTGTTCAAAGATTTCCAAGTGAAAAAATGCCATGCCCTGCCATACCCATAATTATTGGCCAATCAGAAATTCCTGAACAATTTTCAAAGAGGGTCACCAAGGAAGCATTGAAATCAGCCAACTGGTTAAGGAGAAAAAGTCCTAAAATTCATAGTGATGAATGCATCACCCTGCCATGCCCATATTCATTGGCCTATCAGAATTTTGAGAAATTTTTTGACCAAGGAACATTCTCGCAAAGATTTATTGAATTTGGCTCAGTGTATCAGGAGTTAAATATTTTTAAGTGAAGAAATGCCATGCTCTGCCACAACCATAATTATGGGCTTATCAGAATTTCGCAATTTTTTTTTAAATATGGTGTGATTTTCAGCCTTTCTGTTACCATGGCAACCAGAGTTATTTATAGAATTAAATTCTTCTAACAGCTTTTGAAGAGTTTCACCCAAGGAATTAGCCTGCAAAGTTTCAGCTTGATTGGTCCAGTAGTTTAGGACGAGAAGATGTTTAAAGAAATGGTTGACGGACGGACCAACGGCCTGACAGACGGGCAATGGACGGACGACTAGCAGTGAGTGATCACAAGCTCAACTTGAGCACTTTTGTGCTCAGAAAAGCTAAAAATTGCCATTAAGGCAAACAGCGCTGGAATATTTTGCTCGAAATTATTGCCAATTTCAAGATAATATTAACTGTATCGTATCGAATCGGGGGTAGAGCAACCTTCCAATAGTCTTCATTACAGATGTTCAGTAGATAGATAGTATATACCTGAATATTCTTTAGCAAGTTTGTGAATTCATTCAGTGTAATAAGGTTTTAAGTTTCATATTTCTATGAAACTATCGAATAATCTTATCAACTCTTAAATGTAAAATTTTCAGTCAAAACTAGAACAGCTGTTTTCACTATTTTTTCAATATTTTTTTGTGCGAATACATCACATATATATATAAATCCACTATGGAACTGAACTATTCATTAATTTCAATTCATCTTCTCTCATTTCTCTCCCGCGAAACCCTTAAGGTGTCGCCTATCTGGTATCAATCGTTTTAGTTATTTTCCCGTTTTATAATATTCAGGCGATATTCATGTTAGACTATGGGCTACTGGGACCCCTGTTCCCCGCCCCCCGGGGGAATTTTGTACACTATGAATTTCTGAAAGGTACATGTATAAGCAACATTTTAAGACATGTAAGAACTCTGGCGAGTGGGGCTTTTGTAAGATACGTTACTTTGAAATCATCCACCCTAGATCCTTATTTAATGTAAAATTTTGCTCCCATTTTGTGAAATTCTTTGGGCAAATTGCGATTTTTAGTACTATCTCATACATGATTCTTGAGTATGAGTGATAAAACATCCACAGAATCCTTTATGATTCGGGAAAATACGTGAAATATACGTTACAATTACAAAATTGTTTCTCAATATTCGCCTATATAAAGATATTGGCATTTGGGCGCCAAAAATATTCAATGTCAACACTTGTTCGCAAAATTCACTGGATAATATGATGAATTCATATTTACATAGTTTATTTTGACCTGCATATTACATGTTTTATACGTAGAAATGAAAAGATTTGAGCACATGTCCTTTCAAACCCTTTATACAATGTAATTTCATATGCAGTTCATGAACAGAAAGGATAATGCCAGGTGCAATTTACTACTCTGATTATGCATAATAAAACAAAAATATTATTTATAACTGATATCCTTATAACAACAAATGTTTTATGTCTCTAAAGGAATGTTGTAACATACGTTACCTCAAAATATTTTACCAAAACCCGTTTAAACTGTTTTATCTTATATCAATAAGGGTTAAAATTCTTTGTATTTATAGCTCTCAGTTCTGTTTCTTAGAAAATGCATCAGTACTGACAGCAAATGCGTGACCAACAAAAGATCACAGATACCCTAGCACTTGTGGTATTAAAATTTAGACCTTAATTGAGAAGTCAATGTTATATCTTTGAACAGCCAAGAAGAAAATTCTTATTCAATTTAGTTTTTACATATTGGCTTTTAATGTAAAGTGATAAATCACACAAATTGAAGTAAGTATCATTTGTAGTATCCCATCTCACAAAGTTAAAAATTTGATAACAAGATTTGAGATCATAATTTTGAAATAGCCGAATCATTAATACATGTATATCCTATTGCTGAAATCCAAATACCTTCACCCTTCTAAATCAGCACAGATCTTTTTTTTTTTTTTTTTTGGTTTTACTGCATGTTTTTTCTAAAATTGTTTGTCTGGAATGTTGGCCAAGTGGTTAGAATAACACTTAATGGTTAGTAGAAGAGTCTTGTATTTGTGCACATGAGAAAAATATGAGAGTTATGCCCAAGAACCATGAGTATATTAATTAGAATGGGCATTCTTCAATAGAGGTATTTCACGTAATTATCTCCCTTGCGTACTCTTCAGTCAAAGGGACATAACAATGCAAATGAGGGGGCGTCCTTCCTTTCTACACTCTTTATTTCATTGAAATTTATCCGGATGAATCATTCGATTTCAACTATTAATGAAATAGATTATCGAATTTTTATCACTCAAAACAAAACTTAAATGTCATCAGAAACTATTTTGACCGACTTTGGGATTTTTTTCATTTGAAACACTGGAAAAAGCGACGTTTGATTTTAGTTGGTTGAATAAATTGCTGAGTTATCTCTTCAGAGTTTTCTATTCGATGAATTTATGTATTCTTTTTGTCGAAACAGATATCCTTCACTGAAGATCTACTGTTTTGAAAAATCACTTTAATTTGATTGTTTATTTGGATTTCTTTCATTATGACTATTCATTTTCATTATTTCCATAATAGTAATTGCATTATTGTTCGACAAAAATCAATCGTAATTGATTCACTAAAAAAAATACATAAAATAGATAATATATAATAAATAATAAGAAAAAAAAGACAACAAAAACGACATACGACAGAATGCAAGTTCAACGCAGACATAATGTTTTTTTTTCTAGCGAAAAATAAAAGACGAAAACATATCGAGAGATAGAGACAATTTAAAAAAAAAGGAGAAATAATTCCATCGCAGCTATTTTCATTTTGGTAATTATTCCAATTTGAACACATATTTAGAAGGGCTTTTAAATACATTGTAAACGAGAACTTCACTCTTTCAAAATTAATGATTTTGTAGTTCTGGGTTTCACTTAAATATCTTTCTTTCTGTGCAGCTTTTTTTTAAACACTAACCTTTTACGAATCCATTTAATTTTCCAAATTCATGAATTATTGAACGCACAAATAAAATACCCCTTTTATGGATATATCTTCATAATGAAGATGTGATAGAAGTTAAATACGGTTACGTAATACCATATGTCACATACGACGCTTAATTGACACCAGTATAATGTTTATTTAGCGCACGTGTTGTAACTTATAACTTCTGCTTTAGTGTTTGACCGCTCTTTGATCTGGGGTCTATGGTATATTGAAAAACCATTTCAAAAATTATTCACACACGAAAAGATTAAACCCAACCCTAAATGTCTTTAACACTTAAGTTTTATCAAGCAATATGAAAAACAACAGTGCTACAAGGGACTTGTGCTTAAAATTTTTAATGATTTTACATGAGTATCAGATATATGGCCCCTACAGCATAAAGAACATGGAAATAACTTTAACTAAGTCTGGTCTTTCTTTACAAATATGACTTATTCATCTACATGTATTTATTATCATTATCATTTAATTTTTTCTTAGTATGAACAACTCTTGTGCAAAAAAAAAACACGCTGTTGTGAATAAATAACATTTAACACAAATAAATTTTATATTGCAAGATCAAAAAATTACACGGGCCTACATTTCCAAAATCATGCTTCACAAAGTGAAAGATCGTCAATGTGTTTCTTACTTTGACACGCAGTTTCAAAAAAGCAATATCACAAACAATTTATTCAAGGTGGTGTATTTGGTTGGAATCAGCGTTCAACGATTAATTTGTTTTCTTATTTCTTATTCTTTCTTCTTTTTGCAATAATTCATTTCCTTGTCTCAGTGTGTTGATTACGATGTGATGGTAATAATGTTTTATTCAAAGAAATTTTTATAAAACTATATTAACAAATAAATGAGTAGACTTCGTTTTCATTTTTTTAATTTTTTAGTAACCTTGTGATTTTAATGAGAAGCGAAATAAATGATAAGATCTGAATAAAAAAAGGAATAATATATGAATAAAAATAGTTCATAGAGAAACTTTAATGACGAAATTTTAAAAAAGTCAGTATATTATTGCCAACAAGAAATCATAATACTTCTTCATAGGTCAGGCACTCTAGATAGAGTTATATTAAGATAACTTAATCAAAAGCAAAAATTAGAAAAAATGACAAAAATATGCATGAATAATTTAAGCATTAAAACTAAATTTTATTTCATGTGCAAAAATAACTTTGATAACGTTTCAAACGACGAGTATTTTGTGGTTTGAAATATACTATTTCACTATAAATTTTTTACTGTACTAAAATGACATGCCCCCTCGTTTGTAAAAGGGGCGGAGTCGAGCGATTTCCGCGCATGCGCAGACTTATGTGAAAATACTCTATTCTTTTCTCTACTTGAACACAAACTGCATGTACATATATACTGAAAGTCAGCCAGCAATATCAAACAGGAATGCAAATAGAATGTCAAATCACCAGCCATTCACACATAAACACCTATAAAGCTCTTATAAGCATGCAACTTATAGACCCATCATGCAATTTTCTTATTTTTATGAATCAAGTCTTGGGTTGTATTTGAATGAGGGCTTGATATTGATGAAATACTATTGCTTAAGCAATTTATCATAATTCTTTTATTGTTTCAGAAAGTAAGATGTAAAAGAAGCGCAAATTCTATCTAAGACATGTTTCTTTCTGCATAAAAAGTACTTGTAGTTTGTATCTAGTTTAAAGTTAACGCATTGTTTAAGCATCTATGTTTTACAAAAATCTTTACTTTTGTTAGAGCTAATCATGTTCAAGAGAATTACAATTGGTGTGCACCTAATTGTCCTTTGAAAGCAGCAATTATGTTTGATTTTCTAAAAAAAGGTCTTTTAAATGTAACATATGTTACTCTCTTTGATAGCTAAATCAAAATGTATATGGCAATGTTCTATTCATTTGAACATAATATGGTCATACTCATGTAAATTTTCAGTATTGAAATGAATTGCGCAGTTTTTTTGGCAAAACTATGATTGCATGCAATGTACTTTGCATTCAATTGGAAACAATAGAGAGCTAAAATGTTTCAAGGAGTTTTCAGGCCATTTTAACAGTATAACACTCTTATCGAGGTGGCTTATCCACCTAACCATGAATTCCTTGTATTTATCGCACCAATGTGCTACCAACTGGGCTACTATCATGATCAACTCTAAGAAATACTTATAACTTTTCTGTACTAAATTGATGGAAAAATTGCTTAAAAATATTGTAGGAACAGCTTTTTTCATCTATTTGGTCATCATTTTTCACAATGAAAACTGTCTCTTATCATCAGAAGTAACATATATAACTTGTGTTGTATTCTAAAAATGTGAAAAAGTCTCAAACATAGAAGAAACCATAAGCTGCTTTAACATTGTGTTTGGAAGCTGCCTCAACATTGTGTTTGGTGCATTTCCTTAAACTATGAAAGCGGCTCAATAATAATTATACCTATAAATTAGTGGTAACGTATTTTGCAGGCTTTTAAAACCACAATGAGTCTTGAAATGATTTAAATTTATATTTATACCTTAAAAAAACTTTAAACAGTTACGGTTTATAGTTGATTTAGACAATGAGGGATTTTACAATAATTGCTATCAGAGGAGAAATGAATAAGCCTATGGTAATTGATGGGTAAATTGGTTACTTTAGAGTAACGTATTTTGCAAATAGCTTGATGGCCAGATGCATAAAAACACAAAAATCTCCCAAAGATCAGAAGCTTATAGAAAAACACAGTAAACAAAACATTCAGTAGAGCATTGATGAATATAACATTTCTTTTGAATACATTAAATTGAAATTTAAATGTAACGTATCTAACTCCCATGCATTGCTTGTAAGGGCTATATTTTTAAAGTCATAATGTAAATGGGCATCAATTACCGCCAGAATCACAAATATCATTAACAAAACACAATATCATTTAATTTTTATTAATTTTCAGGTAATTTCTATAGCAAGACATACTACTAAAATTGTTTTATGAAAATTTTATTGGTTGGTTTCTTTAAAGTAACGTATCTCGCAATTGCCCCAGTGGCCAGACTGCTTACATGTTTCAAAATGTTCAATATTGCATAGGCTTTTAGAAAAGCATTGTTAACAATCTTCCCAACGGGGCAGCTATGGAAAAATCATTTCTATATATGTGTCTTTCTTTGAAATTCAAAAGTAACGTATTTTACGTCCATATCATGCCTTCAAGGGGGATTTATTCACAAAGTATTACTATGAATTTACTCTACATAAATTCAGCAACATAAATTTTGGTATTAAAAGATCACTGCTGGTCATTTTGACTCATTTTTTCACTGTACAAACCTAAAATCTTGTCTTGAAAATATGATAGGTAATTAACTTTGAGGTAACGTATCTCACTAACGCCCCACTTGTCAGAGTGCTAACAAGTCTCAAAATGTTCTATATACCATGGACTATCAAACAGGCAATGTTAACAAAATTCCCAGTGAAGCAGGGATAGACAATTTATTTCTATATTCATAGTTTAATACACTATTACGAACCTCGCTAAAAAGACCAGTAACTTCACACCTCCGGATCGACCATCCGAATTTCACGCTTAATAAGTACGACACTAATTGGGTACGAATGGATAAACAATGGATTATCGAACCTTTAGATATCGCGATTAAACCTCTATTGTGTTTTGGTGTTATTTTCAAACAAACAACTTTAAGTGGTCAATTGTTTTGATACACTGCATTCGTCTATCAATTAAAGATGTTACCTGGTTAACTGGAGTAAAGAAACCGAAAGTAATGCTAATTATGGAAACATACAGGAAATCGTTTTCGGCGATCTGCTGACCGATTGTAAATTTGCTTTATGATGGATAGGTTTCGTTTTTTATTTTTACTGAATGCATGCGCTACATTTACAGTTCGACAATAATTGCCCTTATTTTAACATAAAAAAATCCGGGGTAGTTTTTCAAACCAGATCAAATAAACAATTGTAAAGGAGAAAAGAGCTATACTGAAAGAAAAAAATAACTCTGCAAAGAATGCGAGGTCACTTTACGCCTACTCACTGAGAGTTTTGGGGAAGTGAAAAAGAGGTCCTTGGTTATGAATTAAAAGCAAAACAAATAATTTAAGACAATTTTTTGCAGCAGAAAAGTCTCTTCTGTAATAGGGCCTTTGTCGTAGTTTTTTCATAAGCATTAAGAATAAAACTTAGTTTATACTCGCGAATTGAAGAAGATTTGTATCATTGAAAGAGCAACAAAATGACTGACATCATTGATTGACGCGCAGCTCATTTGACCAAGCGTTATTTGACGAAAAAATAAGTCGATCGGTAAAACAGTTATAGTTCATATTCTGACAATTTACGCGTATAACCTTGCGCTCCGCTTACGCTCCTCTTAGGTTATATCGCGTAAATTGTCAGATATGAACTATAGAGTCCACATTTTTTGCCCGATCAACCTGAAATTTGGTCAGAATGATTGTCTTAATAAAGTCTCAGACGAGTACGAAGTTGGGTCAAGTAGGGTCAAAAAATTAGATCACGGAGTCAAATCTTATATAAAAAAACTGTTTACACTCTAGAGGTCGCAGTTTTTGCCCGATCAATCTGAAATTGCCCCATCAACCAGAAATTTCGGATGATTTTAAAATTGGGTCAAGTAGGATAAACAAGAGGGCCTTTGGCCCTGGGTCGCTCACCTGAGAAAAAAGCTTTATTACCTAGGTATGTCCATGCAACCACAGAAAAAGAGATTTTCACTTATTCAATCAGATAACATTTGAAATAATCCCTCTGCTCCTCCTCTGGACATTATTTATTTAAGCTTTTTCCATAAAAGGTCTGTGATCAGCTAATCTATGCCAGATATACAGGCTGAGTCTTAGACTTTTAAAGTTTTCTTTAATGAGTTGATCAATCCATGTCAAATAAAAAGGCTGTAGGGATTCAAAATTCTCAACAAAGCACTCCCCCCTCCCCAAAGGTGCTTTGCACCTGGTGAATCTACAGTCATGGTTTTAGCTAATTCAATATATGTCCATATGCTGATCATCCATACCAATTTTCAAGTCTGTAGGACTCCTGGCTCATTAGAAGAAGTTTAAAGATTTCAAAAATGATCCAAAGTACTACCCCCTTTCCAAGACACTCAGCACCTGGTGACCCTACAGTCATGATTTTAGCTATTTTTATTAATGTCAATATATTGATCACTCATGACAATTTTCAAGTCTGTAGGGTTCCTGATCCAGGAGAAGAATAAGGTTAAAGATTTCAAAATTGATCCAAACTACCCCCTGCCCCCTAATGCTCCTCATCTGGTGGCCCTACATTCATGATTTTAGCTATTTTATTTTAGATCCATATGCTTATAATCCATGCCAATATTGAAATCTGTAGGGCTCCTGGTTCATTAGAAGATGAAGATTAAAGTTACAAAATTTTCACAAAAGTACTCCCCCCTGGTGCCCCGCACCTGGTAGCTTTACAGTCATGATTTTAGCTATTTTTATTAAGGTCTATGAGCTGATCCTCCATGCAGATTTTCAAGTCTGTAGGGCTTGTGATTCAGAAGAAGAAGAAGGTTAAAGATTACAAAATTTTCATCAAAGTACTACCCCCTCCCCCCTGGTGCTACGCACTTGGTGAATCTACAGTCATGATTTTAGGTATTTTTATAAAGGTCGATATGCTGATCATCCATGCCAATATTCAAATCTGTAGGTCTCCGGGTTTAGAAGAAGAAAAAGGTTAAAGATTACAAAATTTTCATCAAAGTACTACCCCCTCCCCCCTGGTGCTCCGCACCTGGTGGCCGTACAGATATGATTTTAGCTATTTTTATTAAGGTCTATGGGGTGATCATACATGCAAAATTTTAAGGCTTTATGCCTTCATGATCAGAAGAAGAAGAAGGTTAAAGATTACAAAATTTACCCAAAGTACTACCCCCTCCCCCCTGGTGCTCCGCACCTGGTGGCCCAACAGATATGAATTTAGCTATTTTTATTAAGGTCTATGAGCTGATCATCCATACCAAATTTCAAGGCTGTAGGGCTGCTGGTTCAGAAGAAGAAGAATTTTAAAGATTTTCTTAAATTTTTAACTTTGGTTGCCATAGCAACCAGAGTTTTTCACCGATTTCAATTCTTTTAGCAATTCTTAAAGGGGACCACCTAAGGAACATTTCTGCCAAGTTTTGGTTAAAATTGGCCTAGTAGTTTAGGAGGAGATGTCGTTTAAAGAAATTTTTGACGGACGACGGACGACTGACGACGGACGACGCACGGACGCCGGACAAAAGGTGATCACAATAGCTCACTTGAGCACGTTGTGCTCAGGTGAGCTAAAAATTAAACTGGTCAGTCAATTAAAATGGAATAAAATTTCAATTAACATAATTTACCAATTAAAAGAAAGTGGAGATATTCGATCATTTCGAAAATTATGCTTGTCTTTCAGTTTGTTTGAGAACATTCGCTTATAAGCATCTCTTTATACTTCGAAATCGCTATAAATGGATCTAAACTATTTGCAAGCCATGTCTGGTTACGAGTCTTCACATAATTCAGAGTCTGGAGAGCATGTGCTCTGATTTGATTCTGACACAGACATTTCAGAATTTTCTGGATTTTCGCCTGTAGAATCTTCCGATTCTGAGATTGACGAGCCGCTGCCTCAGACAGATCCCGAGTGGCATGGGCAGTTTACGCCTCCGCAGGTGTGTTTGACTTGCTTTTTCTATGCCATATGTAAAAAGACTGAAACATTGCAATCTTAATCTTAAGCGCAAATAAAAAAAATGTTTCTTTGCGTAAAAAGTTGGACGAAATAGAGCTACTTTGCATCCGCAATCTTTTCTCCGTTAATTCTCGGGTCTGAAAAAGAAGAAGAAAATTGTAGGGGCGAATATTTCGGTTTTGCGTAATCGCAATTTCTTTGTGTATAGCGGGAGCGATAACAACAAAGTTTTCGAATTTACGTTGTCATGGGTGATTAGTAAACAAAAGATATTTCTTGGGTCTAGTTATGAAATAATAAAGGCAAAAAATACGATATTCATCATTCTTTTGATAAAATTTTGTCAAGTACGGACTTGAAATAAAATTAGTTTGCAAAATCGCTGAGATAGAAATCTTGTATTGAGATTTCTTGGATGGACTGCTAAACTACCGTTACTTCAGATGATTTAAGTTGTAGTTACGCGATTTTGATCGTCGACTGATGCTAAGCTGTAAATCGACGATTTTCTCGAGAATAAAAATAGACTTGAAATGATTTTGAAAATATGTAATAACAATGTAGATTGTTATTATAAGATCGCTAATCAGTAATGGTGATTAAAAACAACAACAACAAAAACTATTCTTATCGGCAATTTCACATTATTTAGCCCATGACCAGTGTTGGAAAATGTTAAGAAAAATTTGAATACATTTCAAAAAATGATAAAATAAAACTTCCTTTTGAAGAAAAAACAGAGAGAAAATGACAAAATGCTGATTTTAACATTTTCTCTCTCCCTGAATCTTTTCCAAAGTTCTCTTGACATGGTTTGGATATATCAGCTCTTTCTCCTTTTCTCTCATTGTTTTCCAACCTAAGTCTGCCCATTCATTTCAAAATCCTGCTTTCATTATTGACTGGTATTTTGATTTTGAAATGTTTGCCTATTATTGTATAACGAAAAAACAAACAAACAAACAAAAAAACTTGTGTACCAGTTTACATAAATGTGCCTTTCCTTCACGGAAAGAGAGTTGTTTTTTTATATTACACATCATGAAATATATTTTGGTTAAAAAGTAAATAAATAAAGGAAGAAATAGGAAATGTTGAAGAAATATAAAATGTATAGACACAATCATTTATGTTAAAATCAGTTTTACTTCTTAATTTCACCATCAAATGTTATAAAAATTATAACATTTTATTGAAAATTAATTCTTCCAAAGACATCATTTAATAAAAGAATTGTGTTTCTGATATTAAAGCTTTGTTGCTCCATTTAGAAGTACAGGCCTTAATTTAATGGTAAAACAGGAGAAACTAGAAAGCCATGAATGGCTTGTGTCGCTCCACAGGCTTGAAATTCTTGTAAAAGCAAATAGAAGTTTTGACTAGATTTTTAGATATTTTGGGTTCTACTGATGTTGAAAATGATTTTCAAAGTTTCAACTTTATAACATATAGAGAAATGACCTCCGCCCATAAAGGACATAATTTCATCCAATCAAAATAATTTTTGGCTGCATGATAATTGGTCACCCAAAAATCATACCAAAAATGTTTGTTTGAAATCCATCAATTACATTCTGAGAAAATGATTTTCAAAGCTTCCACTTTATAACATATTGAGAAATGACCTCCGCCCATAAAATATATATTTTTCATCCGATCACAATATTTTTTGGTAGACTGATAGAGGGTCACTCCGGGAATATTTCAGTAAAATTTGATTTTTTATCCATCAATTACATTCTGAGAAAATGATTTTCAAAGTTTCCACTATATAACATATAGAGAAATGACCTCCGCCAATAAAATACATTATTTTCATCCGATCACAATTATTTTTGGAAGACTGATAAAGGGTCACTCAAGGATCATTCCAGTAAAATTTAGTTGATATCCATCACTTAGATTCTGAGAAAATGATTATGAAAGTTTCCACTATATAACATATAGAGAAATGACCTCCGCCCATTAAATGCATATTTTCTATCCTATCACAATGATTTTTTGAAGACTGATAAAGGGTGACCCAAAAATCATTCATGTAAAATTTGATTGGTATCCATCCATTAGAATGAGAAAACTCACTTTTTACCAATTTAGCCAAGCCCATAAAATCCATGTTTTTCATTGGATCAAAATTTCTTGAGCAACTTTGAAAGAGGGTCACCAAAGGATCATTCCTGTGAAGTTTGGTTGAAACTCATCCAGTAGTTTCTGAGCAGAAGATTTTTAAAGAAAAAGTTTACGACCGGACGCACGGACGGACACAACACCATGACAATAGCCCCAGTGGCTTTCAGCCAGTGGAGCTAAAAAATAATGGGAAGATTAAGCATCAAGTTCAACTTATAATAGCTCCTAAAGTTGCAATAGCACAATAAAAAGAATTACACCATGTAAAAGCTCATCTTTTCCACAAAAGTATTTTTATAGATCATGAAAATGTGAGATTTGAAATAAAAGGTCAAATTTTACATTTTTTAACACATGTGTAAACAAGATGTAACGGCATTTTTTTTCAAAGTTTGACCTTGACAGATGACCTTGACCTTGTCACATGACCTTGACTTTGGTACCAGCGAATGTGGATCATTGAGATCTATCATCATGCCAAATATGAGCTTCGTATCTTGAATAGGCTTGAAGATATTGGCAAGGTTAAGTTTTCGGACAGACGGACGGACAGACAGACGGACATGAGTTAAACAATATGCCCCCGATCTATCGATGCGGGGGCATAAAAATGTCAAGAAATTTTGAAAATCCAATAATAGCCTGTTCAGATAGGGTCTGTAAATTGGAAATTCCTTATTTGGTATTGGTTATTGGTTTACCAAGGTGACTGTTCAGTCTAGGTAACCCTTTAGTCTACCTCTCTGTTTGGTAAAGGGTTAACATATTTACTTATTAAGTAGCCATATGGCTTTTTATAAATGGTCATTTGTAAGTTATAATTTCACATGAGTTGAAGGCCATTACATAGACGACCTAGAATACTAAAGAGGCTTTTCAGATGAGTCCAAGGATATTTTCAAAAACCTTCTGTGTCTTTGTCATTCACTCAAAGAAAGAATTAATGTAAACAATGATATTGAATACATAGTATTTGACCAATCATACAAGACTTTAGGTAGGCGTAACTTTATCACATTGCACACGTTGTAAGAAATGTTATGATTATTAACTCTATGCTGCTAATGTGATAAGATATTTAAATACTAATGATATTTGAATTATTTAGCAACATATTTCTAAAATAACAAATAATTCAATTACAAAGTACATATTTGCAGAAATATTACTTTTAAACTCTGAGAATTGCCTTTGTTAACAAAACCTCACTCGTTTGTCTCCTCCCTCTCTTATATGAAATAGGAAGCAAGACAATTTACAAGTTCTGGCCTAACTGACAATAAGTCATGTTTTTTTCCTTTTCCAGAAAATTGTGTTGGACAGTTTTGAGACACTCTACTTAGTGACCTACATGTATAGTCCGTTCGACTTCTATATGGACCAACCTTTTCATCAATTACATACAAGTGAGTTTGAATTCAGGATTTCTATGTGGTGAAATATTAATTTAAGCTTTATACCATTCCAAAAAATATTTTTTGGAAACAAAATGATTTTAAAATAATGATTTTGTCTATCTAGTTAATGTTAATATTTTCGCATTTTCTACCCTTAAACACGAGGGGTGGTGAAGGCTGTTTCGTTGAAACAAAATGTAAACAAATATTAAAAACATGTGGCTTTATACAAAACATCTGACAAAAGAAATGTTCATTATTCCATATTTGGAAAAGCTAATTAGCATATCGACGGTCAGGACATCTTAAACTTAAATATCCCGTGTTTTGTACCGCTATTACTCGCATGCTTATCTAGTTTTCCTCATGAAAATCTCAAAGACTTCACAAAATAATCCTTTTTGATTGGTCTAAATAAGGGAATATGGGGTTGATCTCAGAATGGATAAAAACTATTATCAATTGTCTGGTCAAACATTTTTTGTAACAAATACAGAACACATTAAGATTTGATATCCTAAAGAAGTAAAAAAATCTACAATTAATTTTTCAAAAATACTCGATAATATACTCAAACGACTTGTTAAAATTCATACACTTTTGACTCGGCCCCTATGCAAATCAGAGTTATTTTTGATAGACAATTCGCTGTTCCGTTTATTACAGACAAGGGTATGTATGAAAGGCAGAAAATTAACATGTAGACGGACCGACAAAATCATTATTACACCTTCAAAAATTCTGAAAAAACAAACTTCGTCATGGTATTAGATGGAAAATATGATATGACAAGAAAAAAATACGCTTCATTAATTCGATTCTGAGATTTTCGGCTAAATGTTGGTCCATATAGAAGTCAAACGGACTATACCTAGCTTGGTTATGTTCATATACTGATCCTTTTCACATTGTGATAGAAAGCAGTTTTATTGGTTTTCTTTACCATATAATTCCTACATTTCAATATGACTATAGGAATAAAGAGGTTTGTTAAAATCTCAATCTCGAAGTCTGTTTGCAATATACATAGCTTAACAACTATAATTCTCCACCAGGATTATACTGGTAGCATTAACATATTTCCTGAGGCGATGTGCACGACAAAATTACAGATCTGCTTTTACTAGATACTTACATGAGTTTCAATAAGAGATTATTCACCTTTGTGAACTGTGAGAATACTCCAATTACACTTGAAGTTTAAAAGATCTTCACTTGAATAATTTACATGGAGAATACAAGACGAAGAAAAAACAAGATGAGACTTTGCTCCGAGACTAAGAGATATGAAGATTTTATCAACCACTCACATCAATTTAAACCTCTGAAGTACAACCAAGCCTCCTCCCTCTCTCATATGTAGGATGTATATTGATGGTGACAGATTAGGAAGCTTAGTAAATGCTCCCAATTGTGAGCTTTATATAACTATGAAAAATTAAATCATCTTCTCCTAAAGCTACCCTTTAATTTCAGATAGAATTTACTGAGTTTATACAACTCAGTAATTAGTAAATTGCAAAGTGAAATCAAAACATACTTTCAAATTCATATTGAAGTTAAATTTAAAATGTGGTTCTACAAAATTACAATTATATTTATTGATCAGTTGCTCAACTTAATTGTCACGTTTTTCAACTGATAAAGGAATTGATGCTGTTGTAATAATATGTAATGGTTTGGTTTGATAAATGAAACACTTTATAATTTCCAAAATCTAGAAAGCAATATTATGCTTAAATTCTGGCAGAAGTCTGTAAAATTAATATTCAAGTATTCATAGTATACATGAATTTTATCAACACTAATAATAGAAGGCAAATATACTGTCTAATGGCCTGTTACTTTAATATTTCACATTCGTACTGTGCCTGATAGACCGACACCCTTTCTGGAATGCCTTGATCCGTATTTGGTCACAGTTTATTATTGTTTTAAGAACAGGCAACTCTAGACAAAGAAAATATAATGCAATCAATTTATAAAGCCTTCTTCATGAAAATATATATTACCAGTGTCTATAAACCACATGTATTTTCATTTATCTTTCACATAAGTCAAAGTTGCGCCATTGTTATATGCATCCAACTGACTTGATTTCTTTGGAATGCAACAAGGTTATATATATCAGACCTTCTAAATTTGGGCTTACATACATGGAAAAATGCACTGGGACGGAAAGCAATCATAAACAATTATTATTCTTAACGGATGGGGCAAATTGAAATCTAAAGCATTTTTGCATGTATAAGCAAGTTCATGTAATAAACCTGTTCACATTTCAAGCCAATCTCCAAAGATGAAAAACTATTATTGTGATGAAAATCAATTACCAAGTAAATTGTTTCAACAAAAGTAAGGTTAGATCAAGGACCATGACCATAAGCATTTCAATCAACTCAAGTACCATAATGTAAGGTACCTGTTGTGTACAGTTTCGATCATAGTTATAAGATTGGGAAACATCCCTCATGCATCAAATACAGAAGATGTACATGAGTTTGTAAGTGTATGTTGAGCACAAAGATATGCTCAGACTATTCATTCAAGAATGGTCTCAACTGAAGACTAAGAATTAGATGAACATTTTGTCCTATAACAATAGTTTGGTCTTACTGCTTTACTTTAATCCCAGAGTATGGTTAACATAAGGAAATGCAATGCATTACAACATGACAGGGGTATCCTTCAGGGTGATGTATGTAATCTTTTGCTTTTTCCTTTATAGCCCCAAACCAATGAAATTTATGTCTCCCTCTACAGATACACTTGAATTTGTATTGAAGTTGGATATCACAAACATAGAAATAGTCTTGTCTGTTGTATTACAATTTTAATCAATCAGAAATTAATCTCATGTCTCCCTGTGATAGGAATTACATAATTTACTCACTCTGATTTCTCATTAACCTATGATTATAAACTTCCCTATTTCTCCCCTCTACTATCATTTTGAAGAACCAGGTTTTCTAAACCACATTGCTTTTCAACATCTAAACACTATTGAAGTAGACAAAAATATTACAGATGATAATTCTGACTTTCTTCTCGTAATAAACTTTATTTATAGTATACTTTTTTAAACAAAGGATTATCTCTGTGCTGATAAGCACCAAAGTTTTAGATATGTTGTCTAGCAAAATCAACCTGTCTTGTAAATACCTTTACTTAATCATATACAATTAAACAATCAGTGGAAAATAAATGTATATACATTTGTATAAAATAACCCATCAAATTAGTGTATGAGTACAAAGATCAAGTACCCTATTATAACCTAAAAATAACTATTTTTCTGATTAAACTGTTTCCACAGAGATTGAATACATAAATCTGTAGCAAAAGAGAAATAACCAGTTGACAAAGGAAATTTGTGAATTATTTTGCACTTGACATTTTGACTTTTCTAAACATTTGAATATTGTCACATATTTATTTGTAATTTCACTTTCACATGATGAAGGAATGACCAATATGTCATGATTAATATTATTAAATGTAAAAAGAATAATACTATAGGTCATGATAATGAACTTGAATTTATAGATTTAGACTTCAATGACAATTATAATTTTCAGAAATTGAATCTCGAATGTCTGAGAATAACAGAGAAGATGTTGCATCATGAAAGAAGAAAGGGAATATTGGAAAAGTATTATTACTTTAATCTTTCCACATAAGCAAGTGTTTGCAGTTGGAACAGATCAATTTAGAATTATTTGAATCTTAATAGCTATCCAAGTGTAGCATCACAGCTAGTTGGAACAGCAAATAAAGTACCTCAAGGCTCCTATCTTAATTGACCTGCATCATTTGAATAGTGCAGAAGTTATCTCAAAATAGATTTGTTTGTTTCAAAGGGTTTTACGCCGCTTTCAACAATCTTGCAGTTATATCACGGCGGTCGGAGCACCTAACAATGGGTTCCTGGTATTTCTTTCACCTGAACTACCATTACACCCTTTCCTAGCCTCAGACTGCTATCTCACATAGGTTTACGATTATCTACCCATTGGTGAGAGACAAACGTCGGAAAGGATATTTGCCGGGGATCGAACCCACGACTTCCAGATTGGAAGTCTTATGCCTAACCAACTGCGCTATGGTGGCGGCTTTATCTCAAAATAGAACCTTGAAATATCTAACTCAAAATAAATACCACATGCTGCATTTTTGACATCCATCTATAGCAACGAAGCTATTTGGACTTGTTCAAAAGACAACTTCTTGTATGCCCCCAACAACATATGTGGTTAGAAAGTACAAATATACATCCATTATTTACTATCAATTTCTATCCTTTTGCAGTGAGAACTACTTGGAAGAATAATAGTATCTAATGAGCCCCTGCAATATCGAAATATTACTGGGATAAAATAAATCTCCCTAATTGCCCCTTACAATAAAAATATATTGTAAAGAGCAACAAGAGTGCCATCGTCGCAAAATACGCCGCCACTTTGCTGCTGTTTCACGAAAAAAATTGTAGACACTACTTATTTTGACAGAACCAAATTGAAAATGACCAAGTTTCATTTAAATCAAGACAAAAAGTTTGGAGGAGTTGCCTTCACAAGGCTGCAATTTCAATAAGCCCTAAGTTTTAAGGGGGCATAATTCAGCGAAATAAATGAGCCATAAAATCCTTGATCCATGTACATCTACAAATTATGGTGATGACATTGACCAAGTTTCATTTAAATAAAGACAAAAAAGTAAGGAGGAGTTGTGTTCAGAAGGCTGCAATTTCAATAAGCCCTAGCTACTAAGTTTTAAGGGAGCATAATTTAGGGTAAAATTAATGAACCATAAAATCCTTACTTCATACTCATCTACTAATTTCGGTAATAACATCCACCAAGTTTCATTTAGATCCAGCCAGAAACTTAGGAAGAGTTGCATTCACATGGCGGCAATTCAATAAGCCCCAGAGACTAAATTTTAAGGGGGCATAACTGAGGCAATAAGCCCCAGAGACTAAGTTTTTAAGGGGCATAACTCAGGCAAAAACCAACGAACCATAAAATCATTCCTTCATGCACATCTACCAATTGAGGTGATAACATTGACCAAGTTTCAAGAAGATCCAGCCAGAAACTTAGGAGGAGTTGCGTTGACAAGAAAAGTGGACCCAGAGACTAAGTTATCAAGGGGAATAACTCAGGCAAAAATCAACGAACCGTAAAATCCTTCCTTCATACACATCTACCAATTGAGGTGATTACATTGACCAAGTTTCAAGAAGATCCAGCCAGAAACGAAGGAGGAGTTGCGTTGACAAGAAAAGTGGAACCAGAGACTAAGTTATCAAGGGGCATAACTCAAGCAAAAATCAACGTACCGTGAAATCCTTCCTTCATGCACATCTACCAATTGAGGTGATAACATTGACCAAGTTTCAAGAAGATCCAGCCAGAAGTTTAGGAGGGGTTGCGTTGACAAGAAAGGTGGACGGACATACGGACGGATGGACGGACGGATGGTCGGACGGACAGACGGAGCAGATGACGCCAATATACGTCCGCCTCCGGCGGCGTATAATAAAAAGTGACAATAAATTATCAAAACATTGAGATAATAAATTGCTAATTGAATTGGAAATTTTATATCCGTACTGGAATGAATTAAATGGAAGGCTTCTAATAAGGACAATTATCACCCCTTTACTACAAATGTACGGTGGTCCAAAGCTAACTAAAGACGGCAGCCAGTCGTCGGAAACTTAGGTACATTTACTAAATAAAAAAAAAACAATCTCTACTACAAAAGGTAGCATGTACAATATGGCTTAAAGCTGGCCAATGACGGCGACCAGTCGTCAAGAAGTTACGTATATAATTAAATAAAGATGAATAACTACAGGTAGTAGGTACCTTGGATTAAAGCTGGTCAATAACGGCAACCAGTCGTCAATAAGTGTAAGGTATTAAAATTCAAAAACAAACAAGTGGTAGCCTTGTGACCTGTGTTTCGGCCCTTAAGAAATAAAACATTGCGCATGCGTAATCAAAATGTATTTTATCAAACTTTTGTGTAATGAAAATTCGAAATGTCATATGAACAGTCAAATACAAACTCAAAGATCGTCTTTGATAAATAGAAAGTGAAGCTTTCTGCACCAGAATAACGTAGGTAGCTGTTCTAATCCAATCAATTTATTGTCTTGTCAATTCGACCCTTCTGATTGGTCAGGTGAATTATGGGTCCAGAGTTAATTTTACAAAGCAACTGAGGTTGGATAGGGGGCGTGAATGTTCAGGCCCTGAGCATGCGCAGGTGACATTTTCTATTTTTTCCTGTCTAGTTCAGGAAGCAAAACGAAAGTAATCATCTGTTTTTGTTTTGTTAATATTTTTAATTTAATGTCTGTTATATTCATCATTATTTCTACGGTAATTATATAAAAAAAAAAAATAGAAAAAAAACATTGGTATTTTCGAATATTTCGCTATCAGAAACTTAGTTTGAAATAATGAACCAGTTACAGAACAGTCAGATGATCAATAAGGCCAAGGAAAAAAGTGTTGTGTTTCCGGTTCCCCGACCGACCCTACGTTTTTGGGGCCGACTCTTTTTTCAAAAAAAGATTTCCCTAAAAGTACCGACAAAAAGTCCGAGAAATAGTACGGTATCGGAACAGTACCGGGTTTTATTCACACTTGCGGTTTTCGGGACGATCTACTTTCGATTTGATAACCTTGTTTCTTTTTATATACACAAACGATACCTTTGTGTTTCGAGATGGTTTTGGTCCGAGATGACCCGGAACCGAAATATCAACAACGTCGATATCTCGTTCTACCTCATTCCGGTAAAGTTAAGGACAAGTGTATTTTACGGCCCATTTACTGCCCCAATCCAATATCGAACAGAAATGATTAAGACTTATCTTAAACCAATTAGAAAACGAATTCAAGTTACTTTAGACCATTTAGATGAAACAAATGTCTTTTATGGTTTTAAAAAATATAATAAAATTTCAAATTCAGCGCGGACTATTTATGGGAGTTATTGTCTCTATTCTAACAAATCATATTGTCTCTATATTTTAACAAATTACATGTTGTACTCCTAACCCACTGTTCAATTTTAACATAAAATTCATCTCAAATTAAAAAAAAATCAGGTAAAAAGTAAAACGAAATTGAAAAGATCCTATTACAATTATTCTAAATATCAAGGCTTTACATGCTTGACAACATATTTTTCTTAATCAATGGGGAGAGTAAATATTTAAAGATGTGACAAATTAATTTTAGAACTTCTTTCTTTTTCTTTTTCTAAGTATTTCCCTTCAACATTGTAATTTAATATATGTATAAATGCGCCGTAAATTTTAATCAGCAGTAAACTTTCAGGAAGGGGGATTTTTTAAAACTCAATTATCTCCTAAATGCCAACAAATTATTTTTTTCTGTCTCGCATACAAAACCAAGGCTTAAATTTCAACAAAAACTCAAATTGAAATCACTTTTAGTAATTTAAAAGCGTATTTAAGATGGGGCCGTAAATTTCAGATAGGGCCGTAAGGGGCCGTAAAATACACTTGTCCGGCGGTTAAAAATAGAACAGAACGAAATGGCGGCTGCTATTCTTTCAGTGACTTTAACGAAATGTTCGCATTTTGCGGGCTTAAGGTGTTTAAATTCCTTTCAGCATGCAACAACAATGGAAAGTATCTGGCGCAAATTTCAAGAAGCGCCAGAAAAGGGTACACGTATGACTGTAGTCGGCCAGACAGTCGAAGGAAAGGCGAGTTGGTTGGTGCCTTGATTCGGACAGAATTAGTTAAGCTGCAAAGCAAATACTATCCCCTACCACATATATCCGAGGCAGTAGAGCTTAAAATAAACCGATCCTAAAAGGATATGGCCTGCTCCTGTCCACAGGAATGTGAGGCTTCAAAATCCTGTTTTAAACATCCTACAACTGTTCACATTTGAAGTCGGATGGATATTTGTCTAAAGTTTTATGCAGTGTAATGCACTTGTCATTTGTAACCACGGCCCCCAGCCCCGGGGAATAGCGGGATGTCATTTGTAACCACGGCCCCCCAGCCCCAGGGAATAGCAGGGATTTTGACTTTTGGTCCATGCCCTGGGTAGACAGCTGGTTGGTAAAACCACGGCTATTTAAATTTCCCCCGCTGTCCGCTATGTTTTCATTACAGTGCCCTTCCCCGGAGCTGGATGATTTAAACAAGAGGGCCATTGGCCCTTAAGCGCTCACCTGAGGCATGTAGTTTACAATGGAAGCAAAGTGCCAACACTACTTATTTGAAATTCATTACTGGCTTTACAAAAGTCAAAGACATCAAGAAGACATTCATTTGAGACAAATATACTACCCCTAGTGTGCCCACAAGGTTTTTCTAAAATTTGACCCCATTTTGACCCAACTTGACCCTATTTTGATCTAGACCGAGAATTGATGGAGACAAACATTCGGACCAAGTTTCAAGACATTTGGGCCAAAAATGTGGCCTCTAGAGTGCAAACAAACTTTTTCTAAAATTTGACTCCCCTTGACCCATTTTTGACCCCACTTGACCCAAATTCGAACTTGACCGAGATTTGATGGAGACAAACATTCTGACCAAGTTTCAAGATATTTGGGCCAAAAATGTGGCCTCTAGAGTGCACACAAGGTTTTTTTTAAATTTGACCCCTTGACCCAATTTTTGACCCCACTTGACCGAATTTCACACTTAACAGAGATTTGATAGAGACAAACATTCTGATCAAGTTTCAAGACATTTGGGCCAAAAATGTGGTCTCTAGAGTGCCCACAAGGTTTTTCTAAAATTTGACCCCTTGACCCCATTTTTTACCCAACTTGACCTAATTTCGAACTTGACCGAGATTAAATAGAGACAAACATCCTGACCGAGTTTCAAGACATTAAGGCCAAAAATGTGGCCTCTAGAGTGCACACAAGGTTTTTTTTAAATTGACCCCTTGACCCTATTTTTGACCCCACTTGACCGAATTTCACACATAACAGAGATTTGATAGAGACAAACATTCTGATCAAGTTTCAAGACATTTGGGCAAAAATGTGGTCTCTAGAGTGCCCACAAGGTTTTTCTAAAATTTGACCCCTTGACCCCATTTTTTACCCAACTTGACCTAATTTCGAACTTGACCGAGATTAAATAGAAACAAACATCCTGACCGAGTTTCAAGACATTTAGGCCAAAAATGTGGCCTCTAGAGTGCACATAAGGTTTTTTAAATTTGACCCCTTGACCCCATTTTTGACCCCACTTGACCAAATTTCGAACTTGTCCAAGATTTGATGGAAACAAACATTCTGACAAAGTTTCAAGACATTTGGGCAAAACATGTTGCCTCTAGAGTTCCCACAAGATTTTTCTAAAATTTGACCCCTTGACCCCATTTTTGACCCCACTTGACCCAATTTAGAACTTGTGCGAGATTTGATGGAGACAAACATTATGACCAAGTTTCTAGACTTTTGGACCAAAAATGTGGTCCCTAGAGTGCACACAAGGTTTTTCTAAAATTTGACCCCCTTGACCCCATTTTTGACCCCACTTGACCAAATTTCGAACTTGTCCGAGATTTGATGGAAACAAACATTTTGACAAAGTTTCAAGACATTTGGGCAAAACATGTGGCCTCTAGAGTTCCCACAAGATTTTTCTAAAATTTGACCCCTTGACCCCATTTTTGACCCCACTTGACCCAATTTAGAACTTGTGCGAGATTTGATGGAGACAAACATTATGACCAAGTTTCTAGACTTTTGGACCAAAAATGTGGCCCCTAGAGTGCACACAAGGTTTTTCTAAAATTTGACCCCATTGACCCCTTTTCGACCCCACTTGACCCAATTTCGTACTTGATGGAGATATAATGATGACAAACATTCTGACCAAGTTTCAAGACATTTGGGCCAAAAATGTGGCCCCTAGAGTGCCCACAAGGTTTTTCTAAAATTTGACCCCTTGACCCCATTTTTGACCCAACTTGACCCAATTTCGAACTTGACCGAGAATTGATGGAGACAAACATTCTGACCAAGTTTTAAGAAATTTGGGCCAAAAATGTGGCCTTTAGAGTGCACACAAGGTAAAGTTTGACGGCGGACGAAGGACGACGGACGATGGACGACGGACGACGGACGCCGGACAGCAGCCCATCACAATAGCTCACCTTGAGCACTTCGTGCTCAGGTGAGCTAAAAAGAGAATGCAGATAAACATGAGGAATTAGCTGGATGTTGGAAATTTTTCCAAAGTCTGCTGATAAAAACGTTATTGATGGCCATTTAAAATTTCACTTGGTCGTCAACAACTTTTTATCAGCAGATTATTTAAAGATCTGACACACTCAGTAAATTTCTGACATTTTTCCATTCTCTGCTTCAAACTGAAATCAAATTGGTTAAATATTGGCGGAATAATTGGCAATTTTCTGAAATCGTTATGATCGAATAACCTCTGCCCATATATGGCTATTTTATTTTTTGGTGGGCTTGAACCTGAAGTAATAAGATAGATTGGTAATAAACAGAGGATAATCATTTGTTTCAATGTAAGATCGATTCATATTTCATTGAGTGAACAACTAGAAAGCCATGAATGTCTTGAGTCGCTCCACAGGCTTGGAATTCTTGTAATAGCAAATCAAAGTTTTAACTAGATTTAAAGATATTTTGGGTTCTACTGATGTTGAAAATGATTTTCAAAGTTTACACTGTATAAATTATAGAGATATGTCCTCCGCCCATAAAAGATATGTTTTTCATCCAATGACAATATTTTTTGGCTGCATGATAATTGGTCACCCGTGGACCATACCAATGAAATTTGGTTGATATCCATCAGGTAGATTATGAGAAAAGGATTTTCAAAGTTTACACAATATAACATGAAGAGAAACGACCTCCGCCCATAAAGTACATATCTTTCATCCGGTCGCAATAATTTAGTAGACCTATAAAGGGTCACTCAAGGATCATTCAAGTGAAATTTGGTTGCATCAGTTACATTCTGAGAAAATGATTTTTCAGATTACACTATATGAAATAAAGAGAAATGACCTCTGCCCTGAAAAATCCATTTTTTCATCTGAACACAATAATTTTTGGTAGACTGATAAAGGGTCATCCAAGGATCATTGCAGGAAATTTGGTTGATATCTATCAGTTACATTCTAAGAAAATGATTTTCAAAGTTTCTCCTATATAACATTTAGAGAAATGACCTCCACCCCTAAAATACATATGTTTCATCCTATCACAATAATTTTTTGGTAGACTGATAAAGGGTCATTCATGTATAATTTAATTGGTATCCATCAATTAGAATCTGCGAAAACTCACTTTTTACCATATTTAGAAATTAGCCATGCCCATTAAATCTATTTTTTTCATTGGATCAAAATTTCTTGAACAACTTTGAAAGAGGGTCACCTAAGGATCATTCCTGTGAAGTTTGGTCGAAATTCATCCAGTAGTTTCTGAGGAGAAGTTTTTTAAAGAAAAAGTTTATGACCGGACACATGCACAGACGGACGGCGGACACAACACCATGATAATAGCCCAGTGGCTTTCAGCCAGTGGAACTAAAACTAGTGACTGTGAATATACAAGAGCCGTCAGAGACGGATTATGCTCCCCGACTAAGGCATTGTCACAAAAACAAGAGCCATGTTGAACATGGACATCCCCCGCCACAAAAGCTTGATAGTAAACTGAAGCCTAATAGAATAAAGATTCTTTTGTACTGTCAGAGATTTACCTCCTATTAAATCTAAGTATCAAAAATAACAAACGACAATAACTCCAAAATTATGCAAGCAAGAGTTATAGTTCTGGTGTATTGCACTTCTCCTCCATGAGATCTATCCACCCATAAAGTTTCAAATGATAGCTATTATACTTTAGGAGATATGCTCCAGACAAAATCTAAGTATCAAAAATAACAAAGGGCAATAACTCCAAAATGATGCAAGTAAGAGTTGTAGTTCTTGTTCACTGCACTTCTCCCCCATGAGATCTATCCACCCATAAATGTTTCAAGTTGATAGCTATTATACTTTAGGAGATATGCTCCTGACAAAATCTAAGTATCAAAAATAACAAAGGGCAGTAACTCCAAAATTATGCAAGCAAGAGTTTTAGTCCTTGTGCATAGCACTTCTCCTCCATGAGATCTATCAACCCATAAAGTTTCAAGTTGATAGCTATAATACTTTAGGAGATATGCTCCAGACATAATCTTAGTATCAAAAATAACAAAGGGCAATAACTCCAAAATAATGCAAGCAAGAGTTGTAGTTCTTGTGCACTGCACTTCTCCCCCATAAGATCTATCCACCCATAAAGTTTCAAGTTGATAGCTATTATACTTTAGGAGATATGCTCTGTGGTCAGATTTCAAAGACTCAAATAAGCTGTTATCCTTAGTATCAAAAATAACAAGGGGGAATAACTCCAAAATAATGCAAGCAAGAGTTGAAGTTCTTGTGCACTGCACTTCTCCTCCATAAGATCTATCCACCCATTAAGTTTCAAATTGATAGCTATTATACTTTAGGAGATATGCTCTGTGGTCAGATTTCAAAGACTCAAATAAGCTGTTATCTTATACAGCTAACATAAAGGTAACAAACATTAAACCCCCTTTTTGCATGACATATTTTTAGACACAAATTTCAAATAGTTTAGGGTAAAGAGCATCTGATTTGCTACTCAAATGTGAAATTTCATCAAATTCTGAGCATAAGACTAGGAGAAATGAAAGAATAACTGTATTTTACGCGCTAACGTAAAGGTAATAAACATTAAGCCCCCTTTTTCCATGATATATATTTTTTTACGTTAATTTCAAATTATTTATAGTAAAGGGCATCTGATTTGCTACTCAAATATGAAATTTCACTAAATTCTGACTGCTAGACTAGGAGAAATTTGGGAAAACTGTTTTTTTTACCCTAAGTCCCCTTTTTTCCCGTGACGAGGCCTCAAAATCAAAAACCGTCACAGATGCATAATCACTATATCATAGGGAGTTAACATGGTAAGTTTCATTTAATTTGGCCCAGGGGTAATGGAGAAATAGGTGGGGACGGACGGACGGACGGAATTACGGACGTACGGACGGACAGACAAAGCGGCGGCTATATGCTCTCCCTTCGGGGAGCATAATAAACACTTACAATAGTTTCACGTCGACTTACCGACTAACACACCCAGTACATTAACGTGATACACAAGAGCTTAACAAGTATTCATAATAATCAACATTTCAAAATCGTAGAAATGATCAACATTTCAATAAAATCCTTCAAATAATTGCATTGGGTCCAGCATTGGTCAACCAGAGGTCACATTTCAAAAATTCTTTCACTGGAAGGTTGTTACGTGTAAATGTAACAAGAATAAAGAGGCCAGCAACAAACTTTACAATTAACAATATTTATTGACAAAAATACCAGAATTATTGACTATATGAAATTAATACAAAAACAAATTACAATACCTTGAATGTTAAATCCTTAAGTTTTTAATTTTAGATCCTATTAAATTAAGTTCCTGGTCCACAAATTATAAGTCCAATAATATCCGAATTTAAAATCAAACACACTTTTAAACACAATTTTAAGATAATGAGAAATCCCATTTTAGTTTAACACAGTACTACTAAATGAAACCATTAGTCTAAACCAAGTGAACCAAAAATGCTGTAGGAATACCTTTATGTAAAACCATAGAACAATCTAGAATAGCATAGAACATAAGAATCTATAGTCTGAGAATCACTTTCTAAAAGTCCTTTCTAGAAAGATCTAAAATATTCTACATACATTTATCTATTAGTCAAGGTATTGGAAAATTCCCAGACTAATTCTAAAAATAGACATGGGATAACCATTATGCATTTGACATTCAAACATGCATAACACTTTTTCCTTTGAAAGAAAAAAGAAAGGTTTATGAAATAAATCTTTCTTTTTGCATCATCTTTAGCATATACAATGATAATTTATTTTACACAATTTATAATATCATGATTTGTTGAAACATATCGGCACATCTAGCATGAAAATACAAACACTTTTCATCAAAAGATATAAAAAAGAGATATACACTCCTCAAAACTCCTAAGCGGCCACTTGTCCTTTTGGTCATATGTTATAAATTCCGCATGGTTCCATCCCATTTTTGCTAATACAATGCAGCCAAATCATTTATGAAGTCCACAAGACTAAAATCAGTGAAATGGTTCAACAAGAAATGTTTAAAAACTAAACGAAAGTAGGAGTACCCTCGATTTCAAAGTTAACTTTAGTGGGTGGGGTATTTTTGACATTTTTTGTTAGGAAAGGGATTGTGTACAAAGTTGTAGCATTTCTTATTATTTCAAGAAGTCCTCAGACGTTGTACCACTGATATCAGTACAAAAAATTGATAGGATTTGCGTTTTTGATTTGTCGAAAAATTCATATTTGTCGAAAAATTGTTATTTTGTGACTTTTGAATTTGAGGGTACATGCATTTAACTCCGTCTTTTGGGCTTACTGATGCATGATTTTACAAAACCATCGGATATGGTGATGGCTTAATTGCCACTCTTTTGAAAGACAAAAATGACATTTTGAAATAAAAGAGAGATATGTCTGAAAAATGGAGGAGGGTTAGGTGGCCGCTTAGAACTTTTGAGTAGTGTATATGCAAACATATATACATACAAAAAATAGTGAAATGTTACTGTTAAATTCAATTTGAGTTTTAAAGATAAGACAATTCAAAATTCTAGACTCTTGACAGAGCATCTGGTATAATGTTGTCTTTCCTGTAATGTGTCTTACATCAAGATCAAATTCTTGAAGTGACAAACTCCACCTCAATAATCTCTGTTTCTTACTCTTAAGCTTGTGAAGAAAACTTAAGGGATTGTGGTCACTGAATAGAACTGTAGGAGAAGTTGCAGATGTTTAAAAATAAACTTCAAAATGTTGCATTGCCAAAATCAGAGCAAGACATTCTTTTTCAATGGTGGAGAAGTTTTTCTGATGTTTGTTTAATTTTTTAGAAAAATTGAAATATTTCATCCCAAATGGCAAAACTTTGTACTGGTACAGACCAGTTTGAGTAGCAAATGCTGATACTTCTTTATCCCTATCAGTGAGCGGAACTTACCAGAATCTTTGAGAAGGTTGAATTTGGTGACATATTTAGAATTACCGACTTTGTCAATTCATTCATCAATTCTTGGTATTGGAAAAGAGTCAGGTTCACTTTTCGATAGTCAGTACACATTCTGTATTTTCCATTTGACTTTGGAACTAATATATATGGTGAACTGTAATTACTTTGGCTGGGTTCAAAAAAATCATCTCCAATAAGTAATTCACTTCATATTGAAGTGATTTTTGTTTCACTGGATTCATTCTATAAGGATGTTGTTTTATTGGTTGAGAATCTTCAACAATGACATCATGATATGTTTTATCAGTTCTTGTGGGGATGTCAGGGAACAAGTGTTTATATTCATTAATCAACTGTCTCAGCTCTTCTCGTTGAGATGGCTCTTAATGTGAAAGTTTGTCGTCAAGATTCTTTATTATTTCAGAGTTCTCAAGCTTAGGTGGACCAGGAACAGATTTTTCACTAAAGTCTAAACTAACTTCTGATTCAATCACATTTGATTCTTGTGGGACAGTGTTTACAACTGTAACTGGTTTTGAAATAGAGCTATCTCTGTCAAAATACCTTTTTAAAGTGTTCCCATGACACATTTATTTTTACGCCTTCCAGGAGTATTGATAATATAATTCAAAGCACTTGTTTTCTTATCAATAGTATATGGGCCATACTATCTTGCCTGTAAGGGTCGGTCAGGTATTGGCAAAGGAGCAAGGACTTTATCACCTGGTTCAAATTTCCTATCAACACTATGCTTGTCATATCTTGCCTTCATTTTGCTCTGAGATGATTTAAGATTTGACCTAGCAACCTCACATGCCCTAGACAGTTTATTTCTAAAGTCAGAAACATACTGTAACAAATTCAAGAGTGTTTCATCATTAGCAAGAAATTCTCTTTTAAAAGTGTTAATGGCCCACGAACAGAATGACCAAAAACTAACTCAAAGGGGCTAAAGCCAAGAGATTCTTGAACAGATTCTCTGACTGCAAATAGTAGCAAATGAATACCTTCATCCCATTTTTTCTCAGTACCAAAACAATATGACCTTATCATATTCTTTATGGTCTGATGACATCTTTCTAAAGCACCTTGACTTTCAGGGTGATAAGCAGATGACCGATATTGCTTGATACCTAATTCATGCATAACCTCCTGGAATATGCCTGACATGAAGTTTGATCCTTGATCAGACTGAACTGATTTTGGAAGGCCAACAAAAGTAAAGAACTTGACAAGAACCTTATTGATTGACTTTGCCTTAATGTTTCTTAAAGGAATTGCTTCTGGGAAGCGAGTAGAATCACACATAATTGTCAACAAATATTCAGAACCTGACTTAGTTTTCTGTAAATGGACCAACGCAGTCTATTATTATTCGACTGAAAGGTTCATCAAAAGCTGGAATGGGTCGTAACCTTACTGTTGGAATAAATTGGTAAGGTTTCCCTACCACTTGACAAGTGTGGCAACTTTTACAATATTTGGAAACGTCCGATTTAAGTCCATGCCAAAAAAAAGAGTCATAATCTTGTGATAAGTTTTGTTTACACCTAAATGACCAGACATTGGACTTTCATGGGCTATACTAAGTATTTCATGGCGATATGACTTTGGAACAACAGTTTGGTGATGAAAAGCCCAATCATCATCAGCTGGGACATCAAATGGTCGCCATTTTCTCATCAGAAAACCATTCTTTTTATAGTAACAAACAGGATTCTGAGACATTTCTTTTTCGGGTTATGCCCTATCAACTAAGTTTGAAATCTCAGGATCATTTTGCTGTTCCTTGATTAGCTGTGACTTTGAATGCGTTTCATGACCTTGGTCATTTGACCTTGAAGATGACTGACAAAATTTGACGAGTCTGTCTGAGTATCAGGCAGACTAAAATTAAAAGACTTTTTAATCTCGTCATTGAAATATTGACCAACAAAAGTATCAGTTAAGTCAATATCATTTGAATTTTTAAAGGAAGCTTTTTTAGCCATACGCCGAGTTACTGCACATGAAGGGTACAAATCAGGTATTTCCTGCAAAATACGATCATCTGTTTGAAACTACACTAGGTGTGTCAGTTACAAGAGGATTAACAACAACCTTATCTCCAGCTAAGTCATTGCCTAGCAATAAATGTACACCTTTAAATGGTAAAGAATGTTTAACACCAACAACCACAGAACCAGTAACCAAATATGAGGACAAATTAACCTTATGAAGAGGAACATTAATAACACCACACTTTACATCCTGACTAAGGACACTAGTACCAGACGAAGTCTTCTCAGAAAAAGGCAGAACATTTGCTAAAATAAGAGATTGAGAAGCTCCTATTGAGTGTCTCTTAAAATTTTAATAGGGGCAGGTGGGCATATATCATCTGAAAGTGATACAAAACCATCCAACATCAATGGTTAAAAAATCTCCATACAGGAATTAGAATTTGGTTCTGCCTTAACAATTGAATTTAACTCAAAAAAAGGTTGTGATTTAGGCTGGAGGCTGGTGAGCCCTGTAGGTTTAGCTGCACTCAGTTCCTTCTTCCTTTTTAATCTAAATCATTCGAAATTAGGTACCTGTTTTTTTACAAAAAGTACAATGTACTCGAGATAAGGGATTTTGAACATTGGTTTCACCAGTAGACTTTGGTTTAGGTGAATTCGATTGACCAGATATGCTACATGAATCACCAGATATAGGTTTATTTGGGGGTTGTGAGGAAGCTGATTTTGCTTTATTGACGAAAGAATTCTTGTGTGTAAGGTAGTAATCATCAGCTAAACGAGCTGCTTCATGTATAGTTTGAACATTTTTTTCATCTAAATGTGACTTAATGTCAGATTGAATGCAAGTTTTGAATTGTTCAATTAATATAAGTTATCTAAGATTATCATAATTTTGGTCTATTTTCTTAGAATAGCACTACCTGTCACATAATTTTCTTAGTTTCTTGCAAATTCAATGTGAGTCTGACCAGATTCTTTTCTACAACTTCTAAATTGTTGTCTGTATGCTTCTGGAACCAGCTCATAACCTTTAAGAATGAGTTCTTTTACAGTATCATAATCATTGCTTTGTTCTGTTCTAAGTTGCAAATAAATATTGCGTGCTTTTCCTAAGACAATTTGAAGAAGTAAGGTCCAGTGCTCCTTTGGCCATTTCAAGTTATTTGCAACTTTTTCAAAATGTTCAAAATATGTATAAACTTCATTTTCTTGAAATGGTGGAACAAGCTTAAAATGTTTTGTTACATCAAAACGGTCATTATACATATATCTGGGCCGATTTGCTCTATCTTGAATGTCTAATTCTTTTAATCGTAATTGAAATTATCGTTCTTTTTCTCGCTCTCCCTCGCTGCTCTTTCTTCTTCTCGTTCTCTCTCTTCGCTTTCTCACTCTTCCTTTTCTCTTTGAAATTGCCTTTCTCTTTCTTTTTTCCTTCAATTTCTCTTTCTAATTGCTTTTCTTGAAATTTAAGCTCTTCTCTGTCTCTTTCTGTTTCCAATTCTTGAGCTTGCAACTGATGGAACATGAACAATTAGAGACAGAGCCTTTTCATCATAAATGTCCTCATCAGCAAAATATTAAACCAAAATATTCTCGATTTCATGCCTTCCCAATGAGGACTTGACTTCTTTTAATTCATAATGCTTGGCAAGATTGAGCAAATCAGGCTTTTTACCCAAATCCAAAAGCTCCACGGAAGGTTCTTTCGTAAATTTTTCTAAGTCAAAAGACATGGTAGCTTGTTGCTGGGTTCAAATAGAAATGTAAGATTTTGATAAATAATAGTGAAAGTACACTCTCAATTTATTAGAATTGAAATGTAAAAATTAATTTCTAAAATAATTTTGAACAGCAGATTTAAAAACAAGATGTGTTTGTGAAACACGAATGCCCCCCGGAACAGCATTTTTTTCCAAAGTTTGACCTTGTCACATGACCTTTACCTTGTCACATGACCTTGAGCTTGTCACATGACCTTGACTTTGGTGTACAGCTTTGTATGTCAAATACTTTTTGCGAAAAGGCAAAGGTTAAGTTTTCGGACAGACGGATGGACAGACGGACGGACAGACAGACAGACAGACGGACATGAGTAAAACAATATGCCCCCGATCTCTCGATACGGGGGCATAAAAAATTGTTTGATTTGTTTTGTTTTGTTTGTTTGTTTGTTTGTTTGTCTGATGTTCATATCCCAGACGAGCACCCAAATGTTACGTGTAAATGAAACAAGAATAAAGAAGCCAGCAACAAACTTTACAATTAACAATATTTATTGACAACAAGAGCCGTCAGAGACGGATTATGCTCCCCGAATAAGGCATTGTCACAAAAACAAGAGCCATGTTGGACATGGACATCCCCCGCCACAAAGCTTGATAGTAAACTAAAGCCTAATAGAATAAAGATTCTTTTGTACTGTCAGAGATTTACCTCCTATTAAATCTAAGTATTAAAAATAACGAACGGCAATAACTCCAAAATTATGCAAGCAAGAGTTATAGTTCTGGTGTATTGCACTTCTCCTCCATGAGATCTATCCACCCATAAAGTTTCAAGTTGATAGCTATTATACTTTAGGAGATATGCTCCAGACAAAATCTAAGTATCAAAAATAACAAAGGGCAATAACTCCAAAATTATGCAAGTAAGAGTTATAGTTCTTGTGCACTGCACTTCTCCTCCATGAGATCGATCCACCCATAACTGTTCAAGTTGATAGCTATTATACTTTAGGAGATATGCTCCAGATAAAATCTAAGTATCAAAAATAACAAAGGGCAATAACTCCAAAATTATGCAAGCAAGAGTTGTAGTCCTTGTGCATAGCACTTCTCCTCCATGAGATCTATCCACCCATAAAGTTCCAAGTTGATAGCTATTATACTTTAGGAGATATGCTCAAGACATAATCTTAGTATCAAAAATAACAAAGGGCAATAACTCCAAAATTATGCAAGCAAGAGTTGTAGTTCTTGTGCACTGCACTTCTCCTCCATAAGATCTATCCACCCATAAAGTTTCAAGTTGATAGCTATTATACTTTAGGAGATATGCTCTGTGGTCAGATTTCAAAGACTCAAATAAGCTGTTATCTTATACAGCTAACATAAAGGTAACAAACATTAAACCCCCTTTTTGCATGACATATTTTTAGACACAAATTTCAAATAGTTAAGGGTAAAGACCATCTGATTTGCTACTCAAATGTGAAATTTCATCAAATTCTGAGCATAAAACTAGGAGAAATGAAAGAATAACTGTATTTTACGCGCTAACGTAAAGGTAACAAACATTAAGCCCCCTTTTTCCATGATATATACTTTTTTACGTTAATTTCAAATTGTTTATAGTAAAGGGCATCTGATTTGCTACTCAAATATGAAATTTCACTAAATTCTGACTGTTAGACAAGGAGAAATTTGGGAAAAACTGTTTTTTACCCTAAGTCCCCTTTTCCCGTGACGAGGCCTCAAATTCAAAAACCGTCACAGATGCATCATCACTATATCATAGGGAGTTCACATGGTAAGTTTCATTCAATTTGGCCCAGGGGTTATGGAGAAATAGGTGGGGACGGACGGACGGACGGAATTACGGACGTACGGACGGACGGACAGACAAAGCGGCGGCTATATGCTCTCCCTTCGGGGAGCATAAAAATACCAGAATTATTGACAATATGAAATTAATACAAAAACAAATTACAATACCTTGAATGTTAAATCCTAAAGTTTTTAATTTTAGAACCAATTGAATTAAGTTCCATGTCCACAAATAATAAATCCAATAATATCTGAATTTAAAATTAAACACACTTTTAAACACAATTTTAAGATAATGAGAAATTCCGTTTTAGTTTAACACAGTACTACTTAATGAAACCATAAGTCTAAACCAAGTGAACCAAGAATGCTGTAGGAATCCCTTTATATAATATCAAAGAACAATCTAGAATAGCATAGAACATAAGAAGACTCTATAGTCTGAGAATCACTTTCTAAAAGTCCTTTCTAGAAAGATCTAAAATATTCTACATACATTACCTATTAGTCAAGGTATTGGAAAATTCCCAGACTAATTCTAAAAATAGACATGGGATAACCATTATACACTTTACATTCATACATGTAATGCATTGATTTAACATTCTAGATTCGGAAAAAAAGCCCATTGCGAAAAGTTTTGACCCAAGTCAGTCTGGGCAAACCGCGCAGTCTGACTAGGGTCGACATTTTACGCTCTACCCAGAGAGTACTTATCCGCGTGACTGGTCACATATATGAAAACAATATGTGAAAAAAGTATATTATGACACATAATAGAACCTGAAAATATTGTGGAAGAAAAATGAGCTTTGGAAACTTTGGTCACAGACTGACAAAATGAAATTTCGATAACAATTGTGTGCTATTTTTTGATAAAAGACTAAAATCAGCAATCATAGATTTTTTTTCCTCTGAGATTTGGCTAGTACAATATCTTTAAACAACTGTTCCCTTTTATCAATTTGAACTCCTTCAAGAATTGTCTTCACCAAGATTGATGGAAATGTAGAGAAAAAAAAGACAATTTGTTTCAATCAAAATTAAATTCAATAAGAAGAGGGTTCAGAACAAATTAACAATAAAAAGAAAGATTTAAGTTTCATCAAAGGATGTATTTATATTTATATGGCTCCATTTGTTCTCTTTCTGTGACATGCACATGGTCTGTCACTACTCCTTTTTGCCATCAACAGAGGTACAGACTAGGAGGGGGGTAAATCCATAATAAAATTTTTAATTCTCAATGAAATCCTATATTGTGTGAGCTTATTTAAATTGTCTTGACAAGACAATTACAATAAGTACCATAAAACCAAGAATATGTGCTATAATTAATCAAATACTTTTATCTAAATTACAAAATAACCTCTATACTTATCTGCATCTACCTGAAGGACCTAATAGCCTTATTTCTTAAAGGTCCTCCCTGATAATAGGTCCTCAACAAAAAGTATGTCTATTTTTAGCAATTTGATAATACAATTGTAAGGAAAACAGTGTTGGATAATACGAAATTATTTATGAAAGGAAATTTCTTCTTTCCCATAATGATTTCCATGGAGAAATGATAAAACAAGAGGACCATGATGGTCCTAGATTGCTCACCTGAGTCTCATTGACCCCTGGGACATCACATTAATTAAATAGGCAGATGTCAACAAGGAGATAATATCTACTTAAGATCAATATCATGGAATGTTTTCAGCCAAGAGCAAGAAAAATATGCCTTTTCACTCTTTGATTCTATATAAAAAGGGATACACCCAGGTGGAGCCCAAATGTGACCCCAGGGTCTCGATATGAAAAATCTTGGTAGAGGTTGACAAGATGATGCTACATACTAAATCGGAAAGCTGTCTGCCCTCTGGTTTTGGAGAAGACAATTTTTGAAGATTTTCCTATTTTCACCCATTGTGCTCAGATGAGCTAAAAGGGATGTGCCTCGGTGTAGCCCAAATGAGACCCCAGGGTCTTGATATGAACAAACTTGGTAGAGGTCCACTAGATGATACTACATACCTAAATGAAAGCTGTCTGCCATCTGGTTTCAGAGAAGAAGATTTTAAAAGATTTTTGCTCTTTGATACTATGTAAAAAGGGTCGGCCCGGGCAAAGCCCAAATATGCCCCAGGGTCTTGATATGAACAAACTTTGTAGAGGTCCACTAGATGATGCTACATACCAAATATGAAAGCTGTCTGCCATCTGGTTTCAGAGAAGAAGATTTTTGAAGATTTTCCTATTTTCACCCTTTTTGTTAAGGGTAAAGGGTAATATAAGTGTGGATTTCATTTATTTGAACAACTTTGGTAGAGTTTGAACCAAGGAACATCCCTGCCAAGTTTCATCAAGATTGGCCCACTGGTTTAGGAGGAGATGTTAAAAGAAATTGTGGAAGACGGATGACGGACGATGCACGACGCACGACTGACGCCGGATATTGTACGATCACAATAGCTCACCTTGAGCACATCGTGCTCAGGTGAGCTAAAAAGATATTGGAAAGGGCAACTATATATTCCAAACCAGACGTTTTGGAAATTAAATGGTCATTAAGTTCAGACATGAAGTACCTGCAGTGTAATAGCTTCTACCCTAGGTTAGACACTAAGGGGAGTCTGAGACTCATTGTTTACCAGTTGGGACCCCGTCACTTTGAAAGAAAGGAGTCCAATGATCTCCCAAGAACACATGGAAATAAAAAAAAATAAACAGGACAGTTTCCCTTTCAACCCTTATGAAACATTGTACATCTTTTCACGAAAAAAATTGTTGTAGATAATATTTGCTTGCATCTAGAAGTTTTTTTGAAAAAAGGAAAATAATCTTTTGGAAAGAAACTTGTGGAATTGTGCTCGATACAATGCTCTCCAATGAAGTAAATTTGGACTCCTTATTTTGAGCATGGACTCCCTGAATTCATAAGTTAGAAGTCCAATAGACACAGAAATTCACAGAAAATAGTGTCTATTCCTTGTTACAATTATCCACAGGTCTCAGGTCAATCCTGATATGCACATGTTCATAATCTGTCTGTGATATCACACAGCCATTTTTAAACTCCACTTTCATTATAACATCCCCCCACCACCTCCCTCCAACCCACCCTCACCCCCCACCCCCCACAATCACAAATGAACTGATGAAGAATCATGAAACTTCATACAATTGTTGTCCATCACCCAAATAAGTGCCCTATTAATAATTGGTCAAGAAGGCCTTCTTGACCAATTATTTTAGGTCAAAGGTCATTATTGAACTAAGTCACAAAACTGTTTCCACAACTGGTATGTGTGTGTGTGTGGAATGGGGGGGGGGGGGGGGGGTCACTAGCCAAATTAAGTTTGGCCACGATGACGGCATGGTTTAAACCTATTCATTTTACAGTAATTTGAACACAAGTTCTTACAACTGTGATAAATCTCTTTTGGTACATGAACCAATACAGGGTGTGCGCCAAGGAAAGAATCAAGATCAATAGCTGTCTTGTAAATTAAACGAAGGACCTCTTTATCAAGAAGCTGATGTTCTACCTCTCCACCGCATACACCACTATGGAAGGCATAACACTGGTGCAATACAAAGCAGTTATAACTGCCTATAAATATATAGACAGTACAACTTTTTCATGATAAGCTATCAAATCGTTTACGTTTCTGTGACCTCACATAGATAAGAATGGGGGAAAATTGCTGAACTGTTGTCAGTCTGTCTTTAATTCTGTCTTTAATTCTGTCCAACCGCTGTAAAACAAATTGGTTTTGTATATGTATGACCCTCAACAATTCCATTTTGACCCTCACAAATTTCCTTTAGGTGGTCATTTTGGCCTTTATTGTATCAATGCAACCAATGCAAGATTATATTTGACAGTCTTCAACATTCAACATATACATTTTAGAAAATGATGATATATTTTAGACTTTTTTTGCATTGTTTTTTTTCCTTTTTCGAGTTGGTTTACATGGTAGACAAAACCACTTACCATCTGGTTTTTCAGTTAGTCCAACACATGACAAGTGATACCACTCATTTGGACAATCTTTGGAATCACAAGCAATCATAGCGTGAGAAGCATTTTCCCCACAGAAACATACTCTTGTGGCCTGTTCACACACTTCTATATTCAACTTCAGTTTATTTCTTAAAAGCTCTGGAAGAACAATATTAATGTGATATTGCTTAAGTTTATCCAGTGTGACACTGACAAAACTAGCACCAAAATTTATTCTTTCAACATGAAATCCCTTCATTGTCCAAACAATAAAATCACAAAAGTCAACTTTTTCTAAAATCATTTGCCCTTGAACTTGACAATGATGTTTATGGTCAGTTTCAAGGACCGATGACAAGGATCACTAGGAACATGTCTGCTTAGAAAGTAATCTTTGCTGTCAATTTCACCTGGATGCCTGTCTTTGTATGAATAGGGGCATTAAATTTCTACTACGCCCTTTCCACAGCTGTCACATGAAACAATAGCATCAGGGGTAGCTGCTAAAAATGGATAATTCTCATTCATTATCAGTCCACATTTCCTGACTTTGGAGTTCATATAGGTTTTGCTGAAACAATCACTGTACTGCTCCAAGGCTGTCTGCCGATGATTTAATCCCCATACAGTTGCAGGAGTTTGTACAACTGAGCCATAATTCATTACCTTCTTCATAAGAGAAACACTGCTACAACTATTCACATTGCTGTGGGTGATTTCATGAAAATTTGAAGCTGTTAAGCGACCTTTTCTATACTGGAACCACAATGCACACTTACCCTGTTGTCTGGTCATGGCCCCAACCTTCTCTGTCTGACTGGATGTTACATTAAGGCTGTCAAAAGAGGTTAAACATTTCACTTTTAATTCTTCAGCAGAAAGGAGAAGATTTTTAGCACTATATAGATGTGTGAGGACATTTGGTAGTGATGGTCCTGAGAGGTTCGGCTGTGGCTTTGGAATTGTAACTGAGAAAATAACTGCATCATTATTACTCTGTTTTATCTTCTGTAAAAATGGAGATATATCTAAAAATTCTTCCCTATTGTCTATTAACTGGAATTTCTTGTAGTTGGTGATAAAAAGTTTCCCTCTTTGGTTTCTTGAATGAAATACCTTGTACTGTAGCAGCTTCTACCTGCAATATACACACTAAGGATTAGCACATTGTATGCTATCGTTACCCAACTAACACACAGTCTTACATTTTGATGCAGATGAAACAAGATGTGTTTGTGAAACACTAATGCCCCGTCAATGCTACATACATAGTTTGATACAGTATGGTATTCAAAAGCAAACCTTAATTCAATTCTGAAATCCAAAGGAAAAATTAACTTCAATGTACAGCCTAAAATTTCCACATATTTGACCTTGAAACAAAATTACCTTGACTGATGACCTTGAACTAGGTACAAACAGAAAGGACGCATGACGGATACACCGCTCACTGGCCTACAGCTGGTGGAGCTAAAAACCAAACAGTAAATAAATTTTGAGAAACACTATTTTCATAGATGAAAATGTTGGAACTCAGCATTTTCTTCATTAAATACACTGTTTTCAAACCTTTATTATAACCAGCATAATTCATCTTTTCGATAATTTTAGTTCCATGTCAAGGTTTGCCTTGGTATTTACTTGTCCACAGACAAGCAGCCCAGAAAAATGTAGTTGTCTGCTTAAAGAAACACCTGTGTTGGATAAGGTAGGCATGGGAACTCCTCACCTCTGATTCAATATAGAGATAAAATAGAAGTTTCTTTTTACTATGTAAGTACTATAATTATGTTATTTTCTTCCTTTACAGGAGCAAATGGGCATCCACATCAAAATATCTTTGAAAAACAAGAGGAGATGATGGTCCTATATTGCTCACCTGTGTATCTTTGTCTAAATTAACTTTTATCAAATTTTCCAACAAAAATCGTAATTGTACTTTGAAGACTTGTGGTCTCTAGAGTGTAAACAAGAATATTGTCATTAAGGCCCCTTTTCTCATGATATGGCACAGATCCTTCCCATTTTCAAAAGGATTCATCCTTGTGACATGACAAACATTCTGACCAAGTTTCTTGAAGATTGGATTATATTTGTGGTCTCTAGAGTGTTAACAAGAATATTGTCATTAAGGCCCCTTTTCTCATGATATGGCACAGATCCTTCCCATTTTCAAAAGGGTTCATCCTTGTGACCTGACAAACATTCTGACCAAGTTTCTTGAAGATTGGACAATATTTGAGGTCTCTTTAGTTTAAACAAGAAAATTGTTATTAAGGCCCCTTTTCCCGTGATTTGGCACAGATCCTTCCCATTTTCAAAAGGATTCGTCCTTGTGACATGGCAAACATTCTGACCAAGTTTCTTGAAGATTGGATAATATTTGTGGTCTCTAGAGTGTTAACAAGAATATTGTCATTAAGGCCCCTTTTCTCATGATATGGCACAGATCCTTCCCATTTTCAAAAGGGTTCATCCTTGTGACCTGACAAACATTCTGACCAAGTTTCTTGAAGATTGGACAATATTTGTGGTCTCTTTATTTTAAACAAGAAAATTGGCATTAAGGCCCCTTTTCCCATGATATGGCACAGATCCTTCTCATTTTCAAAAGTATTCATCCTTGTGACCTCAAAAGTATTCTGATTTGTGAAGATTAAACCATATTTGTGGCCTATAGAGTGTAAGCCAGAATATTGTCATTAAGGCCCCTTTTCTCATTATATGACACAGATCCATCCCATTTTCAATAGGGTTTATCCTTGTGACCTGACAATTATTTTGACACAGTTTCATAATGATTGGTGACGCCTGACGACGGACGATGCACGACGGACATTCAATGATCACAAAAGCTCACCTTGAGCACGATGTGAGCTAAAAATATGAATATGAATTTGTATTATCCCCAATCATCTAAGACTGTCTGTATGTGTAACAAAACCCCCTTCTTTTGCTCACAATATTTAAGACTTCATGTTCTCACAAATTTTTACATCTGCAAACCATGTGTTTTGGTATACTCATTTAGATATTCTCATTTAGATTTGCATGAAGTACTGTAGTAACCAAAAAATAGGATTTGGGGAATAAATGTTTTTTTTTTTTTTTTTTTTTTTTTTAAATCTTGTTTCAATTTGATAGCTCCCTTGTTTATAATATTTTCTTTTGTATATCTTCTGCACTTTTGTCTTCCATATATTAAGACCTTTCATTTAATTTTCTCTCTCATACTTCTTTCGTTCCTTTGCAGTGGTTACTACTTATGCTTGGTTTTAAATAGGAAATAATGCATTACCTTCTTTGTGAAGTTCCGATTCCATTTGCACGGCACTGATGTACATGAAACTTTATTGAAACCATGTTGTGTGCATGCTTCCACTTTAAATAATAGGGCTGCTACATGGCTGCAGACTCCCCCTTGTCTTAAAAGAAGAAGCAATTTTTCAACATTTTCAAACTCATCTGAAGAGATAAAGAGATTTTTTTTTTAATTACTGAAATGATTTATTTAACTAAAAAGATTAGCATACTGCTGTGTATAAATATGTAGAGCGAATTCATACAACAATGATTTTCCAAGAAATTTGTAGGATGATAAGGATGATAACTATGCAATTTAAATAAAGTATATAGAGATCAAAAAAAAAAAAATTCTAAGATGTTTCTTAATGTACAAGATGAATTGAGATTTTAACTAGTGAATTATGATAATTTAAATGCCTTATTTTTCACTTGCTTTTGATGCTAATTGTTATGGAATACATTGAGATAAATAAGAAATTGCTTGTAACAAACAATTTACCATTTTGCATTATGTTTTCCTTTACTTTAAAGAACTTAAAAAAATCAATATTTAATTTACTTTTCCGACTTAGATTTTGCAATCATTGGAAAAGCGACATGGACCAAGGAAGACTTGCTTTCGGGTCAGGTACTAACCAAGTAGAATATAGGGTTCATTCATGTTTTTGAGGGTGATCACATTTGCATGAAAAGACAGATTAAATTATTTATTTCAACTGAGATTACAAAATGATTCATATGAATTTTTTAAAACTAGATCTAGCTCCAAACCCAAGAATTTACCGTAAAAATTGCATTATGCAGTGCACATTCTCTATTGTTTATTCTGATGATGCTTGGTAAATTTATGATGTCACAAAATTTAACGCAGGAATAAGATCAACATTTTTATCTATGTTCTTTATTAATCAAAGACATGAAAACTGATAAAGTTTTTAAGTGCAGACTGGAGATCATATTTAAGTGAAAAAAGCCGGGGATTAACGGCGTGTCAATTTACATAATAATCCACATTTTCTTTGTTTGAGAAATTGGACCCATAATAGTTTTGCAACGTTTGGGAAGTCTTCAACTTTAACCCTTTCCTGTTTTACAAAATTTTGGACCTGTCCAAATTCAAAGGTTTTGCAGACAAAAATTTAAAGTGGATTTGATTTGAAAAATAACCATTCAGTAGGGTAGAAAAATAGTGTGGAAAAAGAAGAAGTTGCTTGTCAGAAGCAATTTCTTCTTTTTTCACAATGTTTTCATAATCATAAAATCACAACTACGTAAAAATCAGGGATTAAACAGCAAAGGGTTAACAGTGTTATAGTTCCGCAAGAAAGAGTGAGGTCCCAGAAACCGTTATCTCCTATCATTTTCAATGTAAAATTGATCTTTGATCACTCACTTGAAATTGCAGGTCTATAGTAGAGGTTTTCTAATGATTTCATTAGGCAACCTGGGTTAACATAGTGAAAGACCATGATTTCCGTAATATTGCAGAACTATCAAGGGTCCACTACCTTACTGACAGAACCCCTATTTTTCATTACATACCAGTTCAAAAAATTCATCACTGTTTATTCCACTTTACCGATCGTCCTATTTTTTCCTCCAATGAAAGGCCGCTATTTCGTTTGAAATTCAAAAAATATATTCCGTAACCTGGCGATCTGCTCGAATAAGTGAGGTACGTGACTTTAGTTCACAAAGGGCGGGGACTACATTCAAAACCAGACAGTGACGTCATAATCTTGTCTGATAAAATGTCCCGAAAGACCGTTAACTTGCAATAGAGAATTAATAAAAGAAAAAGTTCTATGAATTTTCTTTTGAATTATGCTTATACACAATTAATTACTCACTTAAAAAGGAGAAAATTCTTGAAATTTTTTTTTGCATGTTTATCAAAAACAAATTTAGCTGATAAATCAATGATTCTGATGATATTTATTAATCTACATGGTATACAGCAGTAAGAATGAGATCGACTAGTTTGCTCGAACCAAGCCTTTCTGTTCTCCATTTTTTCACATTGACATAGAAAGGAAAGACAACAGGGTTGAAATTATTTAAAATCTCACTTCCTTTTTAAAATAAAATGTTTAGATCTATTGAACGACATTTTAATTTAGTAGTTCTCAAGGTCCCAATCTTAACAAAATGCAATCAAATGTTCCGATGAAAAGTACATGTATGCAAAATAATTGTAGAAAAAATATAAAATGCCTAGATCTAATGCAAGGATTCTAGGGATACAAATATTTGCATAAAGAGTGATTCGAAGCATGTTAGGCCTATGATAGCTGACCAATATCGAAAGCCAACGTGAACCGTTTAACCGTGATCAGTGGGGAAACAAAACTTGGTAATTACAGCTTTTCAATACACTATGAATGCTTTCTAGTTACGTCTTGTTGAAAACTTTATATTATTGATAATGAATATGCCGTGGTTTGTAGTTTGCTTTTTGTTTGTTTATTTTTTATGGGGTTTAACACCGATTTCAGCAATCAATCAGTTGTATCTCTGAGGCTAGAGAAACTAACAATGAATTCCTGGTAATTCCCAAACCAGTACTACCATTCATTTCCAAGCCTCCAGCTACTTTCCCACATAGGTCTACGAATAGCGATCCATTGGTGGGAGATAGATATTCGGAAAGGATGTGTGCCGCCGAAGGGGATGTAACCCGTGACCTTTTGAATGATAGTCCGACTCGCTACCTCTGCGTGGCTGAATATGCGATACAAAATCCAAAAATGGAGACACAATGTCCACAAAAAATTAAGTAAAAAGAATACAAAACCCACCAGCAGCAACCACGAGGTTTTGTTTCCCGAACGTTCTCAACTGATTTTGTCTCACCAAATGACAAAATAATTACATAAACCCGATGGAAATTAAACTCGCTCCTCCCACTTTTTGTTAACCTCGATTTGATTGAAGAATGTTTGACGCAACAAAATGACTGACATCATTGATTGACGCGCAGCTCATTTGACCAAGCGTTATTTGACGAAAAAATAAGTCGATCGGTAAAACAGTTATAGTTCATATTCTGACAATTTACGCGTATAACCTTGCGCTCCGCTTACGCTCCTCTTAGGTTATATCGCGTAAATTGTCAGATATGAACTATAACTATTACTTACAGTATCAATTACATATGGAATCCTGTAACGCATCATCTCATTTGAATCAATATGCTAGGGCGGTCTTCGGCGATTCAGGTTGTCTGGAGATTGCTAAATTATGACCATAGAATTGGTGCAAAGTCTTATTTCTCTTGGTCTGTCCCGTTTTTAGGCTGACAAAACGGTTTAAACTGTGCACAAATTATATCTGCACCGGCACTTGCGTGCAAAGCGTGGTATAATCTGCGAACTGCTTGGACCGTTTCGTCATTCTGAACGCAGGTCTGAAGTCGCAAGTTGGATCTTAACCTTAAAATTAAAAGCTATATTTTTTCTACAGAATAACACCCCTGATAGACATAGCACCAGCCACTTAGCACTATAGCAAACCTTGGCTATTCCTGCAAAGATGCATTTTATTGTCTGACCCTATATCGACTGCATGTGCCTGTATACATATCGGCGCTTACATTTACAAGCAATTCTTTCTTTTCCACAAGTTTCTCCACGCAAAATACAATTGTGAACTAATTTATACCATCAACTTCTATTGCAGAGAAAAGACCTACAGTTTTTACAGGGTTTGAAAACGAAACTGTCATGTGAATTTGTTTAAAAATATTTTCTTATGTTTCTGAGAGTACAGCGTACTCCTTGCTTGCTAAATAAAGGAGTCCCAACAAGTTAACAGAGTCTTTGAGACCCGGACTTACATAAGTGTCGAACCCTGCATCGGTATGACGGGTCACATTTATCTTTCTTACACCTTGACATAATGAAATGTTAAGATGCAATGTCAGGATTTAGAGGTTATCAGCAAACATATTTTGAGCAAATACACACACAAGGTTATTTTCTGTTACGAGTTTTAAAAGTTCAAGTAGAGTTTCAACAAATACTTGCAATCAAAATTAGAAATAGGATGAAAAAAAACAAAAAACATGGCGATCATAAATTTGTGTGTGCCAATGTGCTTTTCCTGTCTTATAATTCGGCTTTCCTATTGTGCTGTGACTATCGACACCAAAACCGGAACTATTACTGAAATCGTAATAGAAATCGACTACAATCAGAGGAGTAACTTATAAATTGAAGAAGTTTCTTGGCATTCCTTATGCTTTACCTCCTGTCGGAGATAGAAGATTTGAGAGGTCAGTCGAAATGCCAGCGTTTGAGGAGCCATTTGAAGCCGGAAAGTTCGGACCTACTTGTCCCCAACCTAAAGGCCCGAGCATGCCTGAGTATAAATTAACTTCTGAGGATTGTCTATATCTCAACATCTACGTGCCAGACCAAACACCGGATATGGAGGCGGGGCATGCTGTAATGGTATTCATACACGGGGGCGGGTTTGTAATTGGGGCTGGGGAAACTTATCCTGCGGAGAATTTATGCTCATTTGGAAATGTAATTGTTGTCACAATGAATTATAGGCTTGGTGTGTTTGGATTTATGAGTTCTGGTGACGGCCAAATACGAGGCAATGCGGGTCTATTTGATCAACACCTTGCATTAAAGTGGGTCAATCAGCACATAGGAGCTTTTGGCGGAGATAAAGACCGTGTTACTATATTTGGAGGATCTGGTGGTGGGTCGAGTGTCATATTTCAAGGCTTATACCCGGAAAACAAAGGACTTATTCAGCGTATCATATCCGAGAGCGGCGTTCCCACGGCAGACACTTTCATTATGCCTGACCCTAAAGCTAATTTACAGCTTCTTGCAGAAGAACTTGGATGTAGTCCTGATATTGACAAAGCTTTAGCATGTTTGAAGGACGTCGAAACCAACAAAGTCATTGATATACTTCTTGAAATGTCTAAAGACCCAAAAAAGATGTTTAAATCGTCCTTTGTGCCGAGTGTTGATGGGGAATTCATTAAAATAAGGCCATCGTCCATTACAAACTATGCTGAGGCAAACGCTTGTGAACAAGTAGAGTTTTTCCGATCCCTCGATTTGATCTCTGGTTTCACGGGCAAAGAAGGTGCGGTGTTTCTACTTACACCCGTCTATCCAGCTGGTGATATTGACAATTTCTCTATGTCTCGAGAAGATTTTGTAAATAAAGCGGCACCCACTGTTATGCTACTAGCAGCCGGTGACGTACCCGATGCGATTAAATCTGTCATAATATCTGAATACACTAACTGGACAGATCCAGACTCGCCAGTAAATAACAGGGATCAGTATGTCAAAATGATAGGCGACACATTTTTTTACCGTCAGTTCAATAGAAATGTCTCGTTTACACACAAACAGTACAGAAAAATCACAGAATTCATACGCCTACTATTTTACCACCGAACCAGGAACCCATTCTATAAAATCGCCAAGCTTGTTGAAGGGGGCTAATCACGGGGATGAGATCGGATATGTGTTTGTTTTTCCAGAAGGTTTTGTGGCGTTTTTAGAACAAGAGCCTGGATCGAAGCCTGTAGTTCACGAATGGGAATACGAATTGTCGTATCGGATGGCGACCTATTGGACAAACTTTGCAAAAACAGGGTAAGAAGTTATATGATTCTTTACAATTTTTTTCTCATGAAAATTTGGGACCCTAAAACAGAATGGCAAATTAGTGTTTTTAGCTCCACTGGCTGAAAGCCACTGGGGCTATTGTCATGGCATCGTGTCCGTCGTGCGTCCGTCCGTCCGTGCGTGCGTGCGTCCGTCCGTCCGGTCGTAAACTTTTCTTTAAAAATCTTCTCCTCAGAAACTACATGATGGATTTCAACCAAACTTCACAGGAATGATCATTGGGTGACCCTCTTTCAAAGTTGTTCAAGAAATTTTGATCCAATGAAAAACATGGATTTAATGGGCGTGGCTAATTTCCAAATATGGTAAAAAGTGAGTTTTCACAGATTCTCATTGATGGATACCAATTAAGTTTTACATGAATAATCCTTGGGTGACCCTTTATCAGTCTACAAAAAATCATTGTGATCGGATGGAAAATATGCATTTTATAGGCGGAGGTCATTTCTCTATATGTTATATAGTGGAAACTTTGAAAATCATTTTCTCAGAATGTAATTGATGGATATCAACCAAATTTCACTGAAATGATCCTTGAGTAACCCTTTATCAGTCTACAAAAAAGCATTGTGATCAGATGAAAAATATGCATTTTATGGGCAGAGGTCATTTCTCTATATATTATATAGTGGAAACTTTGAAAATCATTTTCTCAGAATCTAATTTTTGAATATCAACCAAATTTCACTGGTATTATCCTTGAGTGACCATTTATCAGTGTACCAAAATTATTTTGATTGGATGAAAAATATGCATTTTATGGGATCATTCCTCAATATGTTAAATAATGGAAACTGTGAAAATCATTTTCTCAGAATGTAACTGATGGAATCATTTAAAACATCAGTAGAACCCCAAATATCTAAAAATCTAGTCAAAAAATTTATTTGCTTTTACAAGAATTTCATGCCTGTGGAGCGACTCAAGCCATTCATGGCTTTCTAGTTAGACTAACGACGGTAATTTTACTCAAGATGGCCCCTAAACCATTGGCATGGCGTGTCGTTTCAGATATTAAAACATTTCTATCAGCGAAATATGTGGTCAATGCTATGAAACAAACGACAAGTCATTGGTTAGTGACCTAAATGTCTTTACCACAGCCCAATAACAGACGTCAACAGTGGACCTGGTATAAAGAAGTGATTCGCTTGGTCAATCGGTGTCTTGAAAGACAGCAGCAATCAGTCACTTATCCTGGTAGATTATTCCATAACCTACTCCTTCCCTGCATTCTTTAAGAAAAAACGCGAAATACCTCGCTTTGCAGGTGTACATACGCCTAAAGCTGGGTACCATGTCGTTTGTGTTAGAGTCGTCCCATTGAGACGATTGTATCGGTTTCAACAACATGCGTTTTAATTTAAAATTGCAATATATTTTAGTGGGAAAACAGTCCAAATTTTTAAGATCTTGCATTCAAAAGTTTTGATCAAGGAGCCAACATATTTCTCGCCCGCTTTCGGGTCGGGTGTAGACTGGTCTCACTATCGAATATCAGAATAGCCTGTTCTAGGCTATTCTGATAGTCGATATGTGGACCAGTCTAGAGCTGGTAGCCCGCTTTCTGAGAGATACTTTGATGTTGCGGGCAACAGTACCCGCCCGGGGTCAGAAATAAGTTGGTCCAAGGCTTATCCCCCATTTTACATACCAGTAATAGCTATCGTTTTGTTCTCGCTCGACTAGTAAAAAGATAAGAAGCGCTAGTTAAAAGTTGCACAGACAGCTTATACTGAGACTGAACAGAATGTGGTTACACTGGTGTTCGAAGCGAGTGCATGTGCGTATCTAAGACTGCAATTTATACGCATTCAGAACTTCACAGCCAAAGAATATAATAGGATAAAGGCGATATGAGGACTGAAAAACGATGCATGCCCCCAGTCCGCCCCCCTTTTTATAATTTGAGCGTTGATGAATAATCAAAGCACCGTAACTAGAGCTTGAATAAGTTGTAGTTTCGATATTATGATCATTCATCACGAATTTTTTTCAACAGAGTATTGTTTCTTTTTACGCACTTGCGTGAAATGCGTAGGGGAGTTACGCCCTGGGAGTATAACCCTGTATTTTTGGCAGGCTGTTGGCTGGAGTCATACTTAGCGCTTCATAGACTTATTCGTCTTGAAAGCTAAAAAGTGGACTTTATACACCTGTATCACCAAGGCACTAGCGACCCAAACGTCGTAGTAAACGTGGCTTAGCATGAAGTTTTAATCCTCCCCTCTCACTCACCCCCGAACCGCCAATTTTGTTCACCCATACCATTTACTGAATTAAGTTTATTTTCAGGAACCCAAATCAACCCAGAAAAGTCGATCTGGACTGGCCACGATATGATATCGATGAACAGCAGTACATCAATTTTGACAAGAATATTTTAGTTGGAAAACATCTATGCGCGAGAGAAGCCAACCTTTGGTTAAAAACTGTACCGGAACTAAAGAAAGCCCTGACACATGACCACGATCCCCAATCCCCATTCGTCCTGATGAAAGACAATGAAAGATGCAATAACGATGGAACCTGTGATGACGATTGACATACTTTTAACAGTAGTTTGTTGTTGGTTTTTTTTTAAAGAAATTTGATAAATAGTGAACGGAGGTGTCATTGTGGAAAACGAATACATTTTTCTGCATTTTTTTCAACGCTTTACTTTCTCTGGCGTCAACAATTAAGATTGTGTGAGAATAGATCAACTCTACTGGATAGTTTGCGCTTTCCACGTCGGTAGTTCCGTTACTTTTCGCACACCCCAAATAGTCAGTTTTTCAGGCGCAAACATCCTTTTCGAAAGGAACAAAGAAACCGATTGAAAAGTATAGACAAGAAGGGGCAACTTCAGTCTAAATTCTTTTTTTATAAAAGACTTTGTTGGTGGTATCATTTGAAAGCCTCGACGAGTCGATTCCAATATGGACGCACAATGCAGGGTTGTAGCATGTATTATTAAAATCATTTGAATCTAGATTCTCAGTTGCGAACTATGACTGTAGTTACAAGTATTGCTGGTATTGTATTATTTGATCAATTGTGCGACATTTCCAACTATTTCAAATGGGTGCGAGGCGCAAATATTGAACAGTATTGATATTCATAAAATGCAATAAGAATATTAATTTGCACCTTTTAATCTGCTGACTACCTAATGCTTAGTCAAGACCGTCCACATCTAAAGAGCACATAGTGAAAACTGTACTCCGTCTGCGCAGTTGCACAGGCTGGCCAAGGGGTTGCTTTGTGAACAAATGAACATAGTTAGAAATGTTACGCACCAGCTCATTTTTCTTATGCTATAATATCATGACGATTTTTTATTATTTTCGCGTTAGTCCGATCGTCTGACTGCATGTATTTTCCCAAAATCTTGCCAGAAAATACTACAAATTAAACTCAGCTGAAAAAATTAAGTCACTACTGCTTTTTCGGGTGATTATTTGCCAAATGGGTCCTAATAAGGTAACTGGTTTCTATCGTTGCAATCAGTGTACATTTTCGAACACAAATCTCGTTTTTTTTTTTTTTTTAAGTTTTTAGGATTGGCAATTAAGGTTTCTATTCATTAAAGTTGTCCGACAGGGGTCATTTTGAAAATTTTCAAGGTAAAAAAGCCGATATTTTTTTGAAAGTTGTGTAAGATTTCTCATGTTTATAGCACGTCTTGTTTCTACAGGTGTGTCTTGGGGGGTTATAGAGCGAAAACGGCCCCGAGTCCCCTCTGGATCCGCCACTGACTTCAATGTGAATTTGCTTAAGTGGTCGAATGATAGTTTGCGCGGTTCCATCGATTATGTATATTGTTTTCATGGCGTGAGTGTTGACGCATGGAACCCAGTTTTCATATTTGATGTTATGAGTAATGTGCACCTAGGAATACTTATCTCCAACATTAAGGCAAAGTTCAACGTTTTTCGTTATCTTATATGTTCGTTACACTAAATAAGTACAACACTTGGCAATGTGTCTTGGGTTTTACTTATAAAAAAGTGAATGATATATGCACACTCATTTAGTAGGACGATTGCACTAAAGCTGACATTTAATTAACAAACTTTCTAAAAATGAGGTATTTTTGGACAGGTATCGTTCCACATGCTAATATATACTTTACAGATAGTGACGGTTTAAAAAGTTTTCAATATCCTTTTCTAAGCCATCCAGCGACTGTCAAACTCATGCGGATGAAATCTTTGGGGCTTTCTTTTTGATTTATAGTGTTCGGTGGAGTAGAAATGCCACCGCTTTCCAAAAATTCACTCGCTACTAGTGAATTTTTCACAAAGGTATACAGATTGTAAAGATAAAGGTTGCGAATCTTTTACTCTCTAACATTATGCTGACAAGGCTTAAGAATTTTAAGATTTTTAATCGAGATATCTCGGGCTGCATCGTCGAATTTCAAATAGATCCTACGATATAAAATCTTAAACATCTTTGGTTCATTCATATCGACTTTATAAAGTGCCTAGTTACAGCAATATTTGTCGGGAAGCATGCACCTATCAAATAGAGACGCCGCATAGCTTAGTTTTCAAATGACTATTTTAAATCGCTATAAAAACCATAGAGCGTTTGATGGAAAAATATTCTGTCGGTCTCATATGGGTCCAATATTTAAATAGCTGCGCATAAAGAGCCCATTAAGGAAAAGATCTAACAGAAGAACTACGTAGCCAAAACGAGAACAAATCAAAAGTAGGAAAGAGGGAAAACATTCTTGTAAACCCACATGCGACAGGCTCCATGGACTACAGTGTGAGGAGATCTCTAGACTGGTTCTACTGTCGACTCATGTATGAAGCTTTTATGATAGACGACAGTGGGACCAGTCTAAGGTGCTTCGAGACACAGTCTAATTTTTTGCAACAACAACAACAAGTTTCCGACTGGTTATCAAAAATTACTTTAAAGAAGTTTTTTAAGCTAGAAATCGTACAATAAAATTTGGCAGTCATTTATTTTAATTATTCATCAAAAAGGGATTTTACGTAACTTCTACCACGACAGAAAATTCTCGTTCAAAAAATTTTTACATTTAGAACAGTGACGTCACTGAGCCTCATTCTGAATATTGATGCAGAGGTGGCACCCCAGTATTCCAGTACTTCCAGGTAGAATGGTAACCTTTAGACAAGAATACATATCTTCAGTCTATGCATATTTTACAAAAATGACAGTTTCTGTCTTGAAGAAAATTTTAAATTGCCCATTATTAGAGTGATTTTAGTAGTTTCAAAAAATATGAAATTCATTAATTTCAATACTGATCTATTATACAAGATTAAGAAAACAAATTTATCCAATACTTTATTTAGATTGGGCTTGGAATTTGTTCCTTTTTTAAATATCTAGAACAGGCACTAAAGTCAGGAAAAATGTTAGAAAGGGAAAATTGCTTGCTCAAGGAAACAAAAGTATATTTGTACTTACAAAGGATGAAAAGACTTTTTTGTTTTGGTCTCTCTTTATGTTTTCATGGAGAGCTAGTATGGGCAATGGCCATGAGTTTAAAGTCTTTCTGCATTGCTTCTGATCTTGGCAATTCTAAGGCTAAAACTTTTAGTAACCTGGTCCAATAGATCCACTTAGCTTTGGATAAATAAGTATTGACTCAAAAATTTGAGGCTGTTTAAAAGTGCTGTTTGAGTCCATTTTAAAATGAGCAAATTCTATTTTTTCCCGTAGAGAAAATAATGTTGTCTAAAACAAAAAGAAATTGTATATCTTAAGTTTTTCTCATTCTCCTGATTTTAATTACTATGCTAGATATCAACGAAAAGCAGTATTTTATTTTGTAGGTAAGGGTTAAATCCAATAAAAGGAAACAAAGCAAATATGATCAATTGACATTGGTTAATTTCATTTAATTATACTAATACTGTTTACCTAGAAATATGGTAAAAGAAAAAAATGCCCTTCTTTTTGTGTTTCAAATTTCAACTACCGTATGTACAAGGAACAAATAAAAATAAATACATGTACTGGTATAATCAAACAAGGGCATTCCTTATTATGGGTGCCAAAATCCAAAACAACAACAAAGAGTAAAGATGCCAAGGTGATGACTGGACCTTGGCGTATTGTTTACACAGGCAAGCTAATTAAAGGAACAAAATAAAGAAGATTCATTTATCATAGCTTTTAATGCAGATGATAACATCTTTATTCAATTTTGACACCTCTGGAGAAATTTAGAACATTTAAGAAAGACAGACATACTGGTGAACAACTGTTTATATGAAGCCAACAACTTTGAGGCTTCCTTTCACTACTGTCTTGATTCAATGTGACAAAACAGTAATCAACCTTTTGAATATATGGTCTATTAATCTTCGTTGGAAGCTATTTATTTATAAGAAATAAAATATCATCCTGTGTATCAAAATATTCTCTTCTAATAAACATATTTAGTTTTTTTTCTATATTCTAGATATATAATAATAAAACTTGTTTAAAAACATGTGTTAACACATTGCTGTATTTCTTACGGCCTTGTCAGTGTGCTTATACTCATAAACAGATGGTTGAGGCTTCATTAAAAGCAAATTTGATATGTTTGACATGTCTTGTAATTTTACATGCTTACAAATCTTATATTTGCACAGTAGTGCCACCACTCATAAGAAATTTTCCCTTTTCTTATTGTGGCGTAGATCTGCCACCATTTACCAGATAATTGTCAAGAACAATACATTGTATCTTTTATCTAACAATAATTCATTTAAGGTGCCCATGATGAGTTTGCACTACATTCACAAGGTAATCTTGTGGTTCCCGTACACAGATATATAGATTATCAATCTAGATCTAAATAAGAGGATTCAGCAAATATTGTATGGTTCAGGGATCATTCTGGGATGGGCGGAACTAATTTTGAAGACAAACTATTTGTGACTGGCTTAATCTGATGATAGTTTGGAATGGGCCCCATATATAAACTATTCAAATCTAATGCTTACTTTAATCTAGGATAGGTATTAAGGATTCTTCGGCCCATCATTTTTTCCAAATAGCCCAGCAATTTTGCAGATGGCCCATCAAAATCCTAGATTTTACATGTAAATGAAGGGGTAAATGGGCCATTGGCCCATTTCAATGGCCCATCCTTAAATATTCAAGAAATATCCCTGATGGTTTAGTGTGATGTCTTTGTAATGTTAATGAGATTAAAGCATCTACATGTTGCCGTCTCTTTTACAGCTTTGAAATTAACAAAAAGTGCTTCTTTTTAAAAATAAACTTAATTAGGCCTAAATGACAATGTCTATTACAATATTATCAAACCCGGGACCTCTACATCCCAAAGCAAGTGCTCTACCACGTCGCTATTAAGGCTAGCTTGCATGGTAGACAGTACAAACACCCCTTATACACATCCCGGCTACACCAGATGAAAAATTTCTTCCAAAGAAAGGTTTTAAAAATCTAATTACGGCCAGATGAAAGATTTTCACCCCAGTTAGGTGAAAACATTTTTTTCTACCTGGCCAGATGAAAAATTTTCTTCGTAACCAAGGTGAAACATTTCTACTTACAGCCAATGGAAAAATTTTGTCCCCGGTCAGGAAAAAAAACTTTTCTACCTGGCCAGATGAAAGAATTTCTTTGTAACCAATGTGAAAAATTTCTAATGACAGCCAATTGAAAAATTTCTACCCGGTCAAGTGAATTTTTTTTATTTCTATCAGGCCAGAAGAAAAAAATTCTTCTTAACCAAGGTGAAACATTTCTAATTACAGCCAATGGAAAAAAATTGTACCCGGTCAGGTAAATTTTTTTTTCTACCTGGCCAGATTGAAGAATTTCTTTGTAACCAATGTGAAAAATTTCTAATGACAGCCAATTGAAAAATTCGACCCCGTCAGGTGATTTTTTTTATTTCTATCTGGCCAGATGAAAAATTTTCTTCAAACCAAGGTGAAACATTTCTAATTACAGCCAATGGAAAAAATTTGTCCCCGGTCAGGTAAAAATATTTTCTACCTGGCCAGATGAAAGAATTTCTTTGTAACCAATGTGAAAAATTTCTAATGACAGCCAATTGAAAAATTTCTACCCAGTCAGGTGATTTTTTATATTTCTTTCTGGACATGAAAATTTTCTTCGTAACCAAGGTGAAACATTTCTAATTACAGCCAATGGAAAAAATTTGTCCCGGTCAGGTAAAAGAAAATTTTCTACCTGGCCAGATTAAAGAATTTCTTTGTAACCAATGTGAAAAAATTTCTAATGACAGCCAATCGAAAAATTTCTACCGAGTCAGATGAATTTCTTTTATTTCTATCTGGCCAGATGAAAGATTTTCTTCGTAACCAAGGTGAAACATTTCTACTTTCAGCAAATGGAAAAATTTTGTCCCCGGTCAAATATAAAAATATTTTCTACCTGGCCAGATGAAAGAATTTCTTTGTAACCAATGTGAAAAATTTCTTATGACAGCCAATTGAAAAATTTCTACCCAGTCAGGTGATTTTTTTTTTATTTCTATCTGGCCAGATGAAAAATTTTCTTCGTAACTAAGGTGAAGCATTTCTACTTACAGCCAAAGGAAAATGTTTGTCCCCGTTCAGGTTAAAAAAAATTTCTACCTGGCCAGATGAAAAAAATTCTTCGTAACCAAGGTGAAACATTTCTACTCACAACCAATGGAAAAAATTTGTACACGGTCAGGTCAGGTAAAAAAAATTTCTACCTGGCAAGATGAAAGAATTTCTTTGTAATCAATGTGAAAAATTTCTAATGACAGCCAATTGAAAAATTTCTATCCAGTCAGGTGATTTTTTTTTTATTTCTATCTGGCCAGACGAATAATTTTCTTCATAACCAAGGTAAAAAATATCTAATTACAGCCAATGGAAAAATTTTGTCCCCGGTCAGGTAAAAAAAAATTTCTACCTGACCAGATGAAACATTTCTTCTAAAGAAAGGTGAAGAATTTCTAATGACAGCCAATTGAAAAATTTCTACCCAGTCAGGTGTGTTTTTTTCATTTCTATCTGGCCAGATGAAAAAATTTCTTCGTTACCAAGGTGAAACATATCTTATTACAGCCAATGGAAAAAATTTGTCCCCGGTCAGGTAAAATTTTTTCTACCTGACCAGATGGAAGAATTTCTTTGTTACCAATGTGAAAAAATTTCTAATGACAGCCAATTGAAAAATTTCCACCCAGTCAAGTGATTTCTTTTTATTTCTATCTGGCCAGATGAAAAACTTTCTTTGTAACCAAGGTGAAAAATTTCTTCTGACAGCCAATTGAAAAATTTCTACACAGTCAGGTTAAAAAAAAATTCCTCCCTGGCCAGATGAAAAATTAAATATTCGTCTCCAGTGGGATTCGAACCCGGGACCTCTACATCCTAAAGCGAGTGCTCTACCACGTCGCTATTATGGCTAGCTTGTATGGTAGGCAGTACAAACACCCCTTATACACATCCCGGCTACACCAGATGAAAAATTTCTTCCAAAGAAAGGTGATAAAAATCTAATTACAGCCAAATGAAAGATTTTCTCCCAAGTTAAGTGAAAATATGTTTTTCTACCTGGCCAGATGAAAAATTTTCGTCGTTACCAAGGTGAAGCATTCTTAATAACAGCCAATGGAAAAAATTTGTCCCCGGTCAGGTAAAAAAGTTTTTTCTACCTGGTCAGATGAAAGAATTTCTTTGTTACCAATGTGAAAAATTTCTAATGACAGCCAATTGAAAAATTTCTACCCAGTCAGGTGAATTTTTTTTCTTTCCATCTGGCCAGATGAAAAATTTTCTTCGTAACCAAGGTGAAACATTGCTAATTACAGCCAATGGAAAAATTTTGTCTCGGTCAAGTAAAAAAATTTCTACCTGGCCAGATGAAAGAATTTCTTTGTAACCAATGTGAAAAATTTCTAATGACAGCCAATTGAAAAATTTCTACCCAGTCAGGTGATTTTTTTTTTTATTTCTATCTAGCAAGATGAAAAATTTTCTTCGTAACCAAGGTGAAAAATTTCTAATGACAGCCAATTGAAAAATTTCTACCCAGTCAGGTAAAAAAAAAATTCTCCCTGGCCAGATGAAAAAATAAATATTCGACTGCAGTGCAATTCGAACCCGGGACCTCTACATCCCAAAGTGAGTGCTCTATCACGTCGCTATTAAGGCTAACTTGTATGGTAGGCAGTACAAACACCCCTTATACACATCCCGGCTACACACGATGAAAAATTTCTTCCAAAGAAAGGTGAAAAATATCTAATTACAGCCAAATGAAAGAATTTCTCCCCAGTTCGGTGAAAATATTTTTTTCTACCTGGCAAGGTGAAAAATTTTCTTCGTAACCAATGTGAAACATTTCTACTTACAGCCAATGGAAAAATTTGTCCCCGGTCAGGTAAAAAAAAATTTTTACCTGGCCAGATGAAAGAATTTCTTTTTAACCAATGTGAAAAATTTCTAATGACCTCCAATTGAAAAATTTCTACCCAGTCAGGTGATTTTTTTTTTATTTCTATCTGGTCAGATGAAAGATTTTCTTCGTAACCAAGGTGAAACATTTCTAATACAGCCAATGAAAAAAAATTTGACCCCGGTCGGGTAAAAAAATAATTCTACCAGGCCAGATGAAAGAATTTCCTTGTAACCAATGTGAAAAATTTCTAATGACAGCCAATTGAAAAATTTCTACCCAGTCAGTTCATTTTTTTTATTTCTATCTGGCCAGAAGAAAATTTTCTTCGTAACCAAGGTGAAACATTTTTAATTACAGCCAATGGAAAAATTGTCCCCGGTCAGGTAAAATTTTTTTTCTACCTGGCCAGATGAAAGAATTTCTTTGTAACCAATGTGAAAAATTTCAAATGACAGCCAATGAAAAATTTCTACCCAGTCAGGTGATTTTTTTTTATTTCCATCTAGCCAGATGAAATATTTTATTTGTAACCAAGGTGAAAAATTTCTAACGACAGCCAATTGAAAAATTTCTACCCAGTCAGGTGATTTTTTTTCTCTTTGGCCAGATGAAAAATTTTCTTCGTAACCAAGGTGAAACATTTCTACTTACAGCCAATGGAAAAATTTTTGTCCCCGGTCAGGTAAAAAAGTTTTTCTACCTGGCCAGATGAAAGAATTTCTTTGTAACCAATGTGAAAAATTTCTAATGGCAGCCAATTGAAAAATTTCTACCCAGTCAGGTGAATTTTTTTTATTTCTATCTGGCCAGATGAAAAATTTTCTTCGTAACCAAGGTGAAAAATTTCTACTTACAGCCAATGGAAAAAATTTGTCCCCGGTCAAGTAAAAAAATTTCTACCTGGCCAGATGAAATAATTTCTTTGTAACCAATGTGAAAAATTTCTGATGACAGCCAATTGAAAAATTTCTACCCAGTCAGGTGATTTTTTTTATTTCCATCTGGCCAGATGAAAATTTTTTTTCGTAACCAAGGTGAAAAATTTCTAATGACAGCCAATTGAAGAAATTTTACCCAGTCAGGTGAATTTTTTTATTTCTATCTGGCCAGATGAAAAATTTTCTTCTTAACCAAGGTGAAAGATATCTAATTACAGCCAATGGAAAAAAATTGTCCCCGGTCAGGTAAATTTTTTTTTCTACCTGGCCAGATGAAAGAATTTCTTTGTACCCAATGTGAAAAATTTCAAATGACAGCCAATTGAAAAACTTCTTCCCAGTCAGGTGAATTTTTTTTTATTTCTATCTAGCCAGATGAAAAATTTTATTTGTAACCAAGGTGAAAAATTTCTAATGACAGCCAATTGAAAAATTTCTACCCAGTCAGCTGATTTTTTTGTCTCTCTGGCCAGATAAAAAAAATTTCTTCGAAACCAAGGTGAAACATTTCTACTTACAGCCAATGGAAAACATTTTGTCCCCGGTCAGGTAAATTTTTTTTCTACCTGGCCAGATGAAAGAATTTCTTCGTAACCAATGTGAAAAATTTCGAATGGCAGCCAATTGAAAAATTTCTACCCAGTCAGGTGAATTTTTTTTATTTCTATCTGGCCTGATGAAAAATTTTCTTCGTAACCAAGGTGAAACATTTCTACTTACAGCCAATGGAAAAAATTGTCCCCGGTCAAGTAAAAAAATTTCTACCTGGCCAGATGAAGGAATTTCTTTGTAACCAATATGAAAAATTTCTAATGACAGCCAATTGAAAAGTTTCTACCCAGTCAGGTGATTTTTATTATTTCCATCTGGCCAGATGAAAATTTTTTCACGTAACCAATGTGAAAAATTTCTAATGACAGCCAATTGAAAAATTTCTACCCAGTCAGGTAAAAAAAAAATTTCCCCCTGGCCAGATGAAAAATTAAATGTTCGACTCCAGTGGGATTCGAAACCGGGACCTCTACATCCCAAAGCGAGTGCTCTACCACGTCGCTATTAAGGCTGGCTTGTGTAGTAGGCAGTACAAACACCCCTTATACACATCCCGGCTACACCAGATGAAAAATTTCTTCCAAAGAAAGGTGAAAAATATCTTATTACAGCCAAATGAAAGATTTTCTCCCCAGTTAGGTGAAAATATTTTTTCTACCTGGCCAGATGAAAAATTTTCTTCGTAACCAAGGTGAAACATTTCTAATTACAGCCAATGGAAAAATTTTGCCCGGTCAGGTGAAAAATTTTTTCTAACTGGCCAGATGAGAGAATTTCTTTGTGCCCAATGTGAAACATTTCTTATGACAGCCAATTGAAAAATTTCTACCCAGTCAGGTGATTTTTTTTATTTCCATCTGGCCAGATGAAAAATTTTCTTCGTAACAAAGGTGAAACATTTCTAATTACAGCCAATGGAAAAGTTTGTCCCCGGTCCGGTAAAAAAAAATTTCTACCTGACCAGATGAAAGAATCTCTGTAACCAATGTGAAAAATTTCTAATGACAGCCAATTGAAAAATTTCTTCCCAGTCAGGTGATTTTTTTTATTTCTATCTGGTCAGATGAAAAATTTTCTTCGTTACTAAGGTGAAACATTTTTAATTACTGCCAATGGAAAAAATTTGTCCCCGGTCAGGTAAATTTTTTTTCCACCTGGCCAGATGAAAGAATTTCTTTGTAACCAATGTGAAAAATTTCTAATGACAGCCAATTAAAAATTTCTACCCAGTCAGGTAATTTTTTTTTATTTCTATCTAGCTAGATGCAAAATTTCTTCGTAACCAAGGTGAAAAATTTCTAATGACAGCCAATTGAAAAATTATTACCCAGTCAGGTAAAAAAAAATCCTCCCTGACCAGATGAAAAATTAAATATTCGATTCCAGTGGGATTCGAACACGGGACCTCTACATCTCAAAGCGAGTGCTCTACCTCGTCGCTATTAAGGCTAGCTTGTATGGTAGGCAGTACATACACCCCTTATACACATCCCGGCTGCACAAGATGAAAAATTTCTTCCAAAGAAAGGTGAAAAATATATAATTACAGCCAAATGAAAGATTTTCTTCCTAAGTAGGTGAAAATATTTCTTTCTACCTGGCCAGATGAAAAATTTTCTTCGTAACCAAGGTGAAACATTTCTACTCACAGCCAATGGAAATTTTTGTCCCCGGTCAGGTAAAAAAATTTTTCTACCTGGCCAGATGAAAGAATTTTTTTGTGCCCAATGTGAAACATTTCTTATGACAGCCAAAAGAAAAAATTTCTACCCAGTCAGTTGTTTTTTTTTCATTTCTATCTGGCCAGATGAAAAATTTTCTTCGTAACCAAGGTGAAACATTTCTACTTACAGCCAATGGAATAATTTTGTCCCCGGTCAGGTCAAAAAGTTTTTCTACCTGGCCAGATGAAAGAATTTCTTTGTAACCAATGTGACAAAATTTCTTATGACAGCCAATTGAAAAATTGCTACCCGGTCAGGTGATTTTTTTTATTTCTATCTGGCCAGATGAAAAATTTTCTACGTTACCAAGGTGAAACATTTCTAATTACAGCCAAGGGAAAATTTTGTCCCCGGTCAGGTAAAAAAAAATTTCTATTTAGCCAGATGAAAGAATTTCTTTGTAACTAATGTGAAAATTTCTAAAGACAGCCAATTGAAAAATTTCTACCCAGTCAGGTAAAAAAAATCCTCCCTGGCCAGATGAAAAATTAAATATTCGACTCCAGTGGGATTCGAACCCGGGACCTCTACATCCCAAAGCGAGTGCTCTACTACGTCGCTATTAAGGCTAGCTTGTGTAGTAGGCAGTACAAACACCCCTTATACACATCCCGGCTACACCAGATGAAAAATTTCTTCCAAAGAAAGGTGAAAAATATCTTATTACAGCCAAATGAAAGATTTTCTCCCCAGTTAGGTGAAAATATTTTTTCTACCTGGCCAGATGAAAAATTTTCTTCGTAACCAAGGTGAAACATTTCTAATTACAGCCAATGGAAAAATTTTGCCCGGTCAGGTGAAAAAAATTTTCTAACTGGCCAGATGAGAGAATTTCTTTGTGCCCAATGTGAAACATTTCTTATGACAGCCAATTGAAAAATTTCTACCCAGTCAGGTGATTTTTTTTATTTCCATCTGGCCAGATGAAAAATTTTCTTCGTAACAAAGGTGAAACATTTCTAATTACAGCCAATGGAAAAATTTTGTCCCCGGTCCGGTAAAAAAAAATTTCTACCTGACCAGATGAAAGAATCTCTGTAACCAATGTGAAAAATTTCTAATGACAGCCAATTGAAAAATTTCTTCCCAGTCAGGTGATTTTTTTTATTTCTATCTGGTCAGATGAAAAATTTTCTTCGTAACTAAGGTGAAACATTTTTAATTACTGCCAATGGAAAAAATTTGTCCCCGGTCAGGTAAATTTTTTTTCCACCTGGCCAGATGTAAGAATTTCTTTGTAACCAATGTGAAAAATTTCTAATGACAGCCAATTAAAAATTTCTACCCAGTCAGGTAATTTTTTTTATTTCTATCTAGCCAGATGAAAATTTTCTTTGTGTCCAAGGTGAAAAATTTCTAATGACAGCCAATTAAAAAATTTCTACCCAGTCAGGTAAAAAATATTCCTCCCTGGACAGATGAAAAATTAAATATTCGACTCCAGTGGGATTCGAACGCGGGACCTCTACATCTCAAAGCGAGTGCTCTACCTCGTTGCTATTAAGGCTAGCTTGTATGGTAGGCAGTACATACACCCCTTATACACATCCCGGCTGCACCAGATGAAAAATTTCTTCCAAAGAAAGGTGAAAAATATATAATTACAGCCAAATGAAAGATTTTCTTCCTAAATAGGTGAAAATATTTCTTTCTACCTGGCCAGATGAAAAATTTTCTTCGTAACCAAGGTGAAACATTTCTACTCACAGCCAATGGAAAATTTTGTCCCCGGTCAGGTAAAAAATTTTTCTACCTGGCCAGATGAAAGAATTTTTTTGTGCCCAATGTGAAACATTTCTTATGACAGCCAAAAGAAATAAATTCTACCCAGTCAGTTGTTTTTTTTTTTTTCATTTCTATCTGGCCAGATGAAAAATTTTCTTCGTAACCAAGGTGAAACATTTCTACTTACAGCCAATGGAATAATTTTGTCCCCGGTCAGGTCAAAAAGTTTTTCTACCTGGCCAGATGAAAGAATTTCTTTGTAACCAATGTGACAAAATTTCTTATGACAGCCAATTGAAAAATTTCTACCCAGTCAGGTGATTTTTTTTCATTTCTATCTGGCCAGATGCAAAATTTTCTACGTTACCAAGGTGAAACATTTCTAATTACAGCCAAGGGAAAATTTTGTCCCCGGTCAGGTAAAAAAAAATTTCTATTTAGCCAGATGAAAGAATTTCTTTGTAACTAATGTGAAAATTTCTAAAGACAGCCAATTGAAAAATTTCTACCCAGTCAGGTTAAAAAAAATCCTCCCTGGCCAGATGAAAAATTAAATATTCGACTCCAGTGGGATTCGAACCCGGGACCTCTACATCCCAAAGCGAGTGCTCTACTACGTCGCTATTAAGGCTAGCTTGTATGGTAGGCAGGACAAACACCCCTTATACACTCCCCGGTAACCAGATGAAAAACTTCTTCCAAAGAAAGGTGAAAAATATCTTATTACAGCAAAATGAAAGATTTTCTCCCCAGTAAGGTGAAAATATTGTTTTCTACCTGGCCAGATGAAAAAATCTTCTTCGTAACCAAGGTGAAACATTTCTTATTACAGCCAATGGAAAAATTTTGTCCCCGGTCCGGTAAAAAAAAATTTTCTACCTGGCCAGATGAAAGATTTTCTTTGTAACCAATGTGAAACATTTCTAATGACAGCCAATTGAAAAATTTCTACCCAGTCAGGTGAATTTTTTTTATTTCTTTCTGACCAGATGAAAAATTTTCTTCGTAACCAAGGTGAAACATTTCTACTTACAGCCAATGGAAAACATTTTGTCCCCGGTCAGGTAAAAAAAATTTTCGACCAAGCCCGATGAAAGAATATCTTTGTAACCAATGTGAAAAATTCCTAATGACAGCCAATTGAAAAATTTCAATCAAGTCAGGTGATTTTTTTTTATTTCTATCTGGCCGGATGAAAAATTTTCTGCGTAACCAAGGTGAAACATTTCTACTTACAGCCAATGGAAAAATTTTGTCCCCGGTCGGGTAAAGAAAATTTTATACCTGGCCAGATGAAAGAACTTCTTTGTAACCAATGTGAAAAATTTCTACCTAGTCAGGTGAATTTTTTTTTTCTATCTGGCAGATGAAAGATTTTCTTCGTAACCAAGCTGAAACATTTCTACTTACAGCCTATGGAAAAATTTTGTCCCTGGTCAGGTAAAAAAAATGTTTCTACCTGGCCAGATGAGAGAATTTCTTTGTAACCAATGTGAAAAATTTCTAATGACAGCCAATTGAAAAATTCTACCCAGTCAAGTGATTTTTTTTTATTCTATCTGGCCAGATGAACAATTTTCTTCGTAACCAAGGTGAAACATTTCTACTTACAGCCAATGGAAAATTTTTGTACCCGGTCAGGTAAAAAAAAATTTCTACCTGGCCAGATGAAAGAATTTCTTTGTAACCAATGTGAAAAAATTCTAATGACAGCCAATTGAAAAATTTTTACCCAGTCAGGTGATTTTTTTTATTTCTTTCTGGCCAGATGAAATTTTCTTCGTAACCAAGGTGAAAAATTTCTAATGACAGCCAATTGAAAAATTTTCTCCCCAGTCAGGTAAAAAAAATTCTTCCCAGGCCAGATGAAAACTTTTCTTCGTAACCAAGGTGAAAAATTTCTTATTACAGCCAATTGGAAAATTTTCTCCTCAGTTAGGTAAAAAAAAATCCTCCCAGGCCAGATGCAAAATTTTCTTCCAAAGCAAGGTGAAAAATTTCTTATTACAGCCAATTGAAAAATTTTCTCCCCAGTTAGGTAAAAGGGGTATTTGTACTGCCTTGCCTTACAAGTTAGCCTTTATAGCGACGTGGTAGAGCACTCGCTTTTGGATGTAGAGGTCCCAGGTTCGAATCCCATTGGAGTCGAATATTTAATTTTTCATCTGCCCATGTAGGAATTTTTTTTACCTGTCTCGGGTGAAAATTTTTTCGCTTGGCTGTAATTAGAAATTTTTCAAGTTGGTAAGGAAGAAATTTTTTTCATCTGGCAAGGAAGGAATTTTTTTACCTGACTGGGGTGAAAAAATTTTCGTTTGGCTGTAATTAGAAGTTTTTCAACTTAGTTAGGAAGGAATTTTTTCATCTGGCCAGGTAGGAATTTTTTTTCCTGACTGGGGTGAACATTTTTTCGTTTGGCTGTAATGAGAAATTTTTCACCTTGGTTAGGAAGAAAATTTTTCATCTGACCAGGTAGGAAATTTTCTTATCTGATTGGGGTGAAAAAATTTTCGTTTGGCTGTAATGAGAAATTCTTCACAATGATTAGGAAGACATTTATTCATCTGGTGTAGCCGGGATGTGTATAAGGGGTGTTTGTACTGCCTTGCCGTACAAGTTAGCCTTAATAGCGACGTGGTAGAGCACTCGCTTTTGGATGTAGAGGTCCCAGGTTCGAATCCCATTGGAGTCGAATATTTAATTTTTCATCTGCCCATGTAGGAAATTTTTTTAACTGTCTCGGGTGAAAATTTTTTCGCTTGGCTGTAATGAGAAATTTTTCAAGTTGGTTAGGAAGAAATTTTTTTCATCTGGCAAGGAAGGAATTTTTTTACCTGACTGGGGTGAAAAATTTTTCGTTTGGCTGTAATTAGAAGTTTTTCAACTTAGTTAGGAAGGAATTTTTTCATCTGGCCAGGTAGGAATTTTTTTTTCCTGACTGGGGTGAAATTTTTTTCGTTTGGCTGTAATGAGAAATTTTTCACCTTGGTTAGGAAGAAAATTTTTCATCTGACCAGGTAGGAAATTTTCTAATCTGATTGGGGTGAAAAATTTTTCGTTTGGCTGTAATGAGAAATTCTTCACATTGATTAGGAAGACATTTATTCGTCTGGTGTAGCCGGGATGTGTATAAGGGGTGTTTGTACTGCCTTGCCGTACAAGTAAGCCTTAATAGCGACGTGGTAGAGCACTCGCTTTTGGATGTAGAGGTCCCAGGTTCGAATCCCATTGGAGTCGAATATTTAATTTTTCATCTGCCCATGTAGGAAATTTTTTTACCTGTCTCGGGTGAAAATTTTTTCGCTTGGCTGTAATGAGAAATTTTTCAAGTTGGTTAGGAAGAAATTTTTTTCATCTGGCAAGGAAGGAATTTTTTTACCTGACTGGGGTGAAAAAATTTTCGTTTGGCTGTAATTAGAAGTTTTTCAATTTAGTTAGGAAGGAATTTTTTCATCTGGCCAGGTAGGAATTTTTTTTCCTGACTGGGGTGAAAATTTTTTCGTTTGGCTGTAATGAGAAATTTTTCACCTTGGTTAGGAAGACATTTTTCATCTAACCAGGTAGGAAATTTTCTAATCTGATTGGGGTGAAAAATTTTTCGTTTGGCTGTAATGAGAAATTCTTCACCTTGATTAGGAAGACATTTTTTCATCTGGTGTAGCCGGGATGTGTATAAGGGGTGTTTGTACTGCCTTGCCGTACAAGTTAGCCTTAATAGCGACGTGGTAGAGCACTCGCTTTGGGATGTAGAGGTCCCGGATTCGAATCCCATTGGAGTCGAATAGAGGCCAGATAGAAATAAAAAAAAATCACCTGACTGGGAAGAAATTTTTCAATTGGCTGTCATTAGAAATTTTTCACATTGGTTACAAAGAAATTCTTTCATCTGGCCAGGAAGAAATTTTTTTTTACCAGACCGGGGACAAAATTTTTCCATTGGCTGTAAGTAGAAATGTTTCACCTTGGTTTCGAAGAAAATTTTTCATCTGGCCAGATATATAAAAAATTTCACTTACTTGGGGATAAAATTTTTCTATTGGCTGTAATTAGAGATTTTTCACCTTGGTTACGAAGAAAAATTTTCATCTGGCCAGAAAGAAATTTATTTCATCTTTACTGGGGAGAAATTTTTCCTCTGGTGTAGCCTGTTTTTGTATAAGGAGTGTTTGTACTGCCTATCGTACAAGCTAGCCTTAATAGCCACGTTGGAGAGCACTAGCTTTGGGTTGTAGAGGCGCCGAGTTCGAATCCCATTGGAGTCGAATATTTAATTTTTCATCTGGCCAGATAGAATTTTTTTACCTAACTGGGGAGAAATTTTCCAATTGGCTGTAATAAGAATTTTTTTGCTTTGGTAACGCGGAAAATTTCCATCTAGCAAGATAGAAAAAAAATCACCTAACTGGGGAGAAAATTTTTCTATTGGCTGTAATCAGAAATTTCTCCCCCGGGTTACGAAGAAAAATTTTTCATCCTGCCAGATAGAAAACAAATTTCATCCGAACTGGGGAGAAATTTTTCATCTGGTGTAGCTGGTATGTGTATAAGGGGTGTTTGTACTGCCTATCATACAAGCTAGCCTTGATAGACACGTGGTAGAGCACTAGCTTTTGGTTGCAGAGGTCCCGTGTTCGAATCCCATCGGAGTCGAATATTTAATTTTTCATCTGGCCAGATAGATTTTTTTTTCTTAACTGGGGAGAAATTTTTCAATTGGCTGTAATAAGAATTTTTTTGCTTTGGTAACGAAGAAAATTTTTCATCTGGCCAGATAGGAAAAATTTTCACCTGAATGGGGAGAAAATTTTTCAACTGGCTGACATTAGAAATTTTTCACTTTGGTTACCAAGAAAATTTTTCATCTGGCCCGATAGAAAAAAAAATCAACTAAGTGGGAGAAAATTTTTCTATTGGCTGTAACTAGAAATTTTTCACCTTGGTAACGAAGAAAAATTTTTCATCTGGCCAGATAGAAAAAAAATTTCACCTGAACTAGAGGGCAATTTTTCCTCTGGTTTAGCCGGGATGTGTATAAGGGGTGTTTGTACTGCCTACCATACAAGCTAGCCCTAATAGCGACGTGGTATAGCATTCGCTTTGGGGTTGTAGAGGTCCCGGGTTCGAATCCCATTGGAGTCGAATATTTACTTTTTCATCTGGCCTGAGAGGAAAATTTTTTTTTACCTTACTTGGGAGAAATTTTTCAAGTGGCTGTAATAAGAAATTTTTCACTTTCATAACGAAGAAACTTTTTCATCTGGCCAGATAGAAAAAAAATCACCTAACTGGAGAATTTTTTTTCATTTGGCTGTAGTTAGAAAAATTTCAGCTTGCTTTGGATAAAAAGTTTTCGTCTCACCTGGGAGGTTTTTTTTTTACATAACTGGGGAGAAAATTTTTCAATTGGCAGTAATTAAAAATTTTCACCTTGGTTACGAAGAAAATTTTTCATCTGGCCAGATAGGAAAAATAATTCCCCATAACTGGGGAGAAAATTTTTCATTTGGTTGTAATTATAATTTTTTCACCTTGCTTTGGAAGAAAAATTTTTTATCTGGCCTGAGAAAAAAATTTTTTACCTAACAGAGGAGAAAATTTTTCAATTGGCTGTAATTAGAAAATTTTCATCTTGCTTTGGAAGAAAAATTTTCATCTGGCCTGGGAGGAAATTTTTTTACCTGACTGGGGAGAAAATTTTCCAATTGGCTGTCATTTCAAATTTTTCACCTTGGTTACGAAGAAAAGTTTTCATCTGGCCCGATAGAAAAAAAAAATCACCTTACTGGGGAGAAAATTTTTTTATTGGCTGTAATTAGAAATTTTTCACCTTGGTATCGAAGAAAAATTTTTCATCTGGCCATATAGATTTTTTTTACCCGAACTGGAGAGAAATTTTTCCTCTGGTGTAGCCGGTTTGTGTATAAGGGGTGTTTGTACTGCCTACCATACAAGCTAACCTTAATAGCCACGTGATAGAGCACTAGCTTTGGGTTGTAGAGGTCCCGGGTTCGAATCCATTGGAGTCGAATATTTAATTTTTCATCTGGCCAGATAGAATTGTTTTTTTAACCTAACTGGGGAGTATTTTTTCAATTGGCTGTAATAAGAAATTTTTCACTTTGGTAACCAACAAACGTTTTCATCTGGCAAGATAGAAAAAAAAATTAACCATACGGGGGAGAAAATTTTCATTTGGCTGAAATTAGAAAGTTTTCACCTTGCTTCGGAAGAAGAATTTTCATCTGGCCTGGATGAAAAAACTTTTAACCTAACTGGGGAGAAAAATTTTCAATTGGCTGTAATGAGAAATTTTTCACCTTGGTTACGAAGAAAATTTTTCATCCTGCCATATAGAAATAAAAATTCACCTAACTGGGGAGAAAATTTTTCATTTGGCTCTATTTAGAAATTATTCACCTTGCTTTGGAAGAAAAATTTTCATCAGGCCTGGGAGGAAAATTTTTCACCTAACTGGTGAGAAAATTTTTAATTTGGCTGTATTAAGAAAATTTTCACCTTGGTTATGAAGAAAATTTTCTATCTGGCCAGATAGGAAAAAATTTTCACCGGACTTGAGAGAAAATTTCTCAATTGGCTGTCATTAGAAATTGGTTACCTTGGTTACATAGAAAATTTTTCATCTGGCCAGGTAGATAAAAAATTTACCTAACTGGGGAGAAAATTTTTCTATTGGCTGCAATTAGAAATTTTTCACCCTGTTTACGAAGATAAAATTTTCATCTGGCCAGAAAGAAATTTATTTCACCTTTACTGGGGAGAAATTTTTCCTCTGGTGTAGCCGGTATTTGTATAAGGGGTGTTTGTACTGCCTATCATACAAGCTAGCCTTAATAGCCACGTGGTAGAGCACTAGCTTTGGGTTGTAGAGGTCCCGGGTTCGAATCCCATTGGAGTCGAATATTTAATTTTTCATCTGGCCAGATTGAATTTTTTTTACCTAACTGGGGAGAAATTTTCCAATTGGCTGTAATAAGAAATTTTTTACTTTGGTAACGAGGAAAAATTCCATCTAGCCAGATAGAAAAAAAAATCAACTAACTGGGGAGAAAATTTTTCTATTGGCTGTAATCAGAAATTTTTCACCTTGGTTACGAAGAAAAAATTTCATCTGGACAGATAGAAAAAAAACACCCGAACTGGGGAGAAATTTTTCATCTGGTGTAGCTGGTATGTGTATAAGGAGTGTTTGTACTGCCTATCATACAAGCAAGCCTTAATAGACAAATGGTAGAGCACTAGCTTTTGGTTGTAGAGGTCCCGTGTTCGAATCCCATCGGAGTCGAATAATTAATTTTTCATCTGGCCAGATAGAATTTTTTTTACCTAACTGGGGAGAAATTTTTCAATTGCGTGTAATAAGAATTTTTTTGCTTTTGAAACGAAGAATATTTTTCATCTGGCCAGATAGAAAAAAAACCCACATAACTGGGGAGAAAATTATTCATTTGGCTGAAACTTGAAATTTTTCACCTTGCTTTGGAAGAAAATTTTCTATCTGGCCTGGGAGGAAAGTATTTTACCTTACTGGGGAGAAAATTTTTCAATTGGCTGTAATTAGATATTTTTCACCTTGCTTTGGAAGAAAATTTTTCATCTGGCCTGGGAAGAATTTTTTTTTACCTAACTAGGGAGGAAATTTTTCATTTTGCTGTAATTAGATATTTTTCACCTAGGTTACGAAGAAAATTTTTCATCTGGCCAGATAGAAAAGAATTTTCACCTGACTGGGGAGAAAATTTTTCAATTTGCTGTCATTAGAACATTGGTAACAAAGAAATTCTTCCATCTGGTCAGGTAGAAAAATTTTTTTCCTGACCGGGGACAAATTTTTTCCATTGGCTGTAATAAGATATGTTTCACCTTGGTTACGAAGAAAATTTTTCATCTGGCCAGATAGAATTTTTTTTTTCCATACTGGGGAGAAAATTTTTCAATTGGTTGTAATAAGAAATTTTTCACCTTGGTTACGAAGAAAATTTTGTGTAGCCGGTGTGTATAAGGGATGTTTGTACTGCCTTGCCGTTCAAGCTAGACTTAATAGCGACGTGGTAGAGCATTTGCTTTGGGATGTAGAGGTCCCGGGTTCAAATCCCATTGGAGTCGAATATTTTATTTTTCATTTGGCCAGGGAGGAAATTTTTACCTAACTGGGGAGAAAATTTTTCAACTGGCTGTAATTAGAAATTTTTCACCTTGGTTACGAAGAAAATTTTTCATCTGGCCAGATAGAAAAAAAATTCACTTAACAGGGGAGAAAATTTTTCATTCGGCTGTAATTAGAAATTTTTCATCTTGCTTAGGAAGAAAATTTTTCATCTGGCCAGATAGGAAAAAGAAATTCACCTAAATGGGAAGAAAATTTTTCGTTTGGCTGTAATGAGATATTTTTCACCTTGCTTTTTCTATCTGACCTGGGAAGAAATTTTTTTACCTAACTAGGGAGGAAATTTTTCATTTGGCTGTATTTAGATTTTTTTCACCTTGGTTACGAAGAAAATTTTTCATCTGACTATGGAGATAATTTTTCAATTGGCTGCCATTAGATAGAAAAACATTTTCACCTGACTGGGTAGAAATTTTTTTCGTTTGGCTGTCATTAGAGATTTTCACCTTGGTTACGAAGAAAATTTTTCATCTGGTGTAGCCGGGATGTGTATAAGGGGTGTTTGTACCGCCTTGCCGTTACCTTGGTTACGAAGAAAATTTTTCATCTGGCCAGATAGGAAAAAAATCACCTAACTGGGGAGAAAATTTTTCGTTTGGCTGTAATAAGAAATTTTTCATCTTGCTTTGGACGAAAATTTTCTATCTGGCCTTGGAGGAAAATTTTTTACCTTACTGGGGAGATTATTTTTCAATTGGCTGTAATTAGAAATTTTTCACCTTGGTTGCGAATAAAATTTTTCATCTGGCAAGATCGAAAAAAAAGATCACCTGACTGGGGAGAAAATTTTTCAATTGGCTGTAATTAGAAATTTTTCACCTTGGTTCTGAAGAAAATATTTCATCTGGCAAACGTTGCTTATGACCCAAGGAAGTGACCCTTTTGTTTCTGAGGTCACATAGGTCAAAGGTGAAGGTCACAGTAAGCCTTCTTTCAATTTTCGTTTCCGGACTCTAACTCAAAAACCAAGCAAATTAGAATCGTGAAACTTTATGCAAGTGTTGCAATGAAGTGCCCTATTGTTTTGGGGTCACATAGGTCAAAGGTTAATTTCACAGAATATTTTGTTCAATTTTCGTTTCTGGACTCTAACTCAAGGACCAAGCGACCAAGAATCATGAAACTTTATGCAAGTCTAGCTAATGACCCAAGGAAGTGCCTTATATTTTTTAGGGTCACATAGGTCAAAGATCATGGTCACAAGCAATTTTTGTTCATTTTTTGTTTCTGGCTTTAACTTGAAAACCAAGCGACCTAGAATCATGAAACTTAATGCAAATGTTGCGTATGACTCAAGGAAGTGCCCTTTTGTTTTGGGGTTACATAGGTCAAGGTCACAGTGAATTTTTGTTCTTTTTTTTTTACAGACTCTAATTCAAGAACCAAGCGATCTAGAATCATGAAACTCCAAGCAAATGCTGCATATTATCTCAATATTTGTTACAAGCACATCCTACACTAATAGCACTAACAATTTGACAAAGTGCTTTTGGGGGTATAAGACTACTCAGCGACAGTTCTAGTTATATTTGTATCACTTTCAGTTTACCCAGGTCATACATTAATATTCACTGTAAAGAAAATGAAATGAAAATGATTTGAATTTGGAATAAAACTAAAATATTTTCTGGATTTTATGTTTTGTTTTAGTTGTGTGTGTTCGTGAGGCATAAATTATACTTGTTTCTTGAGAAAGGTGTGCAAATTGTTTTCTTTGAAACATGAAAGAAATATTTGGTTTGGTAAGCTACTGCCTGTCCATTCGTCCGTCTGCAAAATTAATCTAGTGATGCCATTAAAACTACCACGTTGGTATAGTCGAACCAAACTTCAGAAATGTTGCTTTGGAACCTGGCAGATTTTATGGAGATATGTAATGACATGTCTAAACCCGCTTGGTAGCATCTCTGACTCATGAACCAGAGATCGTGGTTTCGAGAACCGGTCAGGTGAAACTTTTTTCGAGTCTTTTTAGCGGCTTAAGAAGAAGTTGCCCAAGTACTGGTGTGAGTAAGCCAGGAAAGGGGGAAAGGTGCGCTGACTGCCACGATGCGACCGAAGATACTAAAAGTTGCGTTTAACTCCAAGAAATGGATCATATGTCTACCTACTATGGATTCCTGGCTTACTCAAGCCTCTTTCCAAGCCACTGACTGCTTTCTTATTTGAAACAGAGGTGAAAGGGAAAAGGCAGATGCAACGGTCGAGATTCGAACTCGCAACGTTCAAGTCGTAGAGCTGACGCTTAACCAACTGAAATAACTCGAGAGTGCTCCAGCCTGACGGGGTGTAGGACAAAAGCCCCCTGGGACAAAAGCCCCTTGGGACAAGAGCCCCTTAGGATTAAAGCCCCCTAGGACAAAACCCACACAATATAATAAATACTGATATATAAATTTCCATTTCTATAACTTTTTACTGAACATTTGAATAAATTAGATCCTTTTTTTGTTTGTTTGTTTGCTTTATTTGCCACTATTAAAGGTGAATTCTAACAACTCAAAATTAGTTTTGTTTGAATTTTATTAAAAGAAAATTCTATAAGATATTCCAGCAAGTTAAGAAATGAACATTGATAAGGATTGATTGATTGATTGAATGGGGTTTTACGCTGCTTTCAACATTTTTTCAGTTAATCGCGGTGGCTGGAGCACCAAACTATGGATTCCTGGCATTTCTCCCACCAGTACAACCATCTCATCCTTTCCTAGCCTTCAGCTGCTATCTCACATATGTTTTCGAATATCAACCCATTGGTGAGTGACAAATACATTGATAAGGAATACCCTAAATATTTAATTCTTTTATTCTTAGCTCACCTGAGCACGAAGTGCTCAAGGTGAGCTATTGTAATCGTACAATGTCCGTCGTCAGTCGTGCAGCGTCTGTCGTCCACAATTTCTTTAAACATCTTCTCCTCCTAAACCAGTGGGCCAATCTTGATGAAACTTGACAGGGATGTTCCATTGGCCAATGCTGTTGTTCAAATAAATGAAATCCACCCTTAACTTTCCCTTTACCCTTAACGAAAAGGGTAAAAATAGGAAAATCTTCAAAAATCTTCTTCTTTGAAACCAGAAGGCAGACAGCTTTCATATTTGGTATGTAGCATCATCTAATGGACCTCTACCAAGTTTGTTTATACCAAGACCCTGGGATCATATTTGAGCTCCACCCGGGCGCCACCCTTTGTACATTGAATTAAAGAGGGTAGATCTTAAAAAATCTTCTTCTCTGAAACCAGATGGCAGACAGTTTCATATTTGGTATGTAGCATCACCTAGTGGACCTCTACCAAGTTAAATCATAATAAGACCCTCGGGTCATATGTTGGCTTTGCCCAGGTGCATCCGTTATAGCTCTTCTGAGCGCGAAGGGTAAAAAATAAAAATCTTCAAAAATCTTCTTCTATGAGACCAGAAGGCAGACAGCTTTCATATTTAGTATAAAGCATCATCTAGTAGACCTCTACCAAGTTTGTTCATATCGAGACCCTAGGATCGTATTTGGGCTCCACCCGGACGCAACCCCTTTTATATAGAATCAAGGAGCAAAAATCTTTAAAAATCTTCTTTTCAAAAAACAAAGGGCACACAGCGTTCATATTTGGTATGTAGTATCATCTAATGGACATCTTCCAAGTTTGTTCATATTAAGACCCTCGGGTCATATTTTGGCTCCATCCAGGCGCATCCCCTTTTACTCATCTGAGCACGATGGTTGAAAATAGGAAAACCTTCAAAAATCTTCTCTGAAACCAGTATTTTTACATAGAATTAAAGAGCAAAAAGACATATCTGTCTTGCTCTTGGCTGAAAGAATTTCCATAGTATTGATCTTTTATGGAATTTTCTCCTTTTTGACACCTGCCTATTTAATAAATGTGATGTCCCAGGGGTCAAAGAGACGCAGGTGAGCGATCTAGGACCATCATGGTCCTCTTGTTTTAATAACAATTATTTTTTTTAACAATTCACTAATGAAATATTAAACCAAATGGAGGATATTTTACAAGTTATCTTTTCATGGATATTTATATACAAAGGAATACTTTTACCCCCCACCCCGCCCCAAATTAATTTTCATTCCATTAAAATGACTAAAATATTTATTTCTTTAAAGAATTAACAAATCAATATTCTCAAATTCATTTAAAAATCTCAACTTTTTAAGGCTTTTTGTCAAAAATTCACAAATACAACTTATTTTTATAACCTTATAGACCATCCTGTTGACGAATTAGGTTCTGTTTTAATTGTTCATACTTAGCCATTTTTGCTCTGATATTATCCTCTAATTGTTCATTCAAAAACGTGTTTTCAAATTTGTTTCAAAGAGTTCCAAGTAAATCCTTGTCAAGTTTGCAGTATGTTCTAATTTAGCCGGCCATCTTCTTAAAGATACTTAAAAAAAGCATTAGTTTGCATATAAAATTGCTTCCCACATGCAGAAATTTCCTAACGAATTTAGAAGTAAACAATTTAATTTCTTCCCTTCAAAATTGTGCGTCCACCATAACCGGAAGTCATGGCCCCAGATTGTTTTTTATCTCCTGTGAAATGAAAGTAAGGATATTCAACCAAGCAGCCGTCTGTGGAATAAAAGAGGTAAACTATAAAGTAATTACAAAGAGAGTTTGTATTTGTAACATTGGAAGTGTATTCCCCGGATGGTATGTAGGCCTACTGTCCCCATTTTACGTTATGAAATAGAGAGAGAGAGAGAGAGAGAGAGAGAGAGAGAGAGAGAGAGAGAGAGAGAGAGAGAGAGAGAGAGAGAGAGAGAGAGAGAGAGAGAGAGAGAGAGAGAGAGAGAGAGAGAGAGAGAGAGAGAGAGAGAGAGAGAGAGAGAGAGAGAGAGAGAGTGAGAGAGAGAGAGAGAGAGAGAGAGAGAGAGAGAGAGAAAACCCATATATTTTGTTTATAAGTTTGTCACTACCGTCTAAATTAGTTAAATATGTTGTTAAGATTGTTAAACACGTTTTCTATATTTATTATATTTTAAATTTCATATAACCGCGGTTCAAAACTGTTTATGTTTGCAATAGGTTTGCCTTATACATGTTTATCACATGGTTGATTACGTCACATTTGTGTTGGTTCCTTTCAATAACAAGGAAGACAAAACATGGCGGATGTTTGTGTTTTTGTGGTGAACCTTTGTTCTATTATTTCATTTCGGAATTTCGGATGATATGTCGTGCTTAAGTAATCGTCTTAGCAACAAAGTAGTCAATTAGCTGCCAGGGCTTGTGTGTATTGACAATGGGTGCCAAGCAAAGCACGGGAGGTAATTCTCCCAGAGTTCGAACGTACTCAAGTAGTGGATCAGGGAGCCACAATGGGGCTGGACCTCACGTGGCGTTAAGTGGATCTCATAGTGCAGGAAATCGTGCCCGAGCACGTAGCCTAGGTAGCTTCACAGCTAACCCTTCGGCTGGACTACATATCCCTGTGAGTAATGGATCTGGGGCGGTCGGTGGGACCCCCGACTCGGACTCTAGTAGCCCAGATGACAGTGGCCCCTCACATTTGCCAGCTGGATTAAGGTCTATAACACACTCACTCCCTGTTCATTTATTTGCACTACCTGGTAAGTATGGGTAAAAATGAACAAAGACTATGTTTTGAATACATCTAGCTACTGATAGAGGGGATTTATGGATTTAAGATCAAAACATTTCATCAATAGCAAAAACCCTTTGTTGTTGGTACTCATTGGAATTGTCTTGTGGAGATGATTCCGATGAGTACCAACAACATAGTGTTTCATTGAAAATAGAATATTTTAGACTGGCTTTTACCCTGCTTGTCTGTACGGTTCCCTCAAGAGTCGTAGATACTAGATAGAAGTACCTTCTGGCCAGTGTTGACAGTTATTTTATTGTATGAGCTGCTTTTGAGTAAAACCAAGATATGGCTATACCTTTGGCATCATTGTTGTGACTGCTGTTGCCAAAAAACTTTGAAATTTTAAGATATTTCTGGAATTACTGCATTGTCTTGAAACTTGGTACACATGTTTACTACCATGAGCGTAGTTTGAAACTGCTGAGGGTGATAACGCTAGCTACATTTTCTGCTTATCATGTCTGTTTTTCAGTTTGGATATTTTATCCACTATCCAGCATTCTACAACTGAGCGTAGGTTTCCATAGGCGTTGTTCGTTTTCCAACTAGTCTCAGGGGAGCATTGTAAACCTTGGTGTTGACTCCCAGTTAGAAAAGAGTGTTTAGATTAAAAGAACTCATATACCCTGTCATTAATTCTGTGTTGTTAGCACTGATAAGAAATATCTCAGAAAAACTTTTTCAATAGGTAACCTCTACATAGGGTAACGGTTCTGTTGAGGAATGATGATTTTACAGTTTTGTTAGGCAATTTAAGCTATTTTGTGTTAGTTGACTCGTGGTTGTAATGGGAAGCAATATCTGATGTTAAACTTCAAATCCATAAGGCCTGCACTTAATAGGAAAAGAACAAATATGCAAGAATATATTAGGCTGTAGATTTGATCACCAAGAGCAATAAGATTTAAAGGTTAAATATTTTACAAATGGAATGAAAAAATCCAATTTAGACTCTTTATTCTTTAAGGGATAAGGGGATTATATAAATGAGCTTGATGTCTAGATCAGGCAAATTTCATGCACTCATTGTACACACAGTATCATTTAAGCCAATAATGGGAATAATGAAGGTTCAGCACAACACTAAATATTGTAAGTGCCTATCAATATAGGCACTTACAATATTGTTGTGCTGACCTCTCAATAAGCTATAAGAAGTCCACTAAAGTAAGGTAACTTCTTTTGGCTTGTATTAGTACTTTTTTAATGGTAAGAAATGAAAAGAAGCCTTGAATAGGTGCACCATCTTTGGAAATGTGGCTAAAATAACATTCAAAATGGCACCAAATTTCATGTCTAATGAGCATAAATTCATAAAAAAAAATTACGCTTAAAATGATATAACCAGTAGTTTATCTAAGATTAATTTTAAGAATTGATAAATTAGAACAACTGTCTCTTCTCCAGTCAAGGGAATTATTTTAGTTCTGTTTTTCAAATAATTTCGCGGAACTACAGATAAGAGGCTGTAAAATGGATGTTTTTATTAGGCAATTCAAAGGAGTACCAACAAGATAGGATTTCGTTGAAAAATAAAGGATTAAGAAAAGCTTTATCCCCTTTTATACTGTTATGTTGTAACCAGTCCTTAACCTTTGTCATGCTGAATAAAAAATCTTTGCAAAATTGCAACAAAATCAAAGTGCTCAAAGTACTTTATGCATTAATTGTGAGTAGATGATCATTTTGAAAATAAAAAAACTCAGCTTTTATGGATTCTAAAAAGGAAAAACAAGAGGTATAGACAAAGATCAGACTGCACATATGTGCAGGCTGATGTTTGTCTATAGCTCCTGTCAAGGCAGGCATATTCTGGGATCAGCATGACAAGGGTTAAAACTAGGTTTGGACAGGTTTTGATTATCATTGTACCCTTTTATAATAATTCATGATGTATTTGTTCTAGTTGGTTGCACATAATGATATTGCGTAAAACCATGTGTTTCAAGCTCAAGTACTTTGATTACGCAATGGTTTTTTGCCTACATATAGATATTTTTGTGGTTGATGTCAAATTTGATTTCTATAGCTTTTGCTTTGAGACTGTTTAAGACTTGAATAGAAATATTAAAAATAAAAAAAAGGAAAAAGACACGGCCTAACCAAATTTTTCTAACAAGACTTCTTGAATATGGAATATCAAATTCAATCAGGAATCTCTATATAAAGAGGATATGAAGGGTGAAATATGTTTAAGTTTATTTTGTACCAACAAAAACTTGAGGCTTAAAATGCTTTAGTTTTGTATATATAATTTTTTATGTTTAATTTTGGGTTCATTTAACAATAACAAGCTTTTCCATGGTAATACCCTTTTACAGGCTATAAAAAAGTTATGTTTTAGTTTTTCTAGCATAGATAACCTTAAAAAAAATATTACTCTGTTTACATCTTTAAATTTTATTGAATGGGAGAGGTCATAGAATGTCTTTTTGGCATTTTACAACACAGTCAATTGACCATATAGAGTATTCTACTTATTTTCAAATAAACCATCTTGTTAAGACCATTCAATTCAATGAGAACCCACAACATAGGGTTTGAATAAAACAGTAACAAATTTAGAAAAGGATTCTATGGCTACATGCACCAGTTGATAAAACTCAAATAATTTTGAAATAACCTGTGTTAAAACCCAAATACCCGATACAAACAATCTCAACTGGAGGCATATTTCTAGCATTTTGGAGATCTTATTGGTTGTAATCAGTGATCTGTCAAGGTTTAGTAAGTAAGGGGACAATGTCCCCATGGTCAGAAAAAAGTGCCAGAGCATGTGCTAGTGTTTGAAATGAGGGAGTCATTGACCCTTTAATCATGAAATTCTGGGGGTCAAAACTAAATTTAAAGGGGTGAAAACAACAGAAAAAGCAAATTTTTGAGTAGACCTATGCTGTATCAATTGACCATCTCTTGTCAAGAAGTATGAAGTTATGAAGCAGGTAATTGATTTATAGTATTGTAAATGATATGAAAGAAATATGAATTTCTAAGGGTTAAAATAGGAGGTTTACAGATTTTTGATGGTCAAACCCCTGGTTTAAGGGTCAAACATGATCCCTGATAGAGGGATTCAGACCATTAACAATATTCATGGGTCATACTCACAATATTTCATTTTAGCTGTCACTCTTGGTCATGGGTCCAAGGTGACAATAAAAAAGTGTTGAAAAGATAAAGTACATGTATAAGAATTTCATGGGGTGTTTTTATGATACAGATTTCATGATTGTGCAATTTTCTCAGAATCTCAGCTTTTAATATTCCAGTTGAATGTTTGTATTTTAGCTTTGCTTGTAAAAATCATAATGTGTTAAAGTTATAAATCTGATAAGATGAAGAATTTAATTGGCAGAAGGCCAGTTAGAACACTGGGCTGATAGTTCATTCTTCAGACATAGTGCAAAATTATTAAAAGAGCCTATACACATACAATAGTTTTGCTCTCACTGGTCAATTTATCCTTTAACCCTTTGCTGTTTAATCCCTGATTTTTTACGTGTCGGTGATTTTATGATTGAGAAAACATTGTGAAAAAAGAAGAAATTGCTTCTAACAAGCAATTTCTTCTTTTTCCACACTATTTTCTACCCTTCTGAATGGTTATTTTTAAATTCAAATCCACTTTTAATTTTGGTCTGCAAAACCTTTAAATTTGGACAGGTCCAAAATTTTGTAAAACAGGAAAGGGTTAAAACACCTATCATGTATTTGATGATATCCATTTATTTTACTTACCAACAAAACAAGTGGTCTCATTCGATATTTACCTTTGCATGATGATTCAAACTATTTAGGTATCGTGCAAAGAAAATACTCTTGATATTAGCCTTTACCTCTGTAAGTCTGATCAAAATCTTCCCTTTGTGCTGTGCTATTTTCTACCAACTTGCATCTTCTGTGGATGATGGTAGCCGTCATATTGCAGTGGTATGGTATCGGATTATCATTCAAAAAGTCCCCAGTTTTGAGTTTGATCCCCAACTGCGGCACTCATCTTTTCAGACTATTTTTCTTCCACTAATGGGTATACAATCACAACCTATGTGGGATAGCAAGTGGAGGCTTTGAAAGGATGTAATGGTAGTACTTGTTTTAGAAATATCAGAAATCCATTGTAAGGTACTACAGCTGCAGCCATATGACTGAAAGATTGTTAAAAGCGGTGTTAAAAAAAAACAAAACAAATCTTTGTATGAGAAGATTTTATATGCATTGTGTGGCTATCCATCTTGCTTTAAATATCTAATTAAGAGCTACAGATAGAGGGGTATATTGGATCTCAAATTGAATTATTGCAATAATGCTTGCACAAATCTTATATTGGGGGTACTCATTTTAATTGTCTGGACAAGACGATTCAAATGAGTACGAGCAATATAGGATTTCAATGAGAAATAATGATTTTAAACTGGGATGACCTGCTCTTTTCTGTACCTCTGCTACTTGAAGCATATGATTGGGAAATAGTTGGAAATGCCACACGCACGCTCACATTTCCTTCAGATTAAACAACTTAGGACAAATTTATACATTAGGACAAGGTGTAAATAGCTTGTTTCAACATGTGAATTATTAGATGAATGTTACCCTACTTCTGTAAATTGAGTCATTTGTAAAAATACATATCTCTCAACTTTTGACCTATTTAAAACATGAAAACATCATACATTTTGATGGCTCAGTGGAAAATAGTTTCAACTGCCTATAATTATGTTTATAGGTACTTACAGCTAATTTGTGCTGATCCAATGATTTGTACAAGAATGGTTCTGTCATCAAGGGGTTGTGGGAACTCATTGAAATCGTATCATTGACACGATTCCAATGAGTTCCGCCAACAGCAAAGGGTTTCATTGAGAAATAATGATTTTAGACTTGGTTTTCCCCCTTTATTCTTGTTCCTGAGTGAGTAAGGACTATTTGATTATAAATCAAAGGCTATGTGTCACAGCCAAAGGGCACAGCAAGTCATTCATATGAAGTGACCAAGGCAAGAGTCTTGAATAAGTAAATATAGTTCATGATGAAGCATTGAGTGTTTAAAGAAACAACTTATTATCTCTTGTGAAGAAAAGAAGTAGGTTTAGGTTACCGGGTAGGATGAATTTAAGTTTAGGAGACATGTTGAAGGAACATGTTGAAAATAAATGAATCATAAAGATGGGTTGTATAAGTACTCAAGATAAAATCTGTCTTACTACTACCATGAATGTATATATACCTGTATGATATTGTTATCCTTCATTCAATAGTATAATATAACACTAAATGTTACTGTCTTTGATGCATTTTGTCAGAGTAGTTGAAAAAATTTGTAACTGCAGCTTCAATGAAGCTGTAGTTACAAAGTTTTAGAATTACACTGACAAATTACCAAAACATCAATACAACCATCATATCTTATCGTTTATAGAATAAGATATAAGTGTACTCATCTTTGTCCACTGGTACTTCTGTTGACTATTTTTTTGAGACGCAATTTCAACTTTGAACAATTAAAAAATATTAAGCTCTCAAATGTTGTATATGGTGAGCCAATCAGGGCTTGAAAATTCTACTCGTCCGCTCGTCCTGCATGATTTTTTCCTTCTTTGTCTATATAGGCAGGATGAGTGGATTTTGCAAAATTTCACTTATGAATTTAATGTATCACCATATTTTCTTGTATAGCAGGACGAGTAGAAATTTTAAGAATTTTCAAGCCCTGCCAATCTAGAATTACTGTTAATGGCCTCCTTTTCAAACAAGACATGTATGTATCTAGAGGAAGGAATCAGGGATCTGGACAATCCTGGGGCCTGTTTCATCAAAATATTTAAGACGTATTTTTGTCTCACCTATGACTTAGCACATATTTAGTTCAACAATCATGTATCAGCAATCTATCAATACCCATATAAAGTGATTATTATTGTAACTATTTCAAAAGTCATCTGTAAAACAAAAATATGCCCTAAATGTTTTGATGAAACTGGCCCCTGAAATTTCTGTAAAACCCTCTTTGAGCTCACAGGAAAAGTTTGTGCAGAATCTGCAATTCTCATACTTATTCTTTTCATTGTACTATATCCTGTCATTGTCTGCATTTATATTCAGTTTTAACAATTTTAGGATTTGTTAGTTTTGTTAAGGATATAAAATTATAAATATCTTTGTAGTAAACTCTAAACCAGCTTCATGAACTTACAGGATATAAAATTTGACCTTAATATTTGTTTTATCATATACAATGAAATTGTCAACACTGGCCATTATTTTGGTTAATGATAAATTATTTCATACACTGTCATCATTTGTATGAAAAGTGACTTACTGAGAATTGTAGCCCTTCATTGGTAGGTGTGACTTGTTCTCTGGCAGGAATCTGAATAAGCAGTGGTTATAACATTTTGATTGCCCACTAGAAAGCTCGATTCCTGTCTTTCCCAGATCTGAGAACCATTTTTTGGTGGAAAAAAAAAAGCAAGGAGTTGGTGTGCAATCTGTTCTTAGCCTATACTGCTTGCTTTCTGCTATATTACTGTTGGAATAAGGATTAAAATGTCTCAATTTTTAAAAAAAAAAAATTGACAAAATAAGAATTCAGCAGGGTAAGATTCAATTGCTATTATATGGTACTGACTGAGGACTAATAACCTGGTTTAGTTTTGCTAATTTCCATGGTCTTTCAGCAAAGGGTTGTTGGTAAGACAGATTATTGATCCAGAATTCATTTGCAGACACATCTGTTTGAAACCAGATCTGGAGCATGTGACTTTCCAATTTAGAGAGCTACATTATTACTGGGTACTCATTAGGTGTAAGGTGACAATCCTAATTAGTAGCTCAAGACTTCTTGAAAAGAGGGTATGGCTATAATGTCATTATATCCTATTCAAATCCAATATTTTTTACTGGCTTAATAGTGGGATTTTATGTTAGCAGCCTACTTGATATAATTTGAACATTACTTGCTTTGAGAGCAAAGGTTACAACATGGCAAGGATTTCCCTGGGACATTCTGATAAGTACCTAAATAAAGCCAATGTTTAATCGACGATGACAGCACAGGGCAGCATTAAATATATTTTTGTAATGCTTTAGAATTTCTGAACACGGAAAAAAAACTGTTTAAGGTCAATTCTCTGACAGAATTTTACAAGAGCGAGAGCCATCCCTGAGGCAGGTTTCTATTGAAAATCAATGGTTTGAGATGCCTTGCCAGGTAGATAACCCTCAACTCCACAGCAATTTAGACTTTAATTGTCATAATCAAGTCTTTGCGTGGCAATTTCAACAATTTGACATTTGCATGGGGTGCAAAAATTTAATTGCCATATGCAAAGATTCTATAACTGTCTAATGTTACATCAAAACTTCAAAAATCATATATTTTCCCTTAAGCCTAACCTCTGATATATGTCAGCAGGAAGTGCAAGCTCAAGGGGAGCTTTTATGATCCCTGTTGGTGTTAAGGTAGACAATGGTCTGAAATCAATCGCCCTTGGAATTTCTGCATAGTATGATTCAGATTTAGGACATTTGTAAATATTAGCTGGCAGACAAAAAGTTGTTCTTAAATCTTATACTTGCAAACTTTAGTCATGGCTTTTTGATTAGTAACCAACAATATTTCAAGACAAGGCCATTTCGGTGTGGGCCCCATTGGACAAAGACCATCTTGTACTAATATGAAATCTGGTTTAACCCTTGTCATGCTGAATAAATTTTGGCTGAAACTTTTCATCAAAATCAAAGGGCAAAAAGCACTGAAAGTACCAATTGTGGGTCAATTTTTATTTGAAAAACTAAATCTATGGACAATTCTGGTTTGAAAGAGAGAAACAGGTGGTTTAGACTAACATCAGACTGCACATATGTGCAGGCTGATGTTTGTCTATAGCTCCTGCCAAAGTAGGAATATTCCAGGTTCAGCATGACATGGGCTAATACGATACCTCAAGCTTATGCCTTTTATGGCAGTGTTGTTTATAAAATCAAGCACAGCCTGGATAGCTAAGTAAGTATTTTATCAATTGAGCTGTCAATTTTTGGGCTGTGAGTTTGAACCTGGGCCCTGACAATTTTCATCTGACTTTTGACATACGTCATTGGGACACACAACATTTTGTATCAAACCAATGGGAGAATGATAGTTTGCCTATGTGGGCTTGGCAGCTGGTGGCTAGGATGAAATGTTGTCGTTGTACTGATGTGAGAAACAACAGAAAATCATGTGTAGGTCCACATCTTACAGTTAAATTGCAGTAGCTGGAACACCTAACAATGTATGTCTTGTATTTCTCAAACTAGTACCAAAGCATTACATAATTTCCTAGGCTCCAGCTGTTATCTCACTGCTAACACACACACACCATTATCACCCCATTGGTTGGAGACTAAAAGTCCCAAAGGATGATGGTTGCAATCAGGGATTGAATCTGTGACCTCTGCATATTTGACATGTAATCTTTTACCATAATTTGAACAATATATTCCTCTATCAGACTTTCTCAAAATGAAAGTACAATTTGTCCTTCAGTAAAGGGTTAATGGCAATTCCAGATGGACTGATTAACACCATTGGGGATCACTTGTTCCTAGTAATTGTGTTTTTCACCTGCCTACATAATATCATTATCATGTCAGCTCTTTGATCTCTAAATATATAGCTTTTACTGCTTCAATGACCACTTCTTTTATCTTTCCACTTGAATTTAACCCATTTTAGACATGAGTGTGGATATAAGTATTTTCTCTCTCTATCTGTCCCATGACAAATTAAAAATGATTTTCTACTTGTCCAGGATCAAAATGAGCTTGTCCTCAAGAAAAAAGGAGAGGTAAATTCTAAGATTACATCGATTTTTAAGAAGAAAATGCTGGTACTCAGCATTTTCTTCATTAAAAAAGTGCTTTTTATCCCCCGCCGATGAAATCATGCTGGGGGATATTGTTTTTGCCATGTCAGTCAGTCTGTCTGTCCGTCCGACATTCGTTTCCGCGCTATTTCTTGAAAACTATAGACCGGATTTCAATGAAACTTGGCGTACAGCTTCACTACAATGAGGACATGCGCGTATCATCGGGGTTACCAGGTTCGACCGTCGAATTTAGAGTTACTGCCCCTGACTATTTAAGCCATATACATACAGAGTGATATTCGTTTCCGCGCTATTTCTTGAAAACTGTAGACCAGATTTTAATGAAATTTGGCACAAAGCTTCACTACAATGAGGACATGCGCATGTCGTCAGAGTAACCTGGTTCGACTGCCGAATTTAGAGTTACTGCCCCTGACTGTTTAAGCCATATACATACAGAGTGTTATTCGTTTCCGCACTATTTCTTGAAAACTATAAACCAGATTTCATTGAAACTTGGCACACAGCTTCACTAAAATGAGGACATGTGCATATTATCGGGGTTACCAGGTTTGACCGTCGAATTTAGAGTTACTGCCCCTGACTGTTTAAGCCATATACATACAGAGTGATATTCGTTTCCGCGCTATTTCTTGAAAACTATAAACCGGATTTCAATGAAACTTGGCACAAAGCTTCACTACAATGAGGACATGCGCATATCGTCAGGGTTACCCGGTTTGACCCTGGAATTTAGAGTTACTGCCCCCGACTGTTACAGCCATATACTTACAGAGTGATATTCGTTTCCGCGCTACTTCTTGAAAACTTTAGACCGGATTTCAATGAAACTTGGCACACAGCTTCAATACAAAGAGGACATGAGCATATCATCAGGGTTACTAGGCTCGACCGTCGAATTTAGAGTTACTGCCCCTGACTGTTTAAGCCATATACATACAGAGTGATATTCGTTTCCGCGCTATTTCTTGAAAACTATAGGTTGATGTAGATAAAAGATTACCTGTACCTAAGTTTGATATTAACTCCATTGACAATAAAAATATGTTCGGGGCGGGGGATATAAATTCAAAGAACATTAGAACACAAAGAACATTAGACTAATAAATCTCATAGATCTTCTTAGATCCATACCAAGATTTGTCCTAGTATTCACTTGTCCAAAGACAATTGGCCTCGACAAATGTTCTTGTTCATGGTAGAAAAGCCAAAGAGTGACAAGTCAGGCATTGCAATTCATACCCCTGATATATAACTCCACAAATTTATGATTCAATAGAAATTTAGGCTGGTCAAAAATGAAAGAAGTGGCAGACAACATTTGATGAAATTGATTGAATCTTTTATTTTTCGTCTTTTGGGTAGAAAACAGACAGAACTAACCAGCTCTGCCCTTGATCTTTGAAATTTGGTTGTTGTGGTTCTGATGAACTAGAACAAAATGAGCTTGATTGATGAAGTATCAGACTGTGATTGAGATGTTTTGTTTTAGCTTTTTTAATAGGTCCAGAGTTTGATTGCCAGATGCAACTTACTCATTGGTTGTTTCATAATAATGCAAACACATTCAGCTGAAGCAAGCAATTTATAAAGCTGTGGACTTTCAGTGCTCAAGTTCTATTGATATTTTACAACTTAAATTTATCAATAACTTCCTGGCAGCCAGACCTCAATGCCATAAGACATAATGATCTGCATTGCACACTGCATTTAAGAAATAAATAGAGGATAATTGTTTGTTTCTGTGTAAGATCGATTTATGTTTCATTGAGTGAACAACAAACGCTGTATTTTCACGAGTGGCAGAGCCACACGTGAAAATATAGCTTTTGTTGTTCACAAAACAAAGTATTAATTGATCTTACTCGAAAAACAAATGATTATGCTATTTCTTAATTGCAAAAAATGAAACAAAATGTGAAGTGTCTAGGACATCGCAAAGCGTGTCATTTTGCATGTGATTGCTTTGCAATGTTCATTATGACGTCACTTATTTCGCCCCACATAGATGACCTCAGATAGGGTGAAATGCACAAAAGCAGGAAAGAAGTTTTTGATAATTTTACCCCTTTTGCGATGAGATTATCAAGTGATAATCTACTGTTATTTCTCGATAAAACCATTTTTCTTATGACAGTATCTGCCATTGAATGATCATGAAATAATTTTACAAATTAATCACACCGGCAAAACTGTGTTTAGGGGTTATATAGGAGTCAGCATGTCCATCGGTCCTTCTGCTTGTAGCTTAACTTGGTGTCCAGTCAATTTCTCAGCGTCTAAGGGACAGATTTCATACAAACTTTACAGATGTGATCAGTATCAAGCAGAGATACACATGTCTTATTTGGGTAATGGCCCATTTAATAAGCAATTTTCTTCTTTTATCTCAATTATATTTTCTATACTTTTTAATCCCAAGCCATTTTGACCTTATATCTTTCCATGAAAAAAACATTCTTTTGTCATAGAAAGATTAACAGAAAATTTGGAAAACTCAATACTCATATCTTAAAAACAAAATTTAACTTTCAACTTGTCCAAGGACAATTGAGAAAAAATTGTATTTCCACACCCCAGTGTTGTAATTGGTCGGTCAATATTTTGATCAATAATTGGAGTATATATTAATTACAAGTAAATTGCTCTATTTGTGTCTAGTTGTATGTGGGGGAGGTCTGGCAATCTTTCCAGGGAAAAACCCAATGCTAATATAACAATATTGATACAGACAAATAGGGAAAGCTTGACAAATCCCAACGGACAGATTCAGTAATTTTAGATGAAGCATTTCTCCTCAGTAAGACTTAGAGATTTGTCAGACAAAGTTCTTGTATTCTGGGGAAAAATGAATTGCTCATTGCATAATTTTCTTCTTTTATGTATTTCCATTCTGGTGGAAAGTTGAAAATGGATGTTTCACATAGATCTTTAACCCTTGTTCTAAAATTTGTCTGGTACAATTTTTCCCTAAATAAAGTAACTATTATCAGGGATCAACATAACACCAGTCCTCAGGCCTGAGACCTCTGGGTTTTAGGGTGGACTGGTAGATGTAACTATGCTGTAAGTCCTTTACGGTTGCACCAAATGGCAGTACTTAGTATTTCAAATCTGTCCAGTTTTGAAAAATAAGTGCCTTTCTAATACTTATATTTGCATTTCCAAATGGAAAACATTGTAGACAAAGAAGAAACTGCTTGTTAGAGGCAATTTCTTCTTTTCCAACAATTTTTTCTTTGTAATTATGCCCCCGATAGGGAGGCATCATAAATTTGATGTCTGTCCGTCCGTCTGTCCGTCCGTCCGTCTGTCCGTCCGTCCGTCATTCCGTCCAAAAACTTTAACATTGGCCATAACTTCTAAATCAAAGCGGTGTCGGGGGCATTGTCATCTTACAGTGACAGCTCTTGTTTATCTTTTAAAATTACTAAAAATGAAATATGGTGTTCATGCAGGACCTCACCTGTTGTTATCAGGGAGGACATACACGGCTAGTAGGTGTTTCAGGCTTGTGGCAAAAAGTAGTTGTGTCAAACCCTGATTATCATTAGGTTAGAGGGAACCAATACATTTCCCGTTGTCGACCATTATAACAAAAGTCTGAATAGCTCATCCCCAAAATTTCATCGGAAGTCAAGCCTTATATCAAATTAAAGAAAAATCTATCGCGCATCCAAATAGACCATTTCAAATATAGCATGAGCCCTTTTATCAATGAGTAATGACGTCATCTTTAAGATAACCCTTCCCACTCACCAAATTTCACTGTCGGTTCCGGAAAATACCCCAATGTCTAGAAAATGCCTCTTAAGACCCGAAATAGATTTTCACCTCTCCCATTTTGCATCTAACTTGTAGAAATATTGTTTATCTCCAAAAATAAATTATCATATTTGATCATAATATATTATGGACCAATCAGAGGCCGCCCTTATCTTTGTTTACTTCACCGTTAATTCCCTAGACAAAATGTGACAGATGGCGGGAGATTGTATTAGTTCCCTGTAACCTAAAGAGAAAATAAAATGTTCATTGAATTCATTCTTTAAGCAACAAAATATAGAAATATCTTATTCCGATAAAATTGCAAAGTTTCAGCCGGTTATGTAATAAACGTACTGAGATATGGCCATATCCCTTAACTCGGTCAACGGAAATTCACACAGAAAAAGGGTTGGGCTAGAAAACTCTGCCTCTGAAAACAAGTGTTTTCGAAATTGAATAGTGGAGTATGGGTGCAATTTAGACTCTATTTCTATACATTTTACACTTCAGCGGTTTATTCTTAATATTTTTTAAAATTGCCCTGTTCTCGAAAATCAGCTCCTTCTACCTTTAATTAGCTTCGTTACAATTAACCCTTATCCTTACCCCCAAATTACCATTTCTTGATATCTTTTAGGGTTCATTACCATTTTTTAAATCCAATAAATCGTAAATCATGTATCAACTTACGCAACTTAATATTGCTGACTTCCATAGAAAAAATTAATGGGTTTAGTGTAATAGATAAGGAAAAAATAGGCCCTTATCCTTAGCGCTGTTGGGACCAAATAATACACATATGCGTGCGAAACCGTGGTTTGTGCTATCATTTTATAGCTTAATCGACCCGATGTTCTCATCGAGGTGTCTTTCAGTCTGCAAGTATATTTTTCATGAAAGATTTTCCTAAAAATTTTAGAAAAAATATTATTTTTATGTCGAAATAACCCTTATCCTGCAAAATGTTTTCTCGTGTTCGCTGAAAAGATTACATAAAATTATATATTTTTATTATTAAAAATGCTTACAATTATTATTTTCTTATAAAGATACATATTGTACACTTTTTTATGCAAGTTTGATAGCATTCAGTCAAATAGATTTTTGTTAATGTAGCAATAACCCTTATCACTAGCCTGTCAGCTCAGTGCTGTTTCCTGCCCTAAAAAGCCGCCGAATCGAGTTTAGATATAAACAAAGTAACGTTTTCACCTCGAATATAACCCGTCCACTTGACAAGCTACAATGTAGTACCAAATTCAAGTCTTAAGAACAATTTCTAAGAAATCTGGGCGAAAAATAAACCCTTATCTTTATAAAAATGGGATAATACTTTTTATTACTATGTCCTTTATTTGTAACTAATTACTGCGTTTTTATGTCCAAACTTTCGTTTCAATATCAGGTTCGCACACAGAAATATATTGAAGGCCACTGTGTATGGTTTTAAGGTACTTGGTTGAATAGTTTTTGATATACGAGCCGATAACCCTTTGCCCGGGTCAATCGAAAAAAGTGCTTTAGTGCACCAAAAAGAAGCCAAACAACGCAAAAAATATGATCTAACCCGCATTTTCTAACCAGATTTATCTCGTTTGTTACACAATTTACAATAAACAATCAAAAAGTTGCTTTTAAAAACAACTGATAACGATTTTAGGCATAAATAGACCCTTTTCCTTTCAATAATTAGGTGCGATTTTCTAATTTATCTTAACCGAAATGGCACATTTAGATAAAAATTATATATTATCACTAGCATTTTAGGCGCACAAATATGTCTAACAGTTCTGTTAGTATTATAAAACCAAATTTAGCATAATGTTTTTGGCAAAAACTGGAAAAAAGCCCACCGCGCCGGACCTCCCCCCCCTCCCCAGAATGCCTCACTTATGTATACTCTACTCTCAAAACAATGCGCTTGCTTTAAATAGGGTTCTTTGCGGCACGTTGTAGCCTAACTTCTTTGAAAATGATATTTCCTTTCCAATTTAGACAAAGGAAGTAAAGAAAGAAAGAAATACACATGAAAATTATTTGCAAAACGGTGCAAAATTACGACCTTACAGTGTGTTTTGGATCTAAGAATAATACAAAAAGGTGTCAGATGGTCCCTTTTCGCTTAACATCTCCTTCAATTTGGACAAAACAACGACTTGTTATATGAAACGAAGTTTGTTTGAAGTGTCTTAGCGCGAGGAAATGCGGGTTACGATATAAAAAGTCAAATTTATAGTATATTTCTATATATATTGCATTTAGGTTAGAGGGAACCAATACATTTCCCGTTGTCGACCATTATAACAAAAGTCTGAATAGCTCATCCCCAAAATTTCATCGGAAGTCAAGCCTTATATCAAATTAAAGAAAAATCTATCGCGCATCCAAATAGACCATTTCAAATATAGCATGAGCCCTTTTATCAATGAGTAATGACGTCATCTTTAAGATAACCCTTCCCACTCACCAAATTTCACTGTCGGTTCCGGAAAATACCCCAATGTCTAGAAAATGCCTCTTAAGACCCGAAATAGATTTTCACCTCTCCCATTTTGCATCTAACTTGTAGAAATATTGTTTATCTCCAAAAATAAATTATCATATTTGATCATAATATATTATGGACCAATCAGAGGCCGCCCTTATCTTTGTTTACTTCACCGTTAATTCCCTAGACAAAATGTGACAGATGGCGGGAGATTGTATTAGTTCCCTGTAACCTAAAGAGAAAATAAAATGTTCATTGAATTCATTCTTTAAGCAACAAAATATAGAAATATCTTATTCCGATAAAATTGCAAAGTTTCAGCCGGTTATGTAATAAACGTACTGAGATATGGCCATATCCCTTAACTCGGTCAACGGAAATTCACACAGAAAAAGAGTTGGGCTAGAAAACTCTGCCTCTGAAAACAAGTGTTTTCGAAATTGAATAGTGGAGTATGGGTGCAATTTAGACTCTATTTCTATACATTTTACACTTCAGCGGTTTATTCTTAATATTTTTTAAAATTGCCCTGTTCTCGAAAATCAGCTCCTTCTACCTTTAATTAGCTTCCGTTACAATTAACCCTTATCCTTACCCCCAAATTACCATTTCTTGATATCTTTTAGGGTTCATTACCATTTTTTAAATCCAATAAATCCTAAATCATGTATCAACTTACGCAACTTAATATTGCTGACTTCCATAGAAAAAATTAATGGGTTTAGTGTAATAGATAAGGAAAAAATAGGCCCTTATCCTTAGCGCTGTTGGGACCAAATAATACACATATGCGTGCGAAACCGTGGTTTGTGCTATCATTTTATAGCTTAATCGACCCGATGTTCTCATCGAGGTGTCTTTCAGTCTGCAAGTACATTTTTCATGAAAGATTTTCCTAAAAATTTTAGAAAAAATATTATTTTTATGTCGAAATAACCCTTATCCTGCAAAATGTTTTCTCGTGTTCGCTGAAAAGATTACATAAAATTATATATTTTTATTATTAAAAATGCTTACAATTATTATTTTCTTATAAAGATACATATTGTACACTTTTTTATGCAAGTTTGATAGCATTCAGTCAAATAGATTTTTGTTAATGTAGCAATAACCCTTATCACTAGCCTGTCAGCTCAGTGCTGTTTCCTGCCCTAAAAAGCCGCCGAATCGAGTTTAGATATAAACAAAGTAACGTTTTCACCTCGAATATAACCCGTCCACTTGACAAGCTACAATGTAGTACCAAATTCAAGTCTTAAGAACAATTTCTAAGAAATCTGGGCGAAAAATAAACCCTTATCTTTATAAGAATGGGATAATACTTTTTATTACTATGTCCTTTATTTGTAACTAATTACTGCGTTTTTATGTCCAAACTTTCGTTTCAATATCAGATTCGCACACAGAAATATATTGAAGGCCACTGTGTATGGTTTTAAGGTACTTGGTTGAATAGTTTTTGATATACGAGCCGATAACCCTTTGCCCGGGTCAATCGAAAAAAGTGCTTTAGTGCACCAAAAAGAAGCCAAACAACGCAAAAAATATGATCTAACCCGCATTTTCTAACCAGATTTATCTCGTTTGTTACACAATTTACAATAAACAATCAAAAAGTTGCTTTTAAAAACAACTGATAACGATTTTAGGCATAAATAGACCCTTTTCCTTTCAATAATTAGGTGCGATTTTCTAATTTATCTTAACCGAAATGGCACATTTAGATAAAAATTATATATTATCACTAGCATTTTAGGCGCACAAATATGTCTAACAGTTCTGTTAGTATTATAAAACCAAATTTAGCATAATGTTTTTGGCAAAAACTGGAAAAAAGCCCACCGCGCCGGACCTCCCCCCCCTCCCCAGAATGCCTCACTTATGTATACTCTACTCTCAAAACAATGCGCTTGCTTTAAATAGGGTTCTTTGCGGCACGTTGTAGCCTAACTTCTTTGAAAATGATATTTCCTTTCCAATTTAGACAAAGGAAGTAAAGAAAGAAAGAAATACACATGAAAATTATTTGCAAAACGGTGCAAAATTACGACCTTACAGTGTGTTTTGGATCTAAGAATAATACAAAAAGGTGTCAGATGGTCCCTTTTCGCTTAACATCTCCTTCAATTTGGACGTACAACGACTTGTTATATGAAACGAAGTTTGTTTGAAGTGTCTTAGCGCGAGGAAATGCGGGTTACGATATAAAAAGTCAAAATTATAGTATATTTCTATATATATTGCATTTAGGTTAGAGGGAACCAATACATTTCCCGTTGTCGACCATTATAACAAAAGTCTGAATAGCTCATCCCCAAAATTTCATCGGAAGTCAAGCCTTATATCAAATTAAAGAAAAATCTATCGCGCATCCAAATAGACCATTTCAAATATAGCATGAGCCCTTTTATCAATGAGTAATGACGTCATCTTTAAGATAACCCTTCCCACTCACCAAATTTCACTGTCGGTTCCGGAAAATACCCCAATGTCTAGAAAATGCCTCTTAAGACCCGAAATAGATTTTCACCTCTCCCATTTTGCATCTAACTTGTAGAAATATTGTTTATCTCCAAAAATAAATTATCATATTTGATCATAATATATTATGGACCAATCAGAGGCCGCCCTTATCTTTGTTTACTTCACCGTTAATTCCCTAGACAAAATGTGACAGATGGCGGGAGATTGTATTAGTTCCCTGTAACCTTATATTGTCATTATACACTGGAAAAGGTGTATATGTATTTGTAGACTGGCTGCAGTTTTGTTAGCATATTCAGAAAAAAATGTAGTTCTATTACAAGCCTCTTTAATCAAAGTTCATAGTAACAAGTGCTGAACAAAAACTTCTTTTTAGAGACAGGGGACTTAATTGAAAGATTTGTAATGATTTAATTCCCTTTGAAAAAACACTGTAAAGAAGAGTCTGGCAGCCAGACTAATGTATTGGCAGAGGTACAGATACGAGGGGATATAAAAGGCAGTCTAAAATCTTTCTTTCTCAAAGAAACTCTTTGTTGTTGGTACTCATTTGAATTGTCTTGACAAGACAATTCAAATGACTACCCACAACATAAGATTTCTGCAAGTTTTATTGACATATTTCAATTTGAAATCGAAAAAAAAAAAATACTCCCTCCATCTGTAGCTCTGATTGGTATTATCATTTCTATTCATCCTGAAATAGGGAAGTACCTTTTTCATTTCCAGACTCTTACTCAGGAATGAAGTGTCCTAGAATCATGAAACTTAATACAATTGTTGCCCATGACCCATGCCCTATAGTTTTTGCATCACAAAGGCCACAAAGATCAAGGTCACTTTTAAACTTTATCTGGGAATTGTTCATGGTAATGTTTGATCACAAGTTTATCTGAATTGTTTGTGAATGGGTAAAATATTGTTACCAGTACTCTGTTGAAAACTTGTAAATGTGAGGTTGTAACAAGGCCCACATGAATAGCAAAACCAATTGTACAAACTATCTGACATGATAATCACTATTCCAGTTGTAAACAAGCTTTTTTGAACACAGGAATTTCAGGCTTCAAGCTATTTTATCAGCACCCACACATTTTGTACCTTAGAAAGTTGTAAATTTTTTATATCAACAGAATTGCATGGATGTCTAGATAAGAGAGAGAAATGCAATTTTAAATTCTTTATTTCTCAATGAAATCGTACATTTAGGGTACCAACAGTACAGGATAAGATTCATATTGTGGTGTGTTTGGTCGAGAGGTAGAGCATTGGCTTCTTGACCAAGAGGTTCCAAGTTTGATACCCAGGATCAGATATCCATCTTGGTTCTTTCCTTGTCCATCACAGTTGACAGCAGGTACTGGTAACCTACCATATATCTCCTAATAAACGCTCCTGGGAGCTATACTTAACATGGTCAGGGAGCTTTTTTTGATGCATTTTCTGATTAAAAAAATCTATCTTTTTTGGCCCTTTTCCCTTTAATTTGAGATAAATTTCCACTTAACAATCATAGAAATGATTGTTTAGAGGAAATTCACATCAAATTAGAGAAGAAGTCTCAACAATTTCTTAAAAGTAAGACATTTGAAGTTGTTTTTCTTAGTAAGAAATGTAGGAATTCTACCATGCTTCATCTCATTGGAATTGTCATTTAAAGACAATTCTAATGAGATATTGCAAGGCAAAATCTAACAATGAATGAACACACCAGGTACCATTTATGATTCTGACTTACGATTAATTTCTTCACAAGAAGTTCAGTAAAACGGGTCCCAGGGATCAGGACAAAACCCTGATTCTCCCCCTTGTATTTTGACAAAGATATGATTATTAAGTTGAATTTCAAAAATCAAAACACATATGAGCCTGTGCATGAAATTTCCAACTATACACCAAGCAAAGACTCTGGCCAGCCTGTGCATCTGCACAGTCTGTCTAGAGTCTTCACTTTGCGTTATGTGGATAGCAAAAGGTCTAAAAGTATCTTTAGTCAGACAGGCAATATTTTAATGGCATTATGCAGCTGTCTTGGCTCAAAGTCTGCAACTCACACACAATGTCACTTTGTTGGAAATGTCAGGCACAAGCACATATACATGTTCAGTGGTGAAGCAAAATGTCTTAACTATGGTTTGAAATATGCTATAGTTATGAAATTTTGCTTGCAAATTTAGGTATATTAGAAATGTTCTGCAGAAAAAATATTCGGGATATGCACATTGTAAAATATGAAAAATATCTTATAGTATCTTCTGTATAACGATGGCTCAGTGTTTATTGTCAGTTTCAACTGTTTCACAGTGATCCATTGATCTGTAGCCTTTTTAGCTCCACTGGCTGAAAGCCACTGGGGCTATTGTCATGGCGTTGTGTCCGTCGTGGGTCTGTGCATCCATGCGTCCGGTCGTAAACTTTTTCTTTAAATATCATCTCAGAAACTACTGGATGGATTTCAACCAAACTTCACAGGAATGATCCTTGGGGGACCCTCTTTCAAAGTTGTTCAAGAAATTTTGATCCAATGAAAAACATGGATTTAATGGGCGTGGCTAATTTCCAAATATGGTAAAAAGTGACTTTTCTCAGGTTCTAAATGATGGATACCAATTAAATTTTACATGAATGATCCTTGGGTGACCCTTTCTCAGTCTACAAAAAAAAAATGTGATCGGATGAAAAATATATATTTTATGGGCGGAGGTCATTTCCCTATATATTATATAGTGGAAACTTTGAAAATCATTTTCTCAGAATCTAATGTATAGATATCAACCAAATTTTACATGAATGATCCTTGGGTGACCCTTAATCAGTCTACAAAAAATTATTGTGATCGGATGAAAAATATGTGTATTATTGGCGGAGGTCATTTCTCAATATGTTATATAGTGGAAACTTTGAAAATCATTTTCTCAGAATCTTATTTATAGATATCAACCAAATTTTACATGAATGATCCTTGGGTGACCCTTAATCAGTCTACAAAAAATTATTGTGATGGGATAAAAAATATTTGTATTATTGGCGGAGGTCATTTCTCAATATGTTATATAGTGGAAACTTTGAAAATCATTTTCTCAGAATCTAAATGAAAGATATCAACCAAATTTTACATGAATGATCCTTGGGTGACCCTTTATCAGTCTACAAAAAGTTATTGTGATCGGATGAAAAATATGTATTTTATGGGCTGATGTCATTTCTCTATATGTTATATAGTGGAAACTTTGAAAATCATTTTCTCAAAATGTATGTAATGGATATCAACTAAATTTTACTGGAGTGATCCTTGAGTGATTCTGTATCAGTCTACCAAGGTTTGATCGGATGAAAAATATGTATTTTAAGGGCGGAGGTCATTTCTCTCTATGTTATTTAGTGGAAACTTTGAAAATCATTTTCTCAGAATGTAATAGATGGATATCAATCAAACTTCATTAGTAGGATCCTTGGGTGATCTATTATCATGCAGCCAATAATTATTGTCATTGGATGAAAAATATGTCTTATATGGGCGGACGTCATTTCTCTATATGTTATAATAGTGGAAACTTTGAAAATCATTTCAACATTAGTAGAACCCAAAATATCTAAAAAATATAGTCAGAACTTTGATTTGCTATTACAAGAATTCCAAGCCTTTAGAGCGACTCAAGCCATTCATGGCTTTCTAGTTTGCATACTAAGTTACTTTTTTTCTTAAAAAGTTTGTTTCATTTATAGATTGTTCCATCTCAATCTTCAGCTTCTCACAGTTTTGACTACTCGCTGTCTAAACTTTGTTCCCTTCTCTATTGACATTAAGCCGGCTAATTAGAATGGATGTAATGCTGATTAGAATAGATTGAATACAGTGACAAGACTCCTTCAGATGACAGCAGAAAAAATAAAGCTTAACAAATCTATTATTAATGACAAAATTAGCCAAGACTGAAGTCACTGACCTCAAACCAGTCCACTTTTTTGCTTAACATGTATTTGAAAAATTATGAATTTTCTGGAAAGAACTTTACAAAATTCTTTAAGTCATCATTTCCAAAGTTACCTATCATATTACATGTGACAAGGTCAAGGTCATCTGTCAAGGTCAATTTTTGAAAAACAAGATGTGTTTGTGAAACACGAATGCCCCCGACACGGCATTTTTTTTCAAAGTTTGACCTTGACAGATGACCTTGACCTTGTCACATGACCGTGACTTTGGTACCAGCAGATGCGGATCATTGAAATCTATCATCATGCCAAATATTAGCTTTGTATCTTGAATAGGCTTGAAGATATTGGCAAGGTTAAGTTTTCAGGTTAAGTTTTTACAAAGTTTGACCTTGACAGATGACCTTGACCTTGTCACACGACCTTGACTTTGGTACCAGCGGATGCAGATCATTGAGATCTATCATCATGCCAAATATTAGCTTTGTATCTTGAATAGGCTTGAAGATATTGGCAAGGTTAAGTTTTCGGGTTAAGTTTTCGGACAGACAGACGGACAAACAGACGGACAGACGGACGGACAGACGGACAGACAGACGGACATGAGTAAAACAATATGCCCTCGATCTCTCGATACGGGGGCATAAAAATGCCGTGTCGGGGGCATTCGTGTTTCACAAACACATCTTATTTAGTATGCATTTTCTGAAATCATTAAAATTGATGTCTTTTAGGCCCTTTTCCCTACAATTTGAGGTGAATTTCCCCTAAAAAATTTATGTAAATGATTGTTTAGAGGAAATTAATCTCTATTTAGAAAAGAAATTTAAAAAAAGTTCCTGAAATTTAGGCATTTTGAAGTGGGTTTTCGCAGTAAAAAATGTAGGGGTGGTACTTGCTACTATTAGGGAGGGCCCTATTATTAGAGAAAATATACAGTTTTAATTTCTAACAACATAATTGACAATGCTTTTCATTTATTGTTTGGATAAAAAAAATTAAAATTTAATTTTCATGCACACTATCGATAGTTTTTTCATTCCTTCATTTTTCTGTATTTTCAGGTATAAAATGCCCAGTTTGCTCCAAATTTATTCCTCCAGATGATATAGAATGCCACTTGGTAGTTTGTTTAACAAAGCCAAGAATTACATATAATGGTAAGCTACTTTATGTATTAGCTATTAGTTTGGTGTAATAATCTGGAAATGACTTAAAAAACTTTATTTTTGATTTAATCTTCATAAAGATACAGGCAGTTACAACTGTTTCACGCTGAGCCCTTGATATACATTGTATACACTGGCTGAAAGCCACTTGGGTTATAGTCATGGCATTGTGTCTGTTGTGTGTGCGTCCGTCCATGCGTCCGATCGTAAACTTTTACTTTAAAATCTTCTCCTCAGAAACTACTGGATGAATTTCAACCAAACTTCACAGAAATGATCCTTGGGTGACCCTCTTTCAAAGTTGTTCAAGAAATTTTGATCCAATGAAAAACATGGATTTAATGGGTGTGGCTAATTTCCAAATATGGTATAAAGTGAGTTTTCTCAGATTCTAATTGATGGATACCAATTAAATTTTACATGAATGATCCTTGGGTGACCCTTTCTCAGTCTACAAAAAAAAATTGTGAACGGATAGAAAATATGCAATTTATGGGCGGAGGTCATTTCCCTAAATGTTATATAGTGGAAACTTTCAAAATCATTTTCTCAAAATGTAACAGACAGATATCAATCAAATTTCACTTGAATGATCCTTGAGTGTACCTTTATCTGTCTACAAAAAATTATTGTGTTTGATGAAAAATATGTAGTTTATGGGCGGAGGTCATTTCTCAATATATCAATAGTAGAAACTTTGAAAATCATTTTCTCAGAATGTAATTGATGGATATCAACCAAATTTCACCAGAATGATCATCGAGTGACCCTTTATCAGTCTACTGAAAATTATTGTGATCGGATCGAAAATATGTATTTTATGAGCGAGGTCATTTCTCAATATATTATATAGTGGAAACTTTGAAAATCATTTTCTCAGAATGTAATTGATGGATATCAATCAAACATTTTTGGTATGTTATTTGGGTGACCCATTATCATGCAGCCAAAAATTATTTTGATTGGATGAAAAATATGTCTGTTATGGGCGGAGGTCATTTCTCTTTATGTTATATAGTTGAAACTTTGAAAAATCATTTTCAATATCAGTAGAACCAAAAATATCTAAGAATCTAGTCAAAACTTTTATTTGCATTTACAAGAATTTCAAGCCTGTCAAGTGACTGAAGCCATTCATGGCTTTCTAGTTTTATTCCTCTTGACAAATTAACAAATTTTAAATTATCAATGAAAGGAATGCCATTCTAAAGAGTTTTTGTGAGTTTCACACTAAAAACAATTTTACCTCGAGTTGAATGATAGAATCATAAAACAGCAAATCATAGCATTTTTATACTGACTTAGTTAACAAGTGTGAAATTGCTGCATTATTTATAATGAGAAAACAATAAATGATACCTTTGGGAATGGGGTATGCTACCTGTAATCAAAGGTAATTTCTTCAACATTTAAATATATTTTAGTCCCCTCCTCTTTAGAGTGAAAGGGCTTTGAAGTTGGCCAGATTGGTTGGTAGCTTGAAAGTCATCAATCAAGGGCTCATGAGTTTGAACTGTGTCTTCACCAAGTTTCAATCCCATATTCGACATAAATCTTGAACACACATAACATGTCCCTCTTAATGCTTGCAAAGTGGGGTATAATTGGAAAACTGTTTGCACCATTTTGTGATCCTGAACGCAGGGCATGTGTGAACCAAACCTCTTTTGCAGCCTCTTGGTACAGGAAATTAACAAAAATCAGAATACAAATGTCATGCCTTACTCTTATACAACTGGTGTTAATGATTTGGTCAAGGTTTTATTGGGGTCATGTGAATTATGATAATGAATAAAAGATCCTTTGCATAACAAATGTTTGACAGGCCTATACAAGTTTGAAAGCCAAGTGGACAGTTAAGGTATTGGACCTGTAAAAGTTCTACAACATTTTAGAAGTGGTGAACTTTAACAGTGTTAATGGAGGTTTTCTAATGCTTAATAAGGAAACCTCTGTCAACATTGTGAAAGATCATGAGTTCTGAAATGGTACAGAACTGTTATGGGACCACTACCATAATTTGAAAATGGTTAAAAAAAAACAACACTCCAGCATTTTAAATGTATTGTAAATTTATAGTTTATTTTGATTGTCCAATAAGAATATACAACTCATAATTCTTTATATTAATATGCCAATGAAAAATATAAACAGATAAAAGAAAAAGTGATGTTGAATGAGGAGACATTATAGAAAATAGATTAACACTTTCCTGTTTTACACAATTTTAGACCTGTCCAAATTCAAAGGTTTTGCAGACGAAAATTTAAAGTGGATTTAATTTGAAAAATAGCCATTCAGTAGGGTAGAAAATAGTGTGGAAAAAGAAGAAATTGCTTGTCAGAAGCAATTTCTTCTTTTTTCACAATGTTTTCTCAATCATAAAATCACAGACACGTTAAAAGCAGGGATTAAACAGTAAGGGTTAAGGTTTCCAAATACAATACATTGTATTGATATTTAGTTTGAATGATACCAACATCCTTCTTGTTTTCATCTGCAATCTGTTTTGAGTTAGATAAAATGGAATGACTTTTGAACTTAAGTAATGTGTGTTCAAGCCCTAGTTACAACATTTTTATGTCCCTCTGTAATGAAGATATATGAGCCGGTGCATGACATTTCCAACAATTTCTAAAGTGTGCAAAGCAAAGTTTCTGGCCAGCCTGTGCATTCGCACAGTCTGACCAAAGGCTTCACTATGCACTTGGTAGTAAGACCAAGGTTCAAAGTATCTTTAGACAGTCAGACATTATTCCAATTGCACTGTAGGAGATTCTAGGCTGCTCAATTGTTGTACCTTTCCCACATGTCAAATTGTTGGAAATGTCATGCACTGGCTCATATTAAATTGATATTTTTTCAGAGGATGTTTTAACAGATGATAAAGGGGAATGTGTAATATGTTTTGAAGATTTAGAACAAGGTGATACTATAGCAAGGCTGCCCTGTCTTTGTATATATCATAAAGGGTAAGTATATAGCTTACAGACATTTCGTTACAAAGTATAGCAAAACTTCTCTCTCTGTATATATCATAAAAGGTAAGAATAACAAGAAAACCTTTATAATGTATAGCAAAGCCACTCTCTCTTTGTAAATATCATGAATGGTAAGTATAGCAAGCTAAATCTTTATAATTTATAGCAAAACCACTCTATGTATATATCATAAAGGGTAAGTATAGCAAGAACAATATTTTTTACTGTTTAGCAAAACTACTCTTTCTTTATATAATTATATTATACTGAAAACATGTACATTGTATCTTGTCTTTGTGTATATCATACAGAGTAATTATAGCAAGACTTTTCTGTCTATTTTACATCAAAAAGGGTAGGTATAGCAAGTACCTTGTCTTTATATCTATCAGAAAGTGTTAGAATAGCGAGACTTTTTTGTTGTTTATGCCAAGGGTAAGCACAACAAGATATCCCTGTCTTTGTAAATCATAAAGGTTGGGTATGGCTTGTCTTAATCATAATGTAACTTATCAAAGGTAAATATGGCAAGACTGTCCTTTTCATGCCCAAGGCATTGATAGATTGGGTGCATATTGCTTTGTTGGTGTCCATCTGTCTGTCTCTCTGAAATAACCTTACCCGTAAACCAAACATGTGCTGTGACTAAAATGTAATTAAAGTGACAATGCTCATATTTGGCATGAAGGTCCCTCTCATCAAAATACATCATTCAATGTCAAGGTCTGGGTCATAAACTAGGTCATTTAACAAGGTCAAACTTTTAAAAAGAAATTCTATTTGGAGGCGTTATTTTTGTATGCCCCCACATGGAAAGATTGGGTGCACATTATTTTACCATTGTCCATCTGTCTGTCTGTCTGTCTGTCTGTCTGTTTGTCAGTCTGAAAAACTTAACCAAAAACTTAATATTGCAAATTACTTTAAGGCTATTCAAGATACAATGCTCATATTTGGTATGATTATAGATCTCAGCAATGTGCTTCTACAGATCTACAAGGTCATGTGATAGGTCAAGGTTATCTGTCAAGGTCAAAGCTTGAAAAATTGCCATTTGGGGGCATTCGTGTTTCACAAACACATCTTCTTTATGCATACATCTTGTTTTGAGAAGATTAAATTGAAGAACTAAAGTTTAGAGTTGAAACACAAGTTTTGCAAGCTGGTCTAATCAATTAGGTTTTAAGTCAATTCTAGCCCAAATAATTTCTTGAAAGTAATTTCCAAGAGTAAAAGTGACATTAGGTTTTAAGTCAATTCTGGCCCAAATAATTTCTTGAAAGTAATTTCCAAGAGTAAAAGTGACATAATTTAAATGGAAGTATGTCAAGAAAGAAAGTAATTTTTCAAATGCAAAGTTAGACATTTGTACTAATTTAAATAGGAAAATAGCATCCAAAGTTAGATGAAACTTGATAATCAGCTGTCTGTTTTAACCAAATTTCAGGAAAATTTTCTGCCAAATTTATGAGGTCTTTCTAGATCAGTTTCCATATAAGGAAATAGACTGGTATTTAGCACCAGTTGTCTGTAATTAACACCCAATTTTATTGCACCTCAAGATCTTATTCTTGACTTGCTATCCTGCCTTTTACATCCCTATTTCAGGAATAATTTTGGCCCAGAAAAGCATGTGCAAAAATATCTCATTTAGCGAAATCTTATGAGATGTTAAGAATTTTGAGTCAGAAGTTCAACAAATCAATAGCTCAGTACAAAACAGTTGTAACTGCCTATATAATCATTTGGGTAGTTACAACTGATTTACACTGAGCCAACAAAATCTTTCACTTAATTCAATTTTGCTTTGAGATTTTCTCTCATTAAGCAAGTTTCAATGAGATTTCTGGCAGAAAAATGAGAGAATCTCTCAATATTCCCCAAAAATGGTCCCTACTGTTTATTCAGCTTTTGTCTACCCCTAAAGCTTGAGATAGAGGGGGTGATTTTGTAAAATTTGATTGTTAATATACACTGATGCCTCAGCCACTGCCAGTTTTAGAAATTTGAAAATTATTTGGCCTAAAAAATGACCTTGACCTTGAATGACGACCTTGAAAGTGTTACCGACAGAAATGTCTTACTTGTGTAAAATCTGTAAACCATTCCCTATTAATGGAAAGTATTACATGACCAATATTATGGTTTGGGGGGCAGGGGGGCAAACAGTCATGGACGAACAGACAGGCAGAAAGGTCAAAACAATATGCCCCTTATGTGCTGGCTGGTCTTTGTCTATACAGGTATAATACCCCCTGCCTTAGCTGGAATATTCTAGGTTTAGCATGACAATGGTTAAGAATTGCTGAACTCATAACATCAAAATGAGAAAGGTACATTTTATGGACAGTGAATTGAACCTTGGTCATAATGATTAAGAGTGTGACACACTCTAAATTACTTTGCTATGGCTGAAGCTAAAACAAAAACAAAGCAAGTAGCAAAAGATCAGAAAATGCAGAATAAGTAGAGATGTTTGTAATTCGAGCTAAAGATGCAATTTCATGAAGGAGACAATGGAAGCAATTATTGTACTGTTGTAGATATGTAACTGATCAGACATTTGATTTGATACTAGTGGAGCTGAAAATAGAATTGGAAAGTCTGAAATAAATTACAGCTCGGAACTGAAATAGCAGACATCAAACTGTTATATCTACACTGCAGATATGTTTTTAAGAGGGTGTAATGCTTGTCTAAAATATGCATTTCTCATCAAAAACCTATGTTGTGGGTACTCACTGAATTGTCTCAATGAGATGATTCCAATAAGTACCCAAAACATAGGGCGCTGTTAGATATTGTTAAAATATTTTAATTTAGAATTCAAAATACCCTCTTTATCTTTAGCCTTGCATGCATTGTTACATCAAGATAGAACAGATTGATGATAACATGAAGGGTTGCTTGATGTACAGGTGCCTGAAACTTAAACTTTAAATTTTACAAATTTCCTTATTTTCTGATGGAGAGTGAATTTGATATTGAATGATACAATTTTTTTGAGGAAGAAAAATGAGAAAAATGGGGGAAGTGTTGCTACAAATAAGATAAGATGCTTTAAATAATTCTGAACCAGAAACCTTCAGAAATTATATATCATGTACCACGTAAAGTCTCAAATCAACCTATGCATTTACACATTCTGATCAGAGTCTGCACTTTTGGCTTGTCAGAAAACTTATACAGAGGAATCCGCTTATTAGCAACTCCTATTTGTCAGAGGAAAAGTTGCCATTAAGCGGATGTTTCTATTATCAGATATCTCGTTAAATTTAGTATTCAACTCCCGGAAATGCACGAGCACGTCGTCGCTTGAATCGGGGGGATTCATTCATGTACGTTTGATCAGTCCCGTTCGATTGATAGTTTTTCAATGATGAAAAAATAAGAGTTAAATTGAAAATTTGAAAAGTCTGTTAAGTTTATTCCCCTGACTTCCAATAGCTTCTAAAGTCGCCGATTGATACAAATTAAACGTGGGCCGCTGAGGGACGCGAACGTGATGAGCCAAATTAAATTCAATTACCTTTTAAAGACTATCCATTAGATGGTTAATTCCTCGATTTATGTGATTTAGTTACACTGGCGAGTAAACACTACGAGAGAAAAGTGTGTCGCTTGGAAAACTCACACAACCTCGACCAGGCCAGGTGTTCGGCGGTCCCTTTGAAGTTGGGTCATTCTTTGAGAAATTTACAGCGTGACGTCATATTAAAGCTGGGTTTGAAAAGAAACCTAATGATTTTCTAGAATCTTTACCACTCGGATATTTCGATTAGGATAATAATTTCTGATCTGAAGTAAGGAATTTTCGTTTTCAGATAATTTCGATACGTTATTTTTTCCATCGCGTATTTACAGAAAATTGTATTTCAATTTCAGTAACGTACGCATGTTTTCTGCGAAAGTGAAGCTTTGCGAAAACAATCTCATCCTTCACAGGGATTTAAAAAAAAATAAAAAAAATGATAAAACAAATCCGGAAGCGGGCCGCATTTGAACGATCGCGAATCATTAAAAAGCCGAGCGGGATCGTCGGACACACGAAGAATATAAAGCAAAGCATTCGTTCCAGACTTAAATTAACTCTTACACGAGCAAACAGCGATTATGATTCGGGTAAAGGTGCGATCAACAACTTGACGCGTCTATGTGTACTTTACGAATCGCGGCATCACCTGTCAAAGAAAAGACAAAACTTGTGAATTTGATAATTTGTCCCCATGTAACCTCCCGATTGTTTCCAATATCCGATAAAATAGGGTCCCGGTGCAAAGAATTTGTTTCCATTATCCGGGAGTTTCTATTATCAGAGTTCCGATTATCCGACGAATTTTACTTAGGCTAGAGAAGAAATGGTTTTGTGCTAGAGGAAAAGTTGCTAATATCCGAAAATCCCGATTATCCGAGTTGCTAATAAAGGGATTCTACTGTATTCCTAATGTGTCGCATCATGAGTACGTCCTGGTTTCTGCTTTGTCTGGATGTAAGATGCTTGTGAAAGCGAGACTTTGATTCTGATGACTTGGTTTGTACGACAAAGTTATACGCTACTTTCAAAAGTGTATTAGATATAACTCTGTGGCTTCTGCACCTATCCATGGCTTCCTATCATTTCTTACATCAGTCATGACTTTTTCCAACAAATGGTTAATTTGTGACCTGTCATACAAAAAGGGACCATCTGGGAAAGTCGTAAAAAGTTAATGTTTGAGAAAGAGATTGGCTTCAGTAGAGGTCAACCGGAGGTCGCCTTTCAAAAATTCTTGTACAGGAAGGTAGATGGATTATTCTTGATTCAGAAAGTCAGCAAAGTGCTGAATATTTCAACCTAAGTCAGGCTGTTCAATATGTGCAGTCTGACTAGGGTTGACACTTAACACACTACCCAGGTAGTTCCATTACTTAGTGACCGTTCACATTTATAAACATGGAGCAGTCGATCAAATTTATGACCCCAGGATTGAGAGAACAAAGCATTACAGACTGAGCTAACAGAGCTTAACAGCAGACAGGACTAACTCTGGTGAAATACCAAGAAAAAGGATAAAAAGAAATGAAAAAAAAGGCAATAGGGCATTATTTGGAACTTTAAATTGAAATTATAGTTCAATCTTATTTCTGAAATGACCTTGCATAGGCTCGACATTCTAACTGTTAATGTGGTTACACTGTTCTTGTCTTTCCTGAGGATTTCTTTTTGTAGAATTGGAATAAGAAATTGACTGTAAAGTATATATGCTCTAGTTTTCTCTTTAAATCAGACTTTCTGTGGTCTAATTGTTACCCACTCGAAGATGATTGAAGTTGCATTGTGGTAAAGACGACTATTGATTTTGAAAAACCTTCTCTTCTCTGAATTTTCAAATTTTAACTGATGTATTGTGTAGGTCAAACTGGCAGGGAAATGGATTAACTCCTTACCTTGACATTTGCTGGTTTAGATAGGTCCAATTTCAAAGAAGTTGCAGACGACCAATTTTGGTTGATAAAATTTTGGGAATATTTGTCTTTTGTGGGAGGAAATTACTTACAATATGCATTTTCTTTATTATCCTAAATCTTTCCATAATTGTTTTCTTCAGGGGTTTCAATATGTGGGATTGCAAAGGAATAGGTTAACTTGTTACCTGGACACTGCAAATTAAGAGTCTTTGATATCCAAACTTCTCACAGTAAAGTTAACTCTTGTCATGCTGAATATAAAAATCTTTGCAAAATTGCAACAAAATCAAAGTGCCCAAAGCACTGGATGCATTAATTGTTGGTAGGTAATTATTTTGAAAATAAAAATTTTCAGCTTTTATGGATTCAAAAAAAAACAACCAAAAAACAGGTGGTATAGACAAAGATCAGACTGCACATATGTACAGGCTGATGTTTGCCTTTACCTCCTACCAAAGCAAGAACAATCTGGGTTCAGCATGACAAGGGTTAATTTTCATATGGGGCCAAAAGATTGTTGTGTATTGGTGGCATCTTCATTGTTTGTTTGTATGTACATATCTGGTGAACGCAAGTCCTACAATTTTGATGAAATTTTGACTGAAAGTTCCTAGATGCCTAGGGCCTGTTTTACTTAATATCTTAAGATCATTTATTGCCTAAGTCAAAAATTTAAGTTGCTTATTGATCAATAACTAAATATGGAATTCTGCCATGCATAATCATATTGGAATCATCTTCTGAAGACGATTCTGATAAAATATTGCAAGGCAAATCTAACAACAAATGAAAACACCAGGTATGAATTGTGATTTTGACTTAAGATTGATTTTTTCGTAAGAACTTTAGTAAAAGGGGCCCCTGATCTTGTGCAAATTCTGCCGCTCAATTATGTGGAGACGTATATTGTGACTTTTACACTCCGGTCAAGATGATTCAAATGAGTACCCACAACATAATAATTATGGTTTCATTGAGAAATACAGATTTTAGACTGGTTTTACCCTCTCCTATGTATATCTCTGTTAAAAAGCACACATGGATTTCAAATAAAACTGATGAAATAGTCCCTAGTCATCAGTATAACATATTGTTAGTAATGGTCATTGTTAAAGGTATTCTTTACTTTTTCGTCTCCCTGTATTGATAGCAGGGGGGCATGGTCCTGCACATTCAACACTATTTCATTGATAGTGCTTATATCTGGCATGAAGGTCAAGGCCATCTGTCAAGGTCAATTATTAAGATCAAATTTCTAAAAATTGCTGTTTCAGGGGTAAAAGTGTTTTACAAACACATCTTTTTTCCCTCTTTAATGCTCAACAAATGGCTAACTTTTATTCCAAAATCGTAAGTTATGAAAAGAAGAAAAATCCATATCTGTACTTTAGGTACATTGTGTAATTATAAAAATAACAGATAGTGAAATGTTGCCTGCCAATTTGATCCTAATATAGCATCATTATCAGAAAGTGCCAACAATTTTAAAGATGTGAATATTGGGATAATCTTTACTTTACCCTTCTCTTGCTAACGCCTTGATATAATTAATGTTCCTTTACAGCTGAAAAAAATAAACATATATAGCATAAAGAATATTGATGGATGTTTATTTTTTATGCCCCCACACCAATAAGATTTAAGGCATATTGCTTAACCTTGTCCGTCTGTCCATCTGTTGGTCTGTCTTTTATTCTAAACCAAAAAACTTAACACCACAAATTACAAAGCTATTCAAGATGCAATGTTCATATTTGGCATGATGATAAATCTCATCAATACACATCTGCAGATACTAAGTCTAAGGTCATGTGACAAGGTCAATGTCATCTGTCAATGTCAAAAGTTTGAAAAATTTCCCGTTTCAAGGGCAATTGTGTTTTACAAGCACACCTTATTTGAATGATTCTTTGCATACATGCACATACAAGTACAAAAACAAAGCAGTCTACAAAAGTTAGAATTGGATACTGAATGAATTTTGAATATGAAACTTGAAATAGGTTAAATATATTCGGGATAACAATTTGTATGTGTTTGAATTATGTTAGTTGAAACATTCCCATTTAACTTAAGTTCAAACCCATTCAAAGCCGGGCATAATTTTTAAAAACAGTTTGCATCATTTTGTAAATCTTAACTAGGATTTTTTTTCTTCTTTATTTCAAATGTTTGTGCTCAAATCAATTTGCAATAAGCATTGAATTGCTATTGTTCTCAAATTAGGTTACCAACTGTAATGAGATAATTTTTACTAGAAATGGTTGAAAACGAAACATAAATAAGTTCAATCAAAGTGTTTTGCCTGTTTGCAGAGTTGATAGACATGTGAAAAATGTGGTTGTCGTAAATAATTCTCTGTAAGGCATTTTATTGACTTAATTCTAGACATAGCCTGCTTCATTAACCCTTGCCATGTAGGGAAGTTGTATGGCAGCCAAGTAACCACAGTCCCACTACCAATTAACAGATCGCTTCTGTCAGTCAAAAATGGATTGACCAATCAAAACACTGATTTATAATGGGATGACTGTTGACCTTGTAATTTGTTGCCATTTTGTTTCGAACATTTTTGTCAATGAACGACCTAAACATCATAACTACAGCTTTGGAAAGCTGTAGTTAGAATGTTTAGGTTGCCTGCCATTCATTTGCTGTTTTCTTCATGTCCCTGACAGCATATATCGTATACAAATGGTGTTTTAAACTAGATTGAAAGAAACTTTCCCTTAAATAAACTAGAAAGCCATGAATGGCTTGTGTCGCTCCACAGGCTTGAAATTCTTGTAAAAGCAAATAAAACTTTTTGTCTAGATTTTTAGATATTTTATACTGATGTTGAAAATGATTTTCAAAGTTACAACTAAATAACATATAGAGAAATGACCTCCGCCCATAAAAGACATATTTTTCATCGAATCAAAATAATTTTTGGCTGCATGATAATGGGTCACCCTAAGCTCATACCAAAAATGTTTGATTGAAATCTATCAGTTACATTCGGAGAAAATGATTTTCAAAGTTTCCACTATATAACATATAGAGAAATGACCTCCGCCCATAAAATACATATTTTTCATCCGATCACAATTATTTTTGGAAGACTGATAAAGGGTCACTCAAGGATCATTCAAGTAAAATTTAGTTGATATCCATCAATAAGATTCTGAGAAAATGATTTTCAAAGTTTCCACTATATAACATATAGAGAAATGACCTCTGCCCATAAAATGAATATTTTCTATCCGATCACAATAATTTTTGGTAGACTGATAAAGGGTCACCCAAGGATCATTCATGTAAAATTTGATTGGTATCCATCAATTAGAATCTGAGAAAACTCACTTTTTACCATATTTGGAAATTAGCCACGCCCATTAAATCCATGTTTTTCATTTGATCAAAATTTCTTGAACAACTTTGAAAGAGGGTCACCCAAGGATCATTCCTGTGAAGTTTGGTTGAAATTCATCCAGTAGTTTCTGAGGAGAAGATTTTTAAAGAAAAAGTTTACGAACGGACGCACGGACGCACTGACGCACGGACGGACGCACGACGGACACAACGCCATGACAATAGCCCCAGTGGCTTTCAGCCAGTGGAGCTAAAAACCTCGGCCGCCACCATAGCGCAGTTGGTTAGGCATTAGACTTCCAATCTGGAAGTCGTGGGTTCGATCCCCGGTGGCGGCAAATATCCTTTGCGACATTTGTCTCTCACCAATGGGTAGATAATCGTAAAACTATGTGAGATAGCAGGCAGAGGCTAGGAAAGGGTATAATGGTAGTACAGGTGAAAGAAATACCAGGAATCCATTGTTAGGTGCTCTGGCCGCCGCGATATAACTGCAAGATTGTTGAAAGCGGCGTTAAATCCATTCAAATAAATTATATAAAAACCTATGACATGATGAACTTGGAATATGTCGAAGACTGCTTCTTCTTGAAAGAAATTGCTCAGTACAAATAGTTTTGACTTTAGATGAATACCTTTGCTGCCATAAGGGTTGTAAGACACGATAGCAGACACGAAAAGGAGAAATTCTAAACAATTTCTCCTTTACTTGCAAAGGTTTAACTTCACGATTATGTTTGAACCATTATCCTGCTGTTCACTGCATATTCTTTCTGAATGTTAATCTTTCCTAGACAGCATGGACTAAAATCAGCTTGCATAGATTTCCAGTCTGATCATTGCCTACACTATCTGTTCTCCGCTTAATCATTTTCAGAAGGAAAAAAAAAGATCCAGAATAGTATAATGTTCCAAAAAATTGGCAATTAGTTCGACACAAAATTTAGACTTTTCAGGATAAGGGTCTATTGGATAAAGGATTTTTCAAGACAATAATCTGCAACAAGTTCTTAAGAGTCAGGAATGATCTTCTGTTAAAAGGTCAATTAGTTAGATTATTGATTTCTTGTTCATGACTTTCACCCAATCATTGTAATTACAAAGCATTGAAATTTGAGTCAATGCAGCATTGTATGAAATGGCAGCATATTTCGACTGTAAACTCCTGATGTAACAATGTTCAACCAAACTAGTGATATTTTGGATTTTAGATCAAAGTATTTTAATAATAAATGCATAAACTCTATGCTGTTGGCACTCATTAGAATTGTCTCTCAAAGACAATTCCAATGAGTACCCACAACATAGGGTTTAAGTGAAAAATAAAGATATCTGTACCATTGTATGTATCATAATGTTTTCATAAGTGAAAGCTATTTTCATAGTGCAGTTGGTACCGCTTTGGACTCTATTATGGAGTGCTTTGGTAGATCCAAACGGTCGCATACGTTCTTACTGACAATTTGTTTTCCACCCATGGTTGGTAAATTGAAATCCTTTGAGACAGAAGATCCCCGATGGCGGCACTCAAACTTTTCAGACTATTTGTCTCCCACCAACGGGTTGATAATCGTAGCTCTATGTGAGATAGCAGCTGGAGGCTAGGAAAGGATGTAATGGTAATACTGGTGAGAGAAATACCAGGAATCCATTGTTAGGTGCTCCAGCCGCGCGATATAACTGAAATAATGTTGAAAGCAGCATAAAACTCCATTCAATCAATCAATCGAGACAGAAGCTGTAGGCTAAGAATTAATGTAATGGTAGTTCTGAGCAAGGAATACTAGGCATCCATCGTTAAGCTTCAAACCATAAAAAAATGACAAAAAACTTGTAAAAATCAGTGTAAAACCCAATACTAACAAACAAATTCATTTTGATATTTAGTAACAGGGTGAGATTGCTCTAAATATCTTGTCACCTTTTTATTTCAGGTGTATCGATAAATGGTTTGAGAAGAACAGATCGTGTCCGGAACACCCGACTGACTAGTGCAGGAACAGAACTATATCCAAGACAGACAATTTTCGGGGAACAGTTCTCCTTGTGATATTTTCATTCTTGTCTTGTACTACATATTCAATGTGCTAAATGTGATATTAACTTTTAATGCCCAAGTGTGCATGAGAAGCGAAATTATGGCGAAAATTCAAGATAAGAGCTAGTGATGGTATTTATATAGAGCATAATTATTTTAGTGCATGATTGATTTATCTTTCATTTTGTGAACAACAAAAGCTATATTTTCACAGAAAATATAGCTTTTGCTTTTCATGGAATGAAATATATATCTATCTTAAATGAAAAACAAAATATAATTGTATTTCTGTTTTGAAACATTTTAGACAAATTCTCTTAAAGCTGTATTTAGTGTGTCATTTTGCTCATTATTACTCGGCAGTGGCATATGTTTCCTGGACCCCACTTACAAAACTAAATTATAGTGAAATGGCCAAAAGCTTTGTAAAAATCTTTTGGTTATTTCAGTGGTTTGATGGCAATATTATCAAGTGGTAATCTACTGATCTTTCTCCATTTTCCAACAGAAAGCACTAAAGAATTAATGATTAATCTTGCTAAATCTGTTTTGAGCGTAGTGTTGGTACCTGTCAAACCTTACATATCCATTCATGTGGGTACATAATAATGATATTTTTTAACCAACATTTAAAGAATACAGAACAGAGTTTAATGCTGAAGATTAAATTATAGTCAAAATTTGATTCAAATGGAAAAAAATTCTTTTTTACGAGAATTTTTTCTTTTTCGTTTTATTGATTTATGTTTCAGAATCATTCTAAGTGTTATAGAAGCTTAAGATAAAAGTTGAAATTATAGGGTCCTGGTGTTGATGTCTTGATTCTTACTACTGTCAAAGTAATGGTTTAGCAACAGTAACATCACTACCTTTTACCTAGAATCTGAGGTCATTCCGTGGCTAAAATTTGCTGTAGACCAGCTAGGCCCATATTCAAAAACTATATTCACCATGTGAAATATGCTTGGTATGGTCAAAATTGAGGAAAGTACAGTTGGTACATAATGGTCAGTTTAATTTGAAGTTTCAGTATCCTACAGGGTAAAAATTATGGTGGATAAAGGTAAAATGGCACAAGTTATTTCTTGGTCATTATCAAAATACATGATTATATAGTTATTTTTTAATTGCACATTAAGGATTTAGTGGAACACTACTGTAAGTGCATATAATTATATGAAGGCACTTACAATAGTATTGCACTTATCCTTCCATGTGGTCTTCAAGTCAAATGTAGCAGACTGCATTTAAAGAAATTAAAATAATTATTGTTAAAGCTATGGTCACATTTACGGCAATTGTCGTAGTAAGTCGTACTCCATTCTACCGTAGGCAAGCCGTGTCACTATTACGATTATCTAAGTTGAAGTAAGACAAAGTACGTCTAACAAAGGTACTATCGAACAGTTTCCGTAGAAAGAAGTACGTGCGAGTAGGAACAACTACGAAGAACTACGTAAAATAAGAAGTTTAATTAGATTATTTATTAATTTTAATTAATGGAAAATTGCATTTTTATTTGTTTCATTTGCCCTGATGTCTCTTGTTTCTCATTATATAGATAAGAATCACGATCTTTAAGTATATCATAAGGTTTAAAACCTAGCATTTCGATCAGTCACCTTCGGGTATTATAATCAATTTGTTGTAAAAACACGCGAGTTTCAAACCATTGATTTCACGTGCGCTTCGTGATTATATTTTATCAATTTCACCCAATCTTTTTGTACTCTGAACGTTCAGAGACATCTGGACAGATGTTTATTCAACGGTTTGTACGGTAAACTAGGGTAAACGATACGTTCTAATTCGGCACGAGTACGATTCAACAAGATCTTACTACATTGAGCTACATTCAAACTAAGACAGAAAGTCCTTTTACACCGTAGGGATTTTGAACATGCCCAAGATTTGTGCAGCCACTACGGTAGGATTATACGGTTGAAGAAGGTCGAGTCCACGGTCGACTAGGTTAAGCTACGCAGTCTACGGTAGGGTACGTTGTAGTACGGCATTCTTTCACTACGTCAAGATTAAGTTTACTACGTGAAATGTGACTGCGATTTTTTACAATGTACTTTTTCCCTACCTAACCGTGGCCAAAAATCGGATACACGTACTGCAAGAGTAGTGAATCGCTAGTTTAACTTAAGTTAACCGTAGTAACGGGGACAAACGTTTACGATATCATAGCGTGCTACTACGGTTAATTTACGGATAAGCAGGGATCAACTACTGTGACAGTACGGCCAAATTAGGGACAAAATAACGTACTTTACCGTGGTGAGAGTTTTGAACATTTTTTTACAATATCCAAGACACTACGGTCAAACTCACGAGTTTGCACTACGTTACTCACTACGCGTAAGCACGGCTTACTTCTACCTACTGCGCAGTATAAGCTCAGCTGCGTGAATTTTACGGCTAACTACGTTGATGCGTAACTACGGCCAACCACGTGAATTAACGCAAAAGTGACCAAGCCTTAATGTTACAAATGCTGAGGACTGGATATATATGTGACCCAACAATTAGGGGTTCGAAATTACCCCCTACCACCATATGCCCCTTATGACCCATCACGCCAAAAGGGACCACGTGGGAAATTTTTTGAAAAAATGTTTGAAAAAGAGATTAATTCCAGTACAGGTCATCCAGATGTTGCCTATCAAATATTCTTTCGCAGGAATGTAGATTGATTATTTCGTCTCCAGAAAAGAGGCAAAATGTGAAAACTTTTGACACTAGTCAGTCTGCACATTTTGCACAGACTGATTTTGGAGAACTATGTACACACAACGCATAATGGTCCCAATTACCATTTCTTATACTGATTGTGGTAGGTAAATGTTTTTAAGTGAAATCAAGAAAACTGACCATTCTAATTTGTCGAGATGGTATGCCCTACTCAGCCTAAGCTTGATCAAAACTCTTTCCATTTTATGTGCTTTTTATAAACAAGGACTAAAACATAATCATATCTTAAAAGAAAAAAGGCTAAGGATATCCATTTGCAGCCAGTTTAATTGTATAATCATTCATCAATATACTTTGATTTCTCTAAACTTGATACTGCTGGTTAAAACAGCTAAAGAAATTGTATAATGCCAATCCAAGCATCCAACAATTTGCAAGTAAAAACTTGGGTTGTTAAATTATGATTTGGTATATTCCTTGAAAAAGGGAGGGCACTGGTATTTTTCAAGAAGTATATTTGGGTAACTTCCCTTGTATTAACCAATAGCTAGAGATAAGTATCTAAAATTGATATTTCTGAATTAGTTTGTTCTGTACAATCTATTTATTTACCTCTGCTATACAAGGCTTTGTCATATCACTAATTAAGCAAGCCTATGTGGTACTACTTCTTCACAAACTCAGAAAAAGGGGTTTGAAAAACATAAAAAAAAAAGATAAATAAATGGAACAAATATATGAGCCTACATTTCCTACAATTTGACATGTGTGTACTGTGAGAATATTGAGTAGCCTACACAGTCTCATAGTGCAATCAGAAAATTGTCTGTCTGATAATCTGAGACCTTTTCTATCAAAAGAGCACAAAGTGCTGTTGCACAGGCTTGCCAGAGTCTTTGCTTAGCGCACATTTGAAATTGTCGGAAATGTCACACACTGGCTCATATCAATTTGACTAGGCTGACTTACTTGACTAATGCAAATAGTTCTGAATTCAAGACAGTATTGGCCAGGATTAGGCTGAATATTATTGTGCGCAAGCCAATGTTTATCAAAACTGCTGTCCAATGGTTTTACATTTTTCCTATCCAAATTGAACATTCACATAAGACCAAAGGCATAATTTATGATAACTCTTTGTTTGTATGATGTAATTGTTTAAATAAGAGTAGAACACATTGCAGGAAAAGACTCATAAAGTTTGTAAATGGATAAATTTTCACTTCTTACTATGTTGAATAACTTGATTATTTATTTTTAATGCACAATGTCTTTCTTTTTGTTGATGCTTGGTCTTTCCTTTGGTTTGCAATATGATTATATATTGTGTCATTGAATGCATGTCATGGGCCAATGCAAGACTAGTGCAAGTGCCAGGTAACCCTTTTCCTGTAGATTTCAAATTTCGTTTCAAACAAATTGCCAATATTTGGGGATATTTCAACCAGCCTTTTGCAAGTTTTCAAACAAATTGCCAATATTTGGGGATATTTCAACCAGCCTTTTGCAAGTTTCGGGATAATTATTGTGTAAAAGGACAGCAGTCAATGCTTAGATCAGACTGCATGTCTTGACAGACTGATCTTAGTCTATACTGACTGCCAAAGATCTGTGTACATCAAAAAATTGCTGTGAACAGCATGAGAAGGGTTATAAATTGGTGTTTAACCCTTTCTTGTTTTACAAAATTTTGGACCTGTCCAAATTCAAAGGTTTTGCAGACGAAAATTTAAAGTGGGTTTAATTTGAAAAATAACCATTCAGTAGGGTAGAAAATAGTGTGGAAAAAAGAAGAAATTGCTTGTCAGAAGCATTTTCTTCTTTTTTCACAATGTTTTCGCAATCATAAAATCATAGACTCGTAAAAAGCAGGGATTAAACAGCAAAGGGTTAAAATAGTCTTGCAATGACCCATTGATTTTCTGTGTATATAAAAGTGTGGAAATGTTAATAACAGTGTGAATTTGATTGTGATGGCAGATAAAAATGCATTTATAGACTGTAATATGACCAAAAATGCTGAAATATTTTCATAGAATTTGTTAGACAACATGCCTGATTATTTGGGGATAAGTTTTAAACCGAAAAAGTTTCCGTAGATGTTAATCATTTGTTTCAGAGTAAGATTAGTTTATATGTCATTGAGTGAACAATAAAAACTTTTTTACATGGCTTTTGTTATTCACAAAATGAAGTATAAATTGATCAAAACAAATAATTGTTCTATTTCTTTTTGCACATAATAAGACAAATAGTGAAGATTAAAGGAAAATTTTCTTAAAGCGCATCATATTGCACATGATTTGTAATCAATGATTATGATAATATTAAGATTTGTTGATTGGTGACCAAAAGCAGGGTATTAGTTTTTCATTAATTAACTGGTTTGGCGTTGAGATCATCATGTGATAAACTACTGTTATTTCTTAATAAACCATTGAAAGGCATTAAAGACTGAATAATCTTTCAACACATTTGATTTAAAAAGTCATACAATTAATACAAATTTTGCATTACTGGTTTCAATGACAATAGGCCATCATGAATCATCGAAAAAGTTCTGAAATGTTGAAATCTTTTGTGTTCAATTTTAGGAAGCACAAGCAAGTGGCGAAAATGAATGCGTAACTTGGGGCACTTAATTTGATGGCTCAGTGCAAAACAGTTGTAACTGCTTATATATAAACATATAGGCAGTTACAACTGTAACTCACTGAGTCATCGAATTGTACCTTGTTTTTCCTTGATGCAGGACTGATTTTGTCATTTTATATTTGGTTAATGTAATGTATTATGAAAATAGTTTGTTTTATGTATAAACAGTGTTGAAGGCATTTGAAAGATAATGACTTATTTATTATGCTAATCAAAATAATTATTGTCAATCAGGGAATATAATTACAAAAAATAAGATCAGTCACTAGAAAATGGACCATTAAGAAGATTGTAATACAAATATTTAGAAATAAGATAAGCTCGTGTAGAGATTTTTTCTGTCGTTTTACTCTGGAAATACATTTAGCAGAGTGAGGTCAAAAGTATTCTAAATGCCTAAAATGATATAGGGATTTACAATAGTTTTGCTTTTATCACCAAATGAAAATTATAGTCAGTTTATTAAGAAAAATCTTTCTGATCAGAAAGATTGTACAACTTTCTAAATCTTTTCTGATCAGAAAGATTGTACACCTTTCTGCCTGTGCAATCTTCCAAATTTAAGTAAGATTGATTCATTTTGGACTTCCAAAAAGTCCCTATTCATGTGACAGATAACACATAAAATGTATGGAACGAGTATAGACTCTAATGAGTTAAATTTAGAAATGAGCCTTAAAGAAATGGTATAAATGTACAAAAATGAAGTTAATGGAGAGAAAAAAATCTGCTTCTTGATTTTGTTTGAGACAAGCTGTTCTCAACTTTATCAAGAATAGAAAAATTTTCATTATGTCAAGGTTCTCTTAATAATATTTCTACTATAATTTTCATTAAGATCAGCTTGTCTAAAAAAAATCATAACAGATCCTATATACATTATAACAGCAGAAAAAGCTGATTAAGGAATTCAGTTAATGTCTATTCATGTAAATTCTCTTTGAAGTTAACCCTTGTCATGCTGAATAAAAAACCTTGCCAAAATTTTATTAAAATCAAAGTGATGAAAGCTTTGATTTCCTATTTTTGTGAGTCAGTGTTTGATTTTTAAAATATGATTTTGAAACTTATCTGGTTTGAAAAGGAAAATCAGGTGGTATAGACTAAGATCAGACTGCACATATGTGCAGACTGATATTTGTCCATACCTCCTGACAAAGCAGGAATATTCCGGGATCAGCATGACAAGGGTTAATAAGCATGATCAAATCCATTGAACTAAATTGCAAGAAATAAAAAATTAAATACATGTAACTAATCATGCTGAAAAGGAACATCTGGGTACACTGTGAAAAAAACATTTGAAATAGAGATTGGTTCCAGTACAGGTTTAGCAGAGATCAAATTTCAACAATTTCTTTGACAAGAAAGTAGAATGGTCATTCTAGATTAACACTTTCCTATTTTACAAAATTTTGACCTGTCCAAATTCAAAGGTTTTGCAGACGAAAATTTAAAGTGCATTTAATTTGAAAAATAACCATTCAGTAGGGTAGAAAATAGTGTGGAAAAAGAAGGAATTGCTTGTCAGAAGCAATTTCTTTTTTAGTCCCCTACCGGCGAAAGCCGAAGGGGACTATAGGTTTGCGCTCCGTCCGTCTGTCCGTCTGTCAGTCTGTCCGTCCGTCTGTCAGTCCGGATTTCAGTTTTCCGGACTTTTTTTCTTAACCCTTAGAGATATTGAGCTGATTTTTTGTATGTGAGTCCGCATCAATGAGTTACAGATCAAGTTCGAGTTTGGTTCCGGTCCATTGATTTTTGTGGAAGATACGGATGCTGGACTTAGAAATTACCAGGAAATTTCAGTTTTACGGACTTTTTTTTTTAACCCTTGGAGATATTGAGCTGATTTTTGGTATGTGAGTCTGCATCAATGAGTTACAGATCAAGTATGAATTTGGTTCCGGTCCAATGATTTTTGTGGAAGATACGGATTCTGGACTTAGAAAATTACCAGGAAATTTCAGTTTTCCGGACTTTTTTTCTTAACCCTTGGAGATATTGAGCTGATTTTTGGTATGTAAGTCCGCATCAATGAGTTACAGAACAAGTTCGAGTTTGGTTCTGGTCCATTGATTTTTGTGGAAGATACGGATGCTGGACTTAGAAAATTACCAGGAAATTTCAGTTTTCCGGACTTTTTTTCTTAACCCTTGGAGATATTGAGCTGATTTTTGGTATGTCAGTACCCCTCAATGAGTTACAGAACAAATTCGAGTTTGGTTCTGGTCCATTGATTTTTGTGGAAGATACGGATGCTGGACTTAGAAAATTACCTGGAAATTTCAGTTTTCCGGACTTTTTATCTTAACCCTTGGAGATATTGAGCTGATTTTTGGTATGTGAGTCCGCATCAATGAGTTACAGATCAAGTTTGAGTTTGGTTCCGGTCCATTGATTTTTGTCGAAGATACGGATGCTGGACTTAGAAAATTACCAGGAAATATTCGGATTTTTTTATCTTTATCCTTGGAGATATTGAGCTGATGCATAAAATCTGTTACAACTGTAATATTTTGGAGAGGTAGTAATACCTTTACCACCCAAAAAAGATACTGCTCTAAGGAAATATATATAAATCCGGTAGGGGACTTGGTATTGCCATGCAATACTTCAGAATACTTGTTTTTCACTATGTTTTCTCAATCATAAAATCACAGGCACGTAAAAGGCAGTGATGAAACAGCAAAGGGTTAAATTAGCCAATTTTAAAAAAGTATTGATCCTAGTCAGCCTTCGCTACCCACGCAGTCTGAATGGAGTTGGCACATTTTCACACTACATAGACAGTCCCGTTTTATGTGATGGGTCACAAATATTAAATGGAAATGCTTAAGGTGCTGCATTCCTTAAGAATATCATTATCATTTGATATCTATTTAAAATGGATGTCCAAATATATTAATTTTAATTATGCATATCAAAGAATATATCATCCACACTTGACCTTGCTGTTATTATGTTCATTATATCAACAAATCGAATCTGCTGACATAAATGTTTGTTGAATTATTAGCTACCTTTGAAATTCAGTTAACCCTTTCCTGTTTTACAAAGTTTTGGACCTGCCCAAATTCAAAGGTTTTGCAGACGAAAATCAAGAGTGGATTTAATTTGAAAATTAACCATTCAGTAGGGTAGAAAATAGTGTGGAAAAAGAAGAAATTGCTTGTCAGAAGCAATTTCTTCTTTTTTCACAATGTTTTCTCAATCATAAAATCACAGTCACGTAAAAAGCAGGGATTAAACAGTAAAGCGTTAAGACATTACAAAAAATTAGAAAATGAAAAAAAAAAGTGCATTAGGATAGTCCCAAATGCATGTGCACTTGCATGCAAAGGAGGGTATAATTTTGAGCACAGGGCAGGTCAGCCTTGGTAAACATGTCATGTAGGCAGTAGGTAAAGACACATCCAATTTGTTGACACATTTGACACATCCCAGACTATGCAGAACTAACAAATCTCAAGTTTGACTTCATTTCAAAAATGTGCAGTGTATGACTTTGCCCTTGATATCCCCAATCATTGCAAAAGGAATGCAAAATGATTGAACTGCTTCAAGTCTTTCCATCTGAATGCCTTAGTCCATTTTCTTCAAAATAATCTATTGGATAAATGATAACCATTGGCTGAAAACCTGCCAGAACTGCTTCAAGTCTTTCCATCTGAATGCCTTATTCCATTTTCTTCAAAATAATCTATTGGATAAATGATAACCATTGGCTGAAAACCTGCCAGAACTGCTTCACATCTTTCCATCTGAATGCCTTATTCAATTTTCTTCAAAAAATTCTAATGGATAAAAGATAACCATTGGCTGAAAACCTGCCAGAACTGCTTCAAGTCTTTCCATCTGAATGCCTTATTCCATTTTCTTCAAAATAATCTATTGGATAAATGATAACCATTGGCTGAAAACCTGCCAGAACTGCTTCACATCTTTCCATCTGAATGCCTTATTCAATTTTCTTCAAAATAATCTAATGGATAAAAGATAACCATTGGCTGAAAACCTGCCAGAACTGCTTCAAGTCTTTCCATCTGAATGCCTTATTCCATTTTCTTCAAAATAATCTTATGGATAAAAGATAACCATTGGCTGAAAACCTGCCAGAACTGCTTCAAGTCTTTCCATCTGAATGCCTTATTCCATTTTCTTCAAAATAATCTATTGGATAAAAGATAACCATTGGCTGAAAACCTGCCAGAACTGCTTCAAGTCTTTCCATCTGAATGCCTTATTCCATTTTCTTCAAAATAATCTATTGGATAAAAGATAACCATTGGCTGAAAACCTGCCTTGCATTTAGGATGAAAACTCTTGCACAACATTTTGATGGCTCACTTTTCGCAGGTACTCAAGTGCACAGCAGGGTACAATTTCAAAATGTTTGATTTTTTTGCATGCCAAACAAAGGAAAGGTTATATTTTGTTTATCAATTGCAACACTCAATTATTTAAAAAAAAAAGCAGCCAAGAATTACTTATTCAGGAATCTTTGGTTTTTTTAGCAGTTTTTCCATAGACTTTGATTAAGATTCTTGTTTATTTTTCATGTGCAGGTTCACACAGTTTTGCCCGTGTTAAACTTACATTCAGTTCAAAATATCAAATTGATGGCTGAGCATGGAACAGTTGTAACTGCCTATATATTTATAGGCAGTTACAACTGTTGCATGCTCAGCCTCAGAATTATACTTTCTGAAAAAATATAATGTGAAGCATGTTGTCAGTCTTATTGTTTACTTGTTGTTTGACTTCATGCCAATATATTCAGGCTGGAGACAAAGCTATATTTTGTTGTCATTATTTATCACTCATTAAATACGTTTTCATGATAAATCTAAAGTGTTATCAGCTTTTGCATGATGTTTCCGAAAATTTCATATATGTGTCAAGTGAAGGATGGAATCAACCTGTGCATGTGTACAATATTGTAACAGTTTAAAGGGATTTAAGTTGCAGTGGATATGCAAATTAAGAGAGACATGCCCTACCGGTAAGTTAAATGGCTAATGATAGTCTATATAGACAGAGACAACCCTTTTACAAACAAATTGCAAAAAGTTTTGACCCTAGTCAGGCTGCATGACCTATGCAGTGTGACCAGGTTGACACTTAATGCACTATCTAGATGATCCCTCCTTACCTTTCTTCTTGTCAAATTTACATATGGTGAAAACCTGAGATATTGCTATAGCCTTGGCGTTGTTGTTGTTCTCGATGTCGTATATGTCATACTAAAGCTTTGACATATTGTGATATCTTTGTTTCTACTGAAAGCATTCACTTGAAACTTGGCACACATGTCCACTAACAACAGAGAAACCCTTAAAATCAAAGGGGATAACTCTAGATGCATTTTGTGCAAATTAAGCCTTTTTAACTTAGATTTTTTAACCATTTTCCAGCACCTAACAGCTGAGTGTGTACTGTAGGCATCCGTAGGCGGTCCTCTTGTTGGCTCTGAAGATTGCTATTTACTGGTATTTAGGTAAACAAAAAATGGAGAGGTTTGGCTTCAGATAAGTAAAAAATTAAGGGGTTTGGGTAAATGTTTTTAAAAACCTTTAAATTTATAGGTACATAAAAAAAAAATTTTGCCTGGACCCAACAAAATATTCTATATGTCAAAGGCACTTAAAAAACTTTTGCCCTAGTTCCTGGATGAACTAAGTGGCTCTGCAGGCTGGTTCCATGTCTTTGCTTGATTAACATGTGAAGGGATAGAAAAAAAATTGTCATGCAGGTCAATAAATGACTTATCTGGCATAAAAGGGTCCAACTGAGAAATACATGTACCGTAAAAGCTCTAATAGAAACCCAGGGTTCAATTACAATCAGCATATTTCTACTAGAACAGGATGGGCCTTTATTAGAGGCTAAGCTATATTAATTTGATTGCTTTGTGCAAAACAGTTGTAACTACCTAAAAATATAAATACCAATTACAATTGTTTTGCACTGAGCCATCCATATTTGTTATGACGGTGAAAAAATGCCCAAAATATTTTCATTTGATTTGGGAAAAGGTGCAAACAAACTCTATAGTATTTTAGTATTCTTGTTTTAATGGGTATGGGCCTTTATAGGGCTTCGAAATTTCGTAAAATCACATCAAAAATGGCTGCTTTCAACCTACCAATGGGGTTTTACAAGAGCATGGGGCTCTTAGAAGAATTTTTTTGGTATGTTAAAACAATTATTTTGAACAGATATTTTGTCTTCAGCAAATATAGGGGTCAGTGCAAAGATTTTGTAAGTGTCTAAAAATACATGTGCATTTACAACTGTTTTGCTCTAATCCCTCAATATGTCAATAAGATTTGTTTCATAGAATTACAGTGCGTATTTTGATTCAGTAGGTCGAACCATTTGAAAACAGAGTATTTTTCAATAGAAAGAAATTTTGATATGGGCAAAGTTTAACAATTTTCACAGTCTAATCATGGTTGATAGATTTTGCATTGCCAAAATGGTCCCTGTTTATTAAATAGGCTTTGTGTCAAGATAAGTCTTCAAAATTTGGAGACATTTATTTGATATTTTCATGATTTACCAAAATAACTAACATTGCAGGCATTATAAGATTAGATAGGTATGAGAATGACAAAAGAAATTATTCAAAAGTAGTGAGGTTGTAATTGGTTTCCTCCAGCAAGTTCATTTCCAACAATGTTTCCCACATGATTGACATTGAAGGAAAAATGGCTGGAGACAAACTAAGTGTAAACAAAAAGTTCGATTTGACATGGTGAATATTTAAGGGTCATCCAAAATTATGGTAAGTGCCTATCAATATATAGGCACTTAAAATAGTTTTGCACTGACCCCTTGAAATACATAAGGGAAAAATGTTCCCAGCATTTTCTTCTTCTCCAACAATATTCAACTCATGCCAATTTTCTCAAAGGATCTGCTGGCTTTTAGGATCTTTGCTTGTATTTGATGTAAATAGAAGTGAAAAACAAATAAGATGCAAGATAAATAAATAAATGTATTTTATACCTTGTGTTGTTTTCTTTTGAATAACCAAACAGGCATACTTTTATTGATTCCTATCAAAACCCATTGATATAATGGCTAAAACCTTTATATGTTTAACACTCTCTTGACCATTTAAAAGATGAAGAAAGTAATTTTAAGCTCACCTGAGCACATGGTGCTCAAGGTGGGCTTTTGCGATCATTGAATGTCTGCTGTGTGTCGTCTGTCGTCAGACGTCAACAATTTAAGTGTTTACACTCTAGAGGCCACAAATATTGTCCAATCTTCATGAAAATTGGTCAGAATGTTTTTCAAGTCAAGAGGATGAATCCTCAAATCATAAAAGTACAACTTTGTTGGAAAAGGACGGGTCTCCATAAGGGCCTTTTCGTGGCTAGAATAGATTTCTTTTAAACTTTTGCCATACATACTTTAATATTACCTGCGTCTCCTGACAAAATATTGGCATCTCAAACTTATTGGTTCTAGCTGTGTGCTGTGTTAAAAGTGGGTGGGGTAATTTACTACGAACTTGAGTTTCATTTTAAAACTTTTATATCGCCCAAATTATTTACTTTTGAGTTTGAGGCTGCCACACAATACAACAATGAACTATTCCTTAGTTGATATACAGAATTTTTTTGACATATCATATTTTTCATTGCGATTATCTCCCCTTTTTTATCATAAGGGAATTTCTTTGTTTTATTTCCTATCAACTTTGCGGGTTTGCACAACACGTTTACAAATTATAGCCTTGAATATCAAATTTCTTTTATTGATTGCAAAGAAAATACAAAACCATTGCCCAAAGTTTTTTTTCTGTGGAATTCAATTCATTAGTTTTGGAGTTATCTGCCCCTGAATATGAGATATAAGCAAAAATTGGCTTTAAACTGGCATTTTCAAGCCAAAGTAAGATAGATTTCTATGATATTTGGCATATTTGATCCAACATATGAACTCATTTGTGATTTGAACTGATATTTTTGAAAGGTCAACTTTCAAGGTCACGCACCAAGGTCAAAGGTCAAAATTAGCTCAAATTTGGATTGTCAAGTGCATAACTAATTTATTCACCATCAGATCTTAAAGATATTAAGCACAGTTGTTACCCTTGATAAGCTTAAACATATTTTGAAATGAACTTTTTGATAAGTTCGAGTTCAAGGTCAAATTTCAAGGTCAAATGTCAAAATAAGAGTAGTATATGCTAATAGGTGTATATATATACCTCATGTTATTGTAGATCCTAAAATGATTATACAAACCTTCCTCCTTTCATCAGCAAAAATGTAATACACGAAAAAAAGTATGTGATATGTCTAGGCTCAGGGTCATACATGAAGGTCAAAGGCCAAAATAAGCACAAATTCATCTTTACACATGCATTTTTCATTAATTTATTGACAGACTTTAACAAAATTTGGCACAGGTATTACCAATCACATGTACACAAATATTTTGAAATAAATTTAGTGATATTATGATATTCAAGGTCACATATGAAGGTCAAATTTCAAAATAAGCATAAATCTAGCTTCACAAGTACATTAATCATTCATTTATTGACAAACAATCACAATATTTGACACAGTGGATACCCACCTCAAGCAAAAGATATTTTGCAATGAATTTAGTAATAATTTGAAGTTGTGGTGGTATCAGCTGTGTGAAATACTGTTGAAATATGTCAATAAATGAATGAGTAATGCACTTTTCAAGCCAAATTTGTGCTCATTTTGACATTTGACCTTCATATTCGACCTTGAACTTCAAAATTTCACTAAATGTATTCCAAATAATTTTTGTGCATGTGATTAGTAATATCTGTGCCAAATATTGTTAAAGTCTGTCAATAAATTAATGAAAAATGCACTTGTAAAGATGAATTTGTGCTTATTTCGACCTTTGACCTTCATGTGTGACCTTGAGCCTAGACATATCTCATACTTTTTTTCTTGTATTACATATTTGCTGATGTAAGGAGGCACTTTTGTCAAAATCATTTTAGGATCTACAAAAACATAATGTAGATATATACCTATTAGCATGTACTACTCTTATTTTGACATTTGACCTTGAAATTTGACCTTGAACTCGAACTTATCAAAAAGTTCATTTCAAAATATGTTTAAGCTATCAAGGGTAACAACAGTTACTGTGCTAAATATCTTTAAAATCTGATGGTAAATAAATTAGTTATGCGCTTGACAAGCTGAATTTGAGCTAATTTTGACCTTTGACCTTTGTGCGTGACCTTGACAGTTGACCTTTTACAAATATTAGTTTCAATCACAAATGAGTTCATGTGTTGGAACAAGTATGCCAAATATCATTGAAATCCATCTCAATTTGGCTTGATAATGCCAGTTTAAAGCTAAATTTTGCTTATATCTCATATTCAGGGGCAGATAACTCCAAAATTAATGAATCGATTTCCGCGGAAAAAATCTTGGGCCAATTGTATTGTATTTTCTTTGCAATCAATAAAAGAAATTTGATATTCAAGGCTATTTGTAAACGTGTTGTGCAAACCCGCAAAGTCGATAGGAAATAAAACAAAGAAATTCCCTTATGATAAAAAAGGGGAGATAATCGCAATGAAAAATATGATATGTCAAAAAAATTCTGTATATCAACTAAGGAATAGTTCATTGTTGTATTGTGTGGCAGCCTCAAACTCAAAAGTAAATAATTTGGGCGATATAAAAGTTTTAAAATGAAACTCAAGTTCGTAGTAAATTACCCCACCCACTTTTAACACAGCGCACAGCTAGAACCAATAAGTTTGAGATGCCAATATTTTGTCAGTACACGCAGGTAATATTAAAGTATGTATGGCAAAAGTTTAAAAGAAATCTTTTCTAGCCACGAAAAGGCCCTTATGGAGACCCGTCCTTTGATTTATTAAATGAGACAAAGATACGAAGGTGAGCGATCATCATGGTCCTCTTGTTAATTTTATGGAGGTATGAAACTAAAAACTGATTAAACTTTGTTGTGATCTAAGGGCACCAAAGTGCTCAAGGTGAGCTTTTGTGGCTGCATGATGTGCGTCGTGTGTCATCAACATTTACGTGTAGACACTCTAGAGGCCAATATTTTTTGCTCCATCAACCTGAATATTGGTCAGAATGATTATTATCCCCCGCCATTTTCGGCGAGGAGATATAGTAATGCTCTCTGTCCGTCATTCCATCATTCTGTCATTCCGTCATTCCGAGGTTCCGTCACTAAACTTGTTCGGAGCATATCTCCTAAAGAATAAAAGCTATCAACTTGAAACTTTATGGGTGGATAGATCTCATGGAGGAGAAGTGCAGTGCACAAGAACTATAAATCTTGCTTGCATAGTTTTGGAGTTATTGCCCATTGTTATTTTTAAGACTTAGATTTTGTCCGGAGCATATCTCCTAAAGAATAATAGCTATCAACTTGAAACTTAATGGGTGGATAGATCTCATGGAGGAGAAGTGCAGTGCACAAGAACTACAACTCTTGCTTGCATAATTTTGGAGTTATTGCCCTTTGTTATTTTTAAGACTTAGATTTTGTCCGGAGCATATCTCCTAAAGTATAACAGCTATCAACTTGAAACTTTATGGGTGGATAGATCTCATGGAGGAGAAGTGCAGTGCCCAAGAACTATAACACTTGCTTGCATAATTTTGGAGTTATTGCCCTTTGTTATTTTTAAGACTAAGATTTTGTCCGGAGCATATCTCCTAAAGAATAATAGCTATCAACTTGAAACTTTATGGGTGGATAGTTCTCATGGAGGAGAAGTGCAGTGCTCAAGAACTACAACTCTTGCTTTCATAATTTTGGAGTTATTGCCCTTTGTTATTTTTAAGACTTAGATTTTGTCCGGAGCATATCTCCTAAAGTATTATAGCTATCAACTTGAAACTTTATGGGTGGATAGATCTCATGGAAGAGGAGTGCAGTGCACAAGAACTATAACTCTGGATTGCATAATTTTGGAGTTATTGTCCTTTTTATTTTAAAGACTTATGATTTTGTAGGGGCTTAATTTCTTAAAGTAGAACCCCTAATCTATTAGGCTTCAGTTTACTATCAAGCTTTCTCGGCGGGGGATGGCCATGTCTGACATGGCTCTTGTTTTGATTAAATCTAGGTCAAGTTCAAAATTGGGTCAAGTGAGGTAAAAAATGAGGTCAGGTAATCAAACAGTTGAAAAACCTTGTAGACACTATAGAGGCCATGTTTTTTGCCCAATCAACCTGAAAATTAGTGAGAATGATTATCTTGATGACAGATAACTCAGGTGAGGGCTTTAGGGTCACTATGGCCCTCTTGTTCAGTAGGTTTGATTGATCTTTCATTTTGTGAACAAACAAAAGCTGTTATTTCACTCGTTGCTCAGCCACCCCATGACTTGTGGTAATATAACTTTTGTTGTTCACTCGATGAAATATGAATCTATCTTACACTAAAACAATCAATTATCTATATCAGCATCGAAAATAAACTAACACAAAAGCAGATTCACAATGCCAAGGCCTCTGCTCTGTTGGTAACATTTTGAACACATATAGAGTCACCTCTGTGTGTGTGTGTGTGCCTGAAACAGTTGTTCCCCTTGATAAACTCTTGTGTCATGCTATGCGTTGATAGGGATATGTCCAAGGTCAAGGTCACTGCTCAAAGTCCAATGATGAAGTTGGACTTCTCTGAAGCAAATCTACATTCATGAGTGGTTTTCAAAATTACTTGGTACAGTTGTTTCCCTTGATGATTACTTGTTTCCTTTGATGAAAATAGTTTGACTGGACATATCAAAGGTCAAGGACACTGCTGAAGGTCAAACAAAAATTATGGTCTTTTCTGGAGTATATCTCCTACATTTAAAAATGAATTCTAATATACTTGGCATAGTTGTTTGCCTTGATGTGTACTATTGTCATGCAAAGAGCTTATATTGACATGTTGAAGGTAAAGGTCACTACTCAAGGTCAAACAATAAAATTGGTCTTGTACTGAGTATGTCTCCTACATGAATTTTAAAAATTTTGCAAAAAAAAAATTCTCTCTTGACAAGTATTTGTTTCATGCAAAGAGTTTTTAGCTCACCTGAGCACATCGTGCTCAAGTTGAGCTTTTGTGATCATTGGATGTCCGTAGTCTGTCGTGCGTCATCAGACGTCAACAATTTAGGTGTTTACACTCTAGAGGCCACAAATATGGACCAATGATCATGAAACTTTGTCAGAATGTTCTCCAGGTCGTAAGGATGAATCCTATCAAAAATGGGAAGATTCTGTGCAATATCAAGGGAAAAGGGGCCTAAAAGACAATTTTCTTGTCAACACTCTAGAGGTCACAAATATGGTCCAATCATGATGAAACTTGGTCAGAATGTTCTCCAGGTCGCAAGAATGAACCCTATCGAAAATGGGAAGGATCCATGCCATATCACGGGAAAAGGGGCCTAAAAGACAATTTCCTTGTTTACACTCTAGAGGCCACAAATATGGTCCAATCATCATGAAACTTGGTCAGAATGTTCTCCAGGTTGCAAGGATGAACCCTATTGAAAATGAGAAGGATCCATGCCATATCACGGGAAAAGGGGCCTAAATGACAATTTTCTTGTTTACACTCTAGAGGCCACAAATATTATCCAATCTTCATGAAACTTGGTCAGAATGTTGGTAAGGTCACAAGGATGAACCCTATTGAAAATGGGAAGGATCCATGCCACATCACGGGACAAAGGGCCTTAATGACAATTTTCTTGTTTACATTCTAGTGGCCACAAATATGGCCCAATCTTCATGAAACTTGGTCAGAATGTTTAATAGGTCTCAAAGATGAACCCTTTTTAAAATGGGAAGGATCCATGCCATATCAGGGGAGAAGGGGCCTTAATGACAATTTTTTTGTTTACACTCTAAAAGCCACAAATATGGTCCAATCATCATGAAACTTGGTCAGAATGTTTGTTAGATCATGAGGATGAACTCCTTTGAAAATTGGCAGGATATGTGCCATATCACGGGAAAAGGGGCCTTAATGACAATTTTCTTTTAAGAGCTCCAAACGCCACAAATATTGTCCAATCTTCACGAAACTTGGTCAAAATGTTTGAAAGGTCATGCTTCTGACAAGACCTGCCAGTAATACCCGAAAGGGGAGTTAGGCAGTATATATAGATAGATATATATAGATAGGTCACAAGAATGAACTCTGTTGAAAATTGGAAGGATTCATGCCATATCAAAGAAAAAGGAGTCTTAATGATAATTAACTTGGTGAAACTTGGTTTTATGTAAAAAACTATCTTCTTTTTGACATCTGCCTTTATACTTGATGTGATGTTCAAGTGATCAAAGAGAGTCAGGTGAGCGATCTAGGACCATCATGGTCCTCTTGTTTTGTATCTGCCCTAGTGGAAGGTCATGGCTGAAAATCATTCAATAAATTTGTCTTGTCAGAAGCATATCTTCTACATTTGAATTACATGTATTGGAATAACTGGCTAGTTTTTATACGCCGCCGGAGGCGGACGTATATTGGCGTCATCTTCTCCGTCTGTCCATCCGTCCGTCCGTCCGTATGTCCGTCCACTTTTCTTGTCAACGCAACTCCTCCTAAACTTCTAGCTTGATCTTCTTGAAACTTGGTCAATGTTATCACCTCAATTGGTAGATGTGCATGAAGGAAAGATTTTACGGTTCGTTGATTTTTGCCTGAGTTATGCCCCTTGATAACTTAGTCTCTGGGTCGACTTTTCTTGTCAACACAACTCCTCCTAAGTTTCTGGCTGGATCTTTTTGAAACTTGGTCAATGTAATCACCTCAATTGGTAGATGTGCATGAAGGAAGGATTTTACGGTTTGTTGATTTTTGCCTGAGTTATGCCCCTTGATAACTTAGTCTCTGGGTCGACTTTTCTTGTCAACGCAACTCCTCCTACGTTTCTGGCTGGATCTTTTTGAAACTTGGTCAATGTAATCACCTCAATTGGTAGATTTGCATGAAGGAAGGATTTTACAGTTCGTTGATTTTTGCCTGAGTTATGCCCCTTGATAACTTAGTCTCTGGGTCGACTTTTCTTGTCAACACAACTCCTCCTAAGTTTCTGGCTGGATCTTTTTGAAACTTGGTCAATGTAATCACCTCAATTGGTAGATGTGCATGAAGGAAGGATTTTACGGTTTGTTGATTTTTGTCTGAGTTATGCCCCTTGATAACTTAGTCTCTTGGTCGACTTTCTTGTCAACGCAACTCCTCCTACGTTTCTGGCTGGATCTTCTTGAAACTTGGTCAATGTTAGCACCTCAATTGGTAGATGAGCATGAAGGAAGGATTTTATGGTTCGTTGATTTTTGCCTGAGTTATGCCCCTTAAAAACTTAGTCTCTGGGTCCACTTTTCTTGTCAACGCAACTCCTCCTAAGTTTCTGGCTGGATCTTCTTGAAACTTGGTCAATGTTAGCACCTCAATTGGTAGATGTGCATGAAGGAAGGATTATATGGTTCGTTGATTTTTGCCTGAGTTATGCCCCTTAAAAACTTAGTCTCTGGGGCTTATTGCCTCAGTTATGCCCCCTTAAAATTTAGTCTCTGGGGCTTATTGAAATTGCAGCCTTGTGAATGCAACTCCTCCTACGTTTCTGGCTGGATCTTCTTGAAACTTGGTGGATGTTATAACCGAAATTGGTAGATGAGCATGAAGTAAGGATTGTATGGTTCATTAATTATACCCTAAATTATGCCCCCTTAAAACTTAGTATCTAGGGCTTATTGAAATTGCAGCCTTTTGAACACAACTCCTCCTTACTTTTTGTCTTTATTTAAATGAAACTTGGTCAATGTCATCACCATAATTTGTAGATGTACATGGATCAAGGATTTTATGGCTCATTTATTTCCCTGAATTATGCCCCCTTAAAACTTAGTGCCTGGGGCTTATTGAAATTGCAGCCTTGTGAAGGCAACTCCTCCTAACTTTATGTCTTGATTTAAATGAAACTTGGTCATTTTCAATTTGGTTCTGTCAAAATAAGTAGTGTCTACAATTATTTTCGTGAAACAGCAGCAAAGTGGCGGCGTATTTTGTGACGATGGCACTCTTGTTTGCATATTCTGAAGAAAAATTTACAAATGTTAAAATATTGCTAAAATGTGAAAATGTTCAAGTAATGTTTTTAGCTCCACTGGCTGAAAGCCACTGGGGCTATTGTCATGGCGTTGTGTCCGTCGTGCGTCCGTCCGTACGTGCGTCAGTGCGTCCGGTCGTAAACTTTTTCTTTAAAAATCTTCTCCTCAGAAACTACTGGATGAATTTCAACCAAACTTCACAGGAATGATCCTTGGGTGACCCTCTTTCAAAGTTGTTCAAGAAATTTTGATCCAATGAAAGAAATGGATTTAATGGGCGTGGCTAATTTCCAAATATGGTAAAAAGTGAATTTTCTCAGATTCTAATCAATGGATACCAATTAAATTTTACATGAATGATCCTTGGGTGACCCTTTATCAGTCTACAAAAAATCATTGTGATCGGATGGAAAATATGCATTTTATGGACGGAGGTCATTTCTTTATATGTTATAAAGTGGAAACTTAGAAAATCATTTTCTCCGAATGTAACTGTTGGATATCAACCAATCTTCACTGGGATGATCCTTGAGTGACCCTTTATCAGTCTACAATAAATCATTGTGATCAGGTGGAAAATATGCATTTTATGGGCGGAGGTCATTTCTCTATATGTTATATAGTGGAAACTTTGAGTATCATTTTCTCAGAATCTATTATTTGGATTTCAACCAAATTTCACTGGAATGATCCTTTGGTGATCCATTATCATGCAGCCAAAAATTATTTTGATTGGATAAAAAATATGTCTTTTATGGGAGGAAGTCATTTCTCTATATGTTATATAGTTGAAACTTTGAAACTCATTTTCAACATCAGTAGAACCCGAAATATGTAAAAATCTAGTCAAAACTTTTATTGCTTTTACAAGAATTTCGAGCCTGTGGAGCGACTCAAGCCATTCATGGCTTTCTAGTTTCTAAAATGAATCTGCATTTCAATTTTGAATGTGATTAAATTTTCATTAGAGTAACAAAATAGAGATTTACAATCTTTGGGCCAGATCATGTTAATAGATTGTTAAAACTTATAAAGTACCAGTTATGAATGGAGTGATTCAGGCCCTCTAAAGCCTCTTGTTTTCAGTGGAAACAGAATCATATTTAAAAATCTAATGACTAATTAACCCTTGTCATGCTGAACCCAGAATATTCCTGCTTTGGCAGGAGCTATAGACAAACATCAGCCTGCACCTATGTGCAGTCTGATGTTAGTCTACACGACCTGTTTCTCACTTTCAAACCGGAATTGTTTTTAGATTTAGTGTTTCAAATAAAAAATGACCTAGTACAGTTGGTACTTACAGTGCTTTTTGCCCTTTGATTTTGAGGAAAATTTTCAGCCAAAATTTATCCAGCATGACAAGGGATAATTCCATTCAAAACTAGAATTTTCAAAAATCCACAGATATTCACACTATCTAGCAGATATACTCATGCAGTATCAAGCAGGGATGCATCATCATTCAGAAGAACAGTTAAGAGGGGGTAAATCCAGTGTAAAATCTTTATTTCTCAATGAAACTCTATAATGTGGGTACTCATTTGAATCGTCTTGACAAGATTTTTCTAATGAGTACCAACAAGATAGGGCTTGTTATGTAATCAATGAAATACTTTGATTTAGAATTGAAAATACCCCCTGTATCTGTGGCTCTGATCATGTGTATATTAGACTTGGGTATGGTCCATTGACTCATGGCTGGCCCTCAGCAGAGTTCAGGATGACAAAACAGTGTAAAGCGTTTGAACTGTTTTGTTGCCCCCAGCACATGGCTGGTTAGGGTGCATTGACTTATGACCCTTTAATGAAAAATTTTGTTGGTTTTTTTGTGTAAATGGGGTTTTACGCCGCTTTCAGCTATCTTTCAGTTAATTATTATTATATACTGAGCAACTTTAAAAACGCAACAAAGTAAATTTGAAATTTGAGTACAGAAAAGTAGATTTGGTTTAATCAAATTTAGCTGAAATCATTAAAACAAGATCCTCTGTTGAATCGACTTAATCTTGATTTGATTTGACGCTTTGGTTAGTTTCGGACATAGCAATCTACTGTTCACACTTTTTTTGTCATTGCACTTTTCATGGTTGATTGGTTTAACAAATCAAAAGTGTGGAGGGTAATCAACGATAGACATTTCAAAAACTGTTAAAAGAAGCGAAATCAACTCACTTGCTTTGCAAAGAATGTACTCTTAATTGAGTAAGTCAAAAGGGGAAGTGTTCCTTAGAATCGGAACGTCGTTAACCTCGATTAGACTAAAAAATATTGATTAATTCGTTCAATAATTAAACATCTGTATGGTAGGGCCTTGCCAAACAGGCGTTTCAGAAGACTTAACATGTTAAAATGACGTGTCATGCCGTATTTACGCTTAAAATGGCATCTCAATTCTAAACGAGTTGTCTGGTAAGGGGTTAAAAGCGTGAACAGACTATGTTTGCCAAAACCGCATTCACATGAACAACGTTTGTGGTTCTACGAACGGAATGGAAAAGCATGTAAGTGACGTCATTTCTTGTCAAAAAGGCGGCGTTTTGGTGTCGTCTTTGCAACAAACGTGCTTTAACGCAGTATTCATGTTTTGTTTGACCTCTTGATTCATTCAAACAAACCCTGAAATTTGTTTGGCTTTTGTTTCATTTAAAAAGAAAATATCGTTCAAGCAGTAGGGCCATGGAGAAATTTCAACTTTCGTGGGTATGCTTAAAGTGTCCCCGTAATTGGAATACAAGAGATTGTTTCAGAATAACATTGATGTTGGACTAAAGGTAACTTGTTAAAGTAACAAATCAAGTATATTTCAGTGTGAGTCTATTCACTAATATTTGCATTTAAGTAAAGTTTTTAAGAATTGCGTTTTTAAAGTCGCTCAGTATATATCGCAGCTGGGGCACCTAACAATGGATCCATCGTATTTCTCACACCAGAACTACCATTACATCCTTTCCTAGCTTCCCACATAGGACTTCGATTATTGACCCAATGGTGGAAGAGCAATAGTACCACCAATGGGGATCAAGCCCAGGACTGTTTGAATGATAGTCTGATGAGCTACCAACTGGGTAGCAAGTTGAACTCCGAATCAAAGAGACCAGAATTCAATCCCCTACATAACATTTCTTACAATTGTCTTAAACCATGGAATGAGTTGATAAGCATAAATATGTATGTATGATGGGTAGCTGAGGAGATTTGAAATGATGTGGTAGTGATTGGTGAGAGTGATACCAAGAAGCCATTGTAAGGTACTCCAGTCACGGCAGTATGTCTGAAAAAATTGTTAAAAGCAGTGTCAAAGCCAACACAAACAAAAAAATTCATTTTTGTGAGGTGTTATGTGAGACAGAACTTGATATCTAATAATTTTAGAGGTAGCCAGGACAATATCTAGTCCACACTTCACAATGTTTACATTATCGACTACACGTAGTGAATAATGCCATCACGAGGTGAGTGCATGAATGGGAGAGAATATTTATTTAGACCTATATTTTCATAAACAGTTTGTGTCATTCTTCGATTTGTGTGTCAGCGTACTAACTAAGGTACAATCATGTTAATGTTGTGGAGATCTTGTCGACAGAGTTCTAGAATTCCCGTAAAAAGCCTTTACTCGCAGGCCGGGGTTGCTCAACCGGTTTTGGACTGGACACCTTCGATGATGAATGTTGACAGCCCGTGGACACGAGCCCCAGACACCCCGTGTATAGAGGGGTTCCAGGGCGAGTTACGAGATGTTTCTGTATCAGAAGCCAAAAGGTTGTTGTCCATAGCTACAGAACATAGCTCCCAGGATGTGAGTGTGCAAGGAATTCAGGAGAATTACACTACCATAGCTAACAGTGAAAAAGCTGTAAGAGCAGATCTAGATCAGCACCCTGCAGGTTGGGATGTCCATTCTTCAGTATTGGACGGTATAAACAGTCATGTCAGTCTACATGGTTGTATGCAGAGTAATGTACCCCTCCCACATTCTAGCAGCACCAGCTCTGTGCAAGGTTGTTACGGATATGCAAGTTATCACAACATGCCAGGCTCCAGTAACAGGCTACAGGACAAATATATAGGTGGAGGTCTCATCCAATACCATCCATCTCGACACTTCTCTAGCTCTGCGTCGAACAACATCAGCGTACAAGGTACACAACCTAACAAATATAATGAGGGCTTGGATGATGGAACCAATTTAGAGGACCCAACCCTTCAAGGTATTCAAGGGGATGATTGTGTCAGATTTAAGTTATGGATGGAAAACTGCCAACGCTACAGCTTGCCGAACTGTGATGAACAAATGCAAGCAATCAGAACTGGTAGAAAAACTCTAGCAGAAGTTTTTATGGAACAGCAACTTATCATAGAAAAAGTTGCAGAAGACTGGAGAAAAAGGAATCAAATGAACTTGAAACTCAGTCAGGCCAGCAGCCAAGGAGTCCAAGAGTCATCCTATAATTTTGAATTCAGCAATCTCGATGATCCATGCCCTCAAGGGCTTCAGGGTGACGATTGTGCAAACTACAAAGCTTGGATGATGAACTGTAAGGCTTTAGGGTTTGGTGATTGCGAGGAAAAAATACAATCTGTAAGAGCAGGACAAAAAACCTTACGGGATATTTTCGAGGAACAAGATGAACTTATACACACAATTGTGAAAGATTTCCAACAGAAGAGGAAGTACAGCACATCATCAAGTGATTCTGAGGTGCGTAGTTCTAACTCCTCTCCTGATAATAGCACTCCCTCGTCAGATGGCAATAGCAATTTAAGTCAGCGAGCTAAGTTGAAGCGCGCAATTAAAGAATATGGTGGGACTGTTATAGTATTCCATATAGGCATTTCTCTGATCTCTCTTGGTGGCTTTTACTTGGCAGTATCAAGGTATTGTATGGCTTTTTTGATCACCTATGTTAATCGGTATAAACCCTTATCATGCTATACCCTGAATATTCAGACTACTGCATGACATTACTGGTATTGACAAAAACAGACTGCAGATATATGCAGGGCTTTTTCCCTAGAAGTTGGGAAGAGGCCTTAGTCTGTTCAATTTTGGGAATTTTTTGCCTTTTTTTTCAGAAGAATCGGGAAACATTACTTTAATAAAAGGAATTAATACAAGTAAGATTAATGCATTATTTTCAAGATTTAATGATAAATAAACTTTCTTTAAGGTATTATCAGTAATGAAATTAAAGATATTAGAGAAATCAAATTTTGAAGAAAATAAATCAATATTATGAAAAAAATTGCTGTAATGTTTGGAAATTGCTCCGCCACAAGTGGGAAAAAAAGAGCCTTTTTCAAATTTGAAAGTAGCCTTTTATATGCACCTGTTGAAGAATGAAAAAAAGCCCTGATATGTCTGTTCTTAGTCTTTACCACCAGACTTTCCTTTTTATACAAGATAAGTTTAAAAATGATAATTTCACAATGAATACTGAGTTGCAATATGTATCAAGTGCTTTCAGCACTTATTTTAGTACTATTTTGCAACTGTTTTTATAATATGACCTACGTCGCGGGAGTGAAATAACCCCGTTGAATATTTTTGATATTACACGGGTGTTATTACACCAGTGGAATAACTGCAAATGAGCTCAGCGAATAGCAACGCTATTTTGTAACCGCGAAAATGACGTCATAATCTATGTTTTGTGACGTCATTTTTAAACGGCGTTATAAGTTTCGCGGAAAATTGAATTGTTGAATTTCAAGAATTTTGATGATTTTCGCTAAAATCCGGGTCATATTATAGAGTATAAATTTTTTTGTCATCAAATACAGAATTTATTAAACTCGTCATCTATAAACAGATAAAAACTCGGCGCAGCCTCTTTTTTATCTGTTTATAGATGACTCTTTTAAAAAATTTGGTATTCAGTGACCACTCATTCATTATCCTCTATTTAATACACTCTACAAGGGTTATCAAGGTACAAATAGATTCTACATGTATACACATATGCACAGAGCCAGAAAAATATGGTTCTGTATCTCTCCTAATAATAGCTCCCGGAAGCTATACCTAACATGGTCCTGGAGCTTTTTTTATTTCATATGCATTTTCTAATTTAAAGAAAGAAATCATTGAAATAGGTCTTTTAGGTCCATTTCCCTTTAGTTTGAAGTGAATTTCCCCTAATCAATCATAAAGAGGAAATTTATCTCAAACTAGAGAACATGTCGAAAAAAAGTTCCTAAAATTTAGGCACTGGAAGTGGGTTTTCTTAGTAAAATATGTAGGGGTGCTACTTTTAGGGAGGGTGCTATTATTAGAGGAAGTATGGTACATGGTAAATGTGATGTTGGGCTAGATTGGTTTCATCTTAAATTCCTAAATTTACTCTTGCCATTCAGGGATCTTAGTGTGAGGGATCATTGAGGATTCAAATGCACCCTTATTTATGAACAAAAGTTCTGGAGAAAAACACTTCTCTGCCAGCTTCCTAAAAACATATTGTTTACCTATTTGGTTTAGGTTTATTGGATTTATTTTTAGGATCAGTTTCATAAGGGCAGTAAGACCTAAGTACTAAAGTACATGGTTATGATTGTAAAGTTCATCATGTCACCAGATAAGCAGACAATGATCATTCATGATTTTCAAATAAGTAGGACAAAGTAGAACTTAATCTAGTACAAAATAGATAAATTATCATCCTATAAACTCATATCTTCTTTCACTAAATCAATTTTCTTAAATGCTAAACCAGCTGTTTTTAATAATTATCTAAATTTTGTAAAATGTATAGCGTGTTCAGCCTCAATATGTTAATCATCTGATGTATCCAATGAAAGTTAAGACCTAAATGATTTTGTGTTGCAACTTGATGAAGCAGCCGAGGACCATTCTCAGAAAAGGGAGAAAAGGGGAAAATGAAAAGGTGATAAAGGGGACACTGAAAAGGGGTTAAAGGGGACACTAAGTTTCAAAAGAAAGTAACTGAATGTTAAATATTGCAAATATCCTTCAAGAAAATATCTATTTCCAAATTTTGATTTACATGCCCACAAAATTATGACATGATCATGCACCCAAATGATGTTGTAATGTTTCCTTTAGGCCTGAGGATGAGAAGTGGATTATGTTCAGTGGTAACACACCTGACTCCTGTGTCAGGGATCCTGGTTCAATCCCCTGCTTCTCTGGTTTTTCAGATGAAACTTTAAACCCAAAACCGTAAGGCCAAGTCTCCATTTCAACCTTAATTATTCAGTGGGACATAAAACCTCATACAACCAACCATTCCTATAGGGCTGAAACTAGTACAAAATATTAGTCCAATGTTTAAACCAAGCAGGACTTGCAAAGCTATATATATCTATATCTGTATATCTGTATGCCCCTGCATCAACCAGATTAGGGGAGGGGGGGCATATTCAGGTCAGGCGGTGTCTGTCTGTATTTCTACCCGTCTGTCCTGGAACCTTAACAAAAAAGTTCACATTGCCAATATTACTTCAAGCCTATTAAAGATACATTGCTTAATGTTGATATTATGCTGTATTTTCATATACCAAGGTCAAGGTCATCTTTCAAGGTCATACTTAGCAAAAGTTACCTAAAACATTTTCTAATTAAATGTACTTAAAGCCTATCTTTCAAAGGCAAATCTGCTGAAACATGTTTTAGGGCCATTAATGTTTATGAACACAACTAATGTTAGTTTTGGTCCCTTGCCCATGTCATTATCACAATTTCGTGTTATATTTCAAAACTGATTCAGTTCCAATTTATTATTTAGATAAGAAATAAATGTCTAGACTAATTTTGACCTATTTAAACTGAGTGTTAAGAAAAAGATATGGTTATTATTTTTGATCTACAGAGAAAATAAATGCAGGAAATTCATAGTATATATGTTGACTTTTGCATCAATTTCAAGATTATATGGTCATCTAAAGAAGCCAAAGCCACTTTTCAAAGCCAGAAATATACCAAAATTAAACTTAACCAAACTGTCATGCATATGAAGGTGTGCATAGAATCGGTGACATGCATGAATAATTCTATATTTTCATTGGTAGGCTAAAGCTAAATGTCATCTAAGGAAATGTGCCTTTCAAGGTCAATGACATATACCTGGTACACTGACCAAAACTTTTGATTGTCAGGAAATGAGACATTCATATTTTAGAACAATATGTACAATCCAAAATTTGCCTTCAAAGTACATACAAATCTTTTACTGATTGAGCAAAAGGAACATTAAAAACAACCCATATTATAAAGCCCTCTATTACATATTACAGGTAACAAAAAATGTAAGAAATGTACAATAATAATAAAACAAAAAACCCAGTAAAATAATAGAGCTCTTTGTTTTCTTTTTTTAAATCATTTTGATAGGTCACTAGCAGCCTACTCTATGAGAGGCTGTTTTTGCCTTGTATAGAGGTTTTCTATTGAATGTTAATCCGAGCAGAAAAATAAAAACAACTTTACAAGGTCACAGTAAACGTGACAGTCCTGTGAATAGGTTACATGCGACACACTGAAATATGAAATCTTGCGGTACAGTCTATCGATTGGTAGCCAGATGATTTAAAAATAACAAAACGTGACAGAATATATAATCAAAGCACTGGAAGTACTGATGGTGGACATTTCTGTTGGCATACTAGAGTGATTCTACCATTTGTTGAGAAAAAGAGAAATTCTACAATGTAAAATTTAGATAAAAGGAAAATGACCTGACCCAAGTTCGCATCTTGCTGCAAATATACATTTCTCAACATATATCGTCGATTGTCAACCAGTTCTGTAATTAAAAGAACTCGATAAATTTTGTTATGTTGGTGTAGTTTAAATTGTGATTGTCTGATCCATTGGGTATAAAAGGAATGAAATGACAATTAGATGATCTAGGTTATTATTCTTATTTTGTAATGCTTATCAATTCTCCGTAATCTCATAGTTAAAATTATGGTGTTATCTGCTTAAAAAATCTATAAAGATATAATAATTAAATGTTCCGCAATTTTCATTCTCAAATAAAGAAAGAAAGGGTAAGTGTTTATAAAAACAGGTAAAAAATTGCAGACACTTGTCTCGAGATTGACTGCCGCGTGTTGTAAAGTAAAGTAAAGTGAAACCCCTTTGTATAAACCTTTATCACACGACATGAATGCTTTACTTTACCTGCTCGGGCTGTATCGGATAATCATGTTTATTCCGGTATTTCCATTAATTGGCCATTATTTTATATACATTAGTAGTGTCAGGGGAAGTTACCATTCCAGTACTTCCATTCACCAAGTTTTCATGAGTGACCTCCCATAGACCATAGGGAAATAAGGGGCAAATTACTCACTCTACCTTAATAGTAGTTCTACGCAAGCAAAATGTTCACCCGTTCCAGAATTGCATATGATTGTGCACTTAAAAGATGTCTTTGAGGTTTCAACAAGTTATATAGAATCCTTGTTTCACTTTTTAAATGCATAGTTGTCAGACGGATACAATTCTTGAAAAAGAGTAAATTGAATCTTAGTTAGCACTACTGATTTGAAAACCTAATAACATCCGACAGGATTGTTCTTACGCAGTATTAACACTGGTGAACGTAAACGTTCACCAAAAACTGCAGATCACAGATAATCTAAATCTAGGTTCATTTAGAGCAAGATTTTGGATTTCTAGTTGAAACATTTCAAAATTTCTTTCATAAACCCTTTGTAATGAGAACTCTTTAAGTCTTCATAAGATGCTCATATTTGGCAGGATGATGTATGTATTTCATCAATGCTTATCTAGTGATATTTTTTACAGATAACAAGGTCATGTGACAAAGGTTAATGTCAATGTCATAAAAAATAGTCAAACTACGGAGAAAATTTCTGTATTAGGGGGTATTGATGTGTTTGACAAACACATCTTGTTTTTACTACTCTGCCTGTATTAGTTTTTGTATATAAGCTTAGCTGATTACAGAGAAAACCCAAAGTGTTCTGATCACCTTGGCGTCATTAGCATTAGTGATGGAGTTGACATTGGCGTGAAACTTTAACACAGGTCATATCTCTTTTTAGGATATCTCCATGAAACTTGGCATGTGTGTTCACCATAATAAGACCTATCTGGACGATCAAAGGGTATAACTCTGGAAGTATTTTTGTAAGAGTTATGCCCTTTTTTCGACTTAATTTTTTGTACAATCCAGCACCTGAAGCTGAGCGTTGTACCTGTAGGTGGTGCTCTTGTTAGTAATTCTTGTCCTATTGAATCTACTTAAGGAATCAGAAGCACAGATTATGGACATTTCTTTTGAATATTAAACTTCTAAGAAACTGTATCTGGTATTGAATAGGATCAGGTGGCATTCTGACAAACTAGGGATATTCTGGGTTAAGCAAGTCAAGGGTTAAAGTTGTCAAAAAATTTTCATTGAATGTGCAGTAGCATATTATGATTATCAGGTCACAAGGTCAAGTAAACATCCTTGTCACCCGATCATATCGTGATTTGTCGATATGTTGTTTACAATGTTATGCTTCAGTGCAACAGGAAAAACCTATATTTTCACTACCAGTAGTTGGTCGCTGCAGTATAGATTTCATTGTCAAATCATGAAGAGTGAAAAATATTGACTGATTTAACATTTTAGTACATGAATTTAGATCAATGCTTATGGTTAGTTGCAACCAAAACCTTGTAATTCCAGCTTATTCAAGCTGTTGTTACTATGTTATGATCACCAGCATTGTTTTGTTTAGAACTGTGCTTTTAGCTATTGACAATGAAATTTAAAGAAAAGAAAACAATTCTTGTATCATGCAATTAAAGCTTTTTCCGATAACATTTTCCATCCACAAGCATTGTCTTCATTTTCAACAATGTTTTCTATCCTGAAACAGAAATAAATAAAATTTTGTCCAATTGAAATTGTTTTCTGCAACTTTTTTGAAATTAGACTTTTGTAGTCTGGAAATACAGTAAAATGGGACCACTAACAAGCGTTTGTTAAACAAAATGGCCGCTGAATACATGTTTGTGTTCAAATTAAAAAATATTCTTTTTGATTAATTATGCAAATTTTTCCAAAATTCTCAATTATCCTTTGCTGTTCAAAACTTTATAGAATCGTCTCATGAACCGTCTCATTGAGACCATTTTGATGAATGTTAAAAACATATGATTCACTTTCAATAATTTTTAGACTAACAATAACTACTTTTCAAGATATATTTTGATTTAAAGAAGGAGATTTTGAAAAATGGTCGCTGAATAAAAATGGACATTAAGACGTGGTCGCTCAAGCTAGATTCACTGTAAAGTTCTGTTCTTTCATTTCAGTGGCCTTGATGTGGTTGGAATCTTGACAAAAATCGGTGTCGGTGAATCCATCCTACAATCTCGCATCGCTCAGGGTTCGACAACATTTGTCATTTCCTACGCAGTCCATAAAGTCTTTGCACCGGTGAGAATAGGTATCACGCTCACATGTACACCTTTCATCGTTAGACATTTACGTAACATCGGATTTCTCAAACAACCAAAGGGTGCTGGAACTGGGACTTCCAAATGATCTCAATCTTTTCGGATAGATTCTAGACAAAAAACGTCTCAGTGATCTGAATTTTTCTCATGGAATCAACGAAATTTCTACAAGACTGATAGTTCTACAGAATGGACAGTACAATCTGGATTGATCAGCCAGCCATTAACCAGCTTTTTACCAGAGAGACAATCTTCTTTTTATTGAAGCTTTTTAACGGGAAGCTCAATCTATTTCATACAGTCACCATCTTGGCACACAATTATAAGAAGTTAAAGTTTATATTGAGACATAGTGATTGATCTGGGACATCAAACTTATGAGAATATCTAAATATTGGTAGCGTGCTTACTGGTACATCTATCAATATTATCTGATCTCAGCCGAGAGAAATTATCATGACTCTGCAATGCATTGTTATAATAAATTCACCCAACCTGACCAGATAACATTGATATTTAACAAGATGGTTAGAATGGCCCTTTACCACTCACCAAAATTTTAATGGTCCAGCGGATGTCACCCAAGGAACATTCTTGTAAAGTTTCATTGAAAAGGGTTAAATACTTTAGTAGGAGATGTCTTACAAAGAACTGAAAAGAAATATTTTCACCCTTTTCTTGCTGCATTTAAATTTTGTTGCAAACAAATTTCAAAATTTAGGGACATTCAAGTGATCTGGCTCACCTTTTTAAATGCAATAGATAAGAAGAAAGCAGGCAGTATATTCTAGGATAAGACTGCATGTCTATGCAGGCTGATCTTAGTCTATACTGTACTGTCTACCAAAGCTTTCTGTAAAGCAGGAATATGCTGTGAAGATCATGAGAAAGGTCACAGTGAAAGTTCAATGCCAGTCCTGAAAAAAATCTGATCTATAGAAGCAGGGGTGTGGAATTCCCATGCCTGACTTGTCCGACAGGGGCTTTTCCACTTGATGACAAGTACATTTTTCTTGACCACTTGTACGTGGACAAGTAATTACCAGATCAAATCTTTATACAGTACTGAAAAGATCTAAAAATCCTATTTTGTATCAAAAGGGAGTAAACATTATCTTTAATGATGAAAATGCTGGGTTTCAGAAATTTCTTCATTTAAACAATGTCTTTCTCAACATTTATCAATTTATTTTTTGTGGACAAGTTCATTTTGATGCTGGACAAGTAGGAAATTGACTTTTACTTGCCCATGGACAAGTTGAGAAAAGCAGCATTTCCACACCCCTGTAAATGAAAAAAAATAAAACTTTGCTATACATGTATCAAGTTTGGCCCAGATGAGTAGTTAAATAGGGTTGAAATTTAACTTTAATAAGAAGCAATGGACTTATCAATTGTCTTTTTCATTGCTTTTTCATTCAAGAATGCATGTTACCATATTGAAAATTCTGCAACTTAATATTGAATTCAATGGCTGAGGAAATAATGTGACAAAATATTGCTAAAAGATAGTTTATGAAATTGGATTTTTTCACAAGTTACCAATTCAATTCTACCTCGCCATCATATTGTTATGCATAAAACATTCTAGGGCTTTTGAAATTTGCACATACATCTTTCAACTGATGCAAAGGTATTTTTTAATCAACCTCATACAGTCATTAACTTCATGTTCTGTGTAATGATGTTTCATTATTGCTGTAGTAAAGATCAATGGAAATTGCTTCAAAAGAAATTCAATAGCTCAGTGCAAAACAGTTGTAACTGCCCATTAATATATAAGCAGTAACAACTGTTTCTCACTGAGCCATCAGATAGCCTTCTCACCAGTCAATTGTGTCCTCTTCAGGTGCTGCCGTCATATAAAATGAAGTTGTAGCTGCTCTGAAATTCAATCTAGAGGTCCTTGATTCGATCCCTGATGTTGGCACTCGTCCTTTCTATTTGTCTCCCACCAATTGATTAATAATCCTAGACCTATATAGGATAGCAGCTTGAGGCTAGAAATAAAAGGATGTAAGAAATAGGTGTGAGAAATGCTAGGAATTACCAGCTCCCGCAATATGACTGAAAGATTGTTAAAAGCAGCTTTAAACAAACAAAAAGCACCCTCTTCACTGTACATCAGACATGAGCTTTGATGTCCTGTATAATGGATTAAGCATACAAATTCTAAATTATATGTGCCTGTGCGTGAGATTTCCAACAATTTCAATATGCGCAAAGCAAAGTGTCTGACCAGAGTCTTCACGATGCGTTTAGTAGATAGATAAGGTCTCAAAGTATCTGTAGACTATCAGGTAACTTTATATTTACTGTACGCGGCTGTCAACGCTACTGAATGATTGTACCTCAACAACATTCCAATATGTTGGAAATGTTACACACAGGCTCATATGTAACAGAAAATGGCTAACAACATTTTAATTCCATGAAGTTAAAGATTGGATTATTAAAATCATTAGAGCTTTTGTTGTATGCATTTTTGCTTTATTAGAATGACATATTAACATGTTATCCTAGCCAAGTTTAGGATTCAACACTATGTTATGATCAGTTAATCCTGTACTGTGTTTGGGATAATAAAATGCTTGCAAACTATTGGAAGTTATGCTTGGCTTTTTAGCTCACCTGAGCACGAAGTGCTCAAGGTGAGCTTTTGGGGTTACTTGATGTCCGTCGTGCGTCGTCCGTCGTCAACATTTACCTTGTGGACACTCTAGAGGCCATATTTTTAGCCCAATCAACCTGAAAATTGGTCAGAATGATTATCTTGATGAAATCTCGGACAAGTTCGAAATTGGGTCAAGTGGGGTCAAAAACTAGGTCACGGGGTCAAATCTTAGAAAAACTTGTGGACACTCTAGAGGCCATATTTTTAGCCCAATCAACCTGAAAATTGGTCAGAATGATTATCTTGATGAAATCTCGGACAAGTTCGAAATTGGGTCAAGTGGGGTCAAAAACTAGGTCACGGGGTCAAATCTTAAAAAAAACTTGTGGACACTCTAGAGGCCATATTTTTAGCCCAATCAACCTGAAAATTGGTCAGAATGATTATCTTGATGAAATCTCGGACAAGTTCGAAATTGGGTCAAGTGGGGTCAAAAACTAGGTCACGGGGTCAAATCTTAAAAAAACCTTGTGGACACTCTAGAGGCCATATTTTTAGCCCAATCAACCTGAAAATTGGTCAGAATGATTATCTTGATGAAATCTCGGACAAGTTCGAAATTGGGTCAAGTGGGGTCAAAAACTAGGTCACGGGGTCAAATCTTAAAAAAACCTTGTGGACACTCTAGAGGCCATATTTTTAGCCCAATCAACCTGAAAATTGGTCAGAATGATTATCTTGATGAAATCTCGGACAAGTTCGAAATTGGGTCAAGTGGGGTCAAAAACTAGGTCACGGGGTCAAATCTTAGAAAAACCTTGTGGACACTCTAGAGGCCATATTTTTAGCCCAATCAACCTGAAAATTGGTCAGAATGATTATCTTGATGAAATCTCGGACAAGTTCGAAATTGGGTCAAGTGGGGTCAAAAACTAGGTCACAGGGTCAAATCTTAGAAAAATCTTGTGGACACTCTAGAGGCCATATTTTTAGCCCAATCAACCTGAAAATTGGTCAGAATGATTATCTTGATGAATTCTCGGACAAGTTCGAAATTGGGTCAAGTGGAGTCAAAAACTAGGTCATGGGGTCAAATCTTAGAAAAACATTTTCAGATTGTTAATTCAGGTGAGCGATTAAGGGCCACTATGGCCCTCTTGTCATAAGTATGTGCTGGCAAAGTGAGGTATTATTTCCAATAATTTACAAGCATTTTGTTATCCTGAACACAGGAAAAGACTCACTGATCATAACAGTCTGGAATCCTAGACTTGGCTAAGATGATAAAATCAGCTAAGAAACAAATTATTGTTATTTGTTTAAAAGTTGTCCTGTGAAGGACTGGTAGCTATCTTAGTAAATATCCAAAATATTTTGACCAAAATGGCAAATCTCTATTTTATTTGAAGTGCTTCTTTTTTGAGTGCTGTTTAAACGTACTAATGAAATCATATTGATTATCAGTGCTATATACATGTTTATAGATTGTATCTTTTACATTTGAAGAAAACCAGTTATAAATTAAGTTGATGAGTAATATTATGGGTAATAAACTTGTTGAAAATCACTTAAGTGTTTTTCTACCTATTTCCACAAATTCTGATTTTAAGTCCCACTGGTTAAGGCCAGCAGGCTATTTTCATGGTGGTGAGTCAGTAGTGTGCCATTTCATGATTATTTCTACAATAATTCTGCAAGGTCATAGGCATATTATTTTACTGTTGTCTGTACGTCTGTATATCTGTTAAACTTATCTTAACATAGCCAAATACCTCAAGCCTATTCAAGATAAAGTGTTCATCTTTGATGATATTTCCCAATTTTATGCAACTGCTGATACTTTACATTGCCAATTATTTCAAGCCTAATCAAGATACAAAGTTCATATTTGGCATTTTGATACATCTCAATGGTATGCATATGCTGCTGTCAAGGTCATATGATAAGGTTAAGGGTCACATACCTAGTTCACAAGTTTGCAAAATTTATTTTCTTTGAATACTTTCTCAGAAATCCCTTCATAAATTTCAAGACTTATCAGCCTTTGGAACTTGTGACCTGGAGGTCTGTGGTTCAAGCTCCACAGTTGCCAGTGTGTGTTTATGGGCAAAACTCTTAATAGCAAGACTCAGTTCACCGAGCTGTAAAGTTAGGAAGCATTGGGTTTAAACCACTAACTCTCTCTCTCTAGAATGAGAAAACATCAGTATTGAGTGATCGAGAGCAACCCTATAACCTTGTCTTGCTGAACCCGGAATATTCCTGCTTTGGCAGGAGCTATAGACAAACATCAGCCTGCACATATGTGCAGTCTGATGTTAGTCTACACCACCTGTTTCTCACTTTCAAACCAGAATTGTCAATAGATTTAATTTTTCAAATAAAAATTGACCTACATTTGGTACGTTCAGTGCTTTCCCCCTTTGGTTTTGATGCAATTTTTTAGCTAAAATTTATTCAGCATGACAAGGGTTAAGCTTTCGTCATAATCAAAGTAAAAGAAATTAGTATAGACTAAGCTTTGGGAAGGGGGACCTGCCGTGATATAACTGAAATACTCTAAACTGCTGAATTGATTTCAATCTGACTTGGGAGAGAGTGGTTAGTAAGAACAAATCCATTCAAGTGCTTGTTGAAATTGAAATAACTGGGATTGACACTAACACCAGTCCTTCTGCCTGAGACCTGTGGATTTTAAGGAGGACTGATAGATGTTACCATGCTGCAGGTCCTTAAGACCTGTTGTAAAAGGCAGGACTAAGTATTTCAAATCTGTCCAGTTTTGAAAAAAAAAGATGCTCTTCCAATATTAAAATTTGCATTGCCATATAGAAAACATTGTAGAAAAAGAAATTGCAATTTCTTCCTTTCCAACAATGTTTTCCTTGCAGTTTATCCCCTTAAATTGATTAAATCATACATGGTTTTCATGCTGGACCTGCTGAATTCAGGAAGGACCCGTTATATTTTTGGCTAAATTGTCCTTCAGGCTGGTAACAGAAAATAGCGTCAAACCCTGAATATTCAATGTAGTACTAGGAAATGGCAATTAAGCTGCTCTTGTGCTTGACATGGTAAAACTGTGATGGTTGTCCATTGGTATTTTATGTTAGACATTTCATGTTGAAACCGAAATATTCCTGTCTTGGCAAGAGCTATAGATAAACATCAGCCTGCACATATGTGCAGTCTGATCTTTGTCTTTACCACCTGTTTTTCTTTCTGAAACAAGAAAAGCTTAAAATTTGATTTTCAGGATTAACGCCGACCCACATATAGTGAATCTAGTGCTTTTAGCACTTTGATTTTGTAATAATTTTGCCAAGATTTTTAGCTCACCTGAGCACATCGTGCTCAAGCTGAGCTTTTGTGATCATTGATTGTCGGTCGTTCGTTGTGCATCGTCATGCTTCAACAATTGAAGTGTTTACACTCTAGAGGCCACAATAATTGTCCAATCTTAATGAAACTTGGACAGAATGTTTGTCAGGTGACAAGGATGAACCCTATTGAAAATGGGAAGGATCCATACAATATCACGGGAAAAGCGGTCGAAATGACAATTTTCTTGTTGACACTCTAGAGGCCATAAATATGGTCCAATCTTCTTGAAACTTGGTCAGAATGATTGTCAGGTCACAAGGATGACCCCTATTGAAAATGGGAAGGATCCATGCCATATCACAGGAAAAGGGGCCTTTATGACATTTTTAGCTCCACTGGCCAAAGGCCACTGGGGCTATTGTCATGGCATGTCTGTCGTGCGTCCGTCTGTCTGTGCATCCGGTCGTAAACTTTTTCTTTATAAATCTTCTCCGCAGAAACTACTGGATGAATTTCAACCAAACTTCACAGGAATGATCCTTTGGTGACCCTCTTTCAAAGTTGTTCAAGAAATTTTGACCCAATGAAAAACATGGATTTAATGGGTGTGGCTAATTTCCAAATATGGTAAAAAGTGAGTTTTCTCAGAGTCAAATTGATAGATACCAATTAAATTTTAGATGAAGGATCCTAAGGTGACCCTTTATCAGTCTTCCAAATTATGGTGATCTGATGAAAATTATGGATTTTACGGGCTGAGGTCATTTCTCTTAAATGTTATTTAGAGGAAACTTTGAAAATCATTTTCTTAGAATGTAACTGATGGATATCAATCATATTTCACTGGAATGATCCTTGAGTGACCCTTTATCAGTTCATCAAATATTATTGTGATCGGATGAAAAATATGTATTTTATGGGGGGAGGTCATTTCTCTATATGTTATATAGTGGAAATTTTGAAAATCATTTTCTCAGAATGTTATTGATGGATATCAACCAAATTTCACTGGAATGATCCTTGAGTGACCCTTTATCAGTCTAGAAAAAAAAAATGTGATCGGATGTAAAATATGTATTTTATGGGCGGAGGTCATTTCATTATTTGATATGTAGTGGAAATTTTGAAAATCATTTTCTCAGTATATTACAGATGGATATCAACCAAACATTATTGGTATGATCCTTGGGTGACCCATTATCATGCAGCCAAATTATTGTGATTGGATGAAAAATATCTTTTATGAGCAGAGGTCGTTTCTCTATATGTTATATAGTGGAAATTTTGAATATTATTTTCAACATCAGTAGAACCCAAAATATCTAAAAATCTAGTCAAAACCTTTATTTTCTATTACATGAATTTCAAGCCTGTGGAGCGACTCAAGCCATTCATGGCTTTCTAGTTCTTGTTTACTCTCTAGAGGCCACAAATATGGTCCAATCTGCATGAAACTTGGTCGGAATGTTTGTCAGGTCACAAGGATGATCCCTATTGAAAATGGGAAGGATCCATACAATATCACGGGAAAAGCGGTCGAAATGACAATTTTCTTGTTTATACTCTAGAGGCCACAAATACGGCCCAATCTGCATGAAACTTGGACAGAATGTTTGTCAGGTCACAAGGATGATCCCTATTGAAAATGGGAAGGATCCATGGCATATCACGGAAAAGGGGTCTTAATGACAATTTTCTTGTTTTTCACTCTAGAGGCCACAAATATGGCCCAATCTGCATGAAACTTGGACAGAATGTTTGTCATGTCACAAGGATGAACACTTTTGAAAATGGGGAGGATTTTTGCAATATCATCGGAAAAGGGGCCTTAATGACAATTTTCTTGTTTTCACTCTAGAGGCCACAAATATGTTCCAATCTTCTTGAAACATGATCAGAATGTTTGTCAGGTCAAAAGGATAAACCCTATTGAAAATGGGAAGGATCCATGACAATTCATGAGAAAAGGGTCTTTAATGACAATTTTCTTGTTAGCCGTGGCAATAGCACAGTTGGTAGCGCGCCGGACTTCTAATACAGGGGTCTATATTCGCACGGGTTCGATCTCCGGCCGCGGCACTTATCCTTTCCGACATTTCTCTTCCACCAATGGGTAGATAATCATAAACCTATGTGGAATAGCAACTGGAGGCTAGGAAAGGGATGTGGTGGTAGTACTGGTGTGAGAAATACTAGGAATCCTTTGTTAGGTGCTCCAGTCGTCGCGATATAATTGAAAGATTGTTGAAAGCGACGTAAAACCCCAATTCAAATCAAAAATCAATTTTCTTGTTACTCTCTAGAGGCCACAAATATGGTCCAATCTTAATGAAACTTGGTTAGAATGTTTGTCAGGTCAAAAGGCTGAACCCATTTGAAAATGGGAAGGATCTGTGCAATATCATAGGAAAAGGGTCCTTAATGACAATTTTCTTGTTTACAGTCTAGAGGCCACAAATATGGTCCAATCTTCATGAAACTTGGTCATAATGTTTGTCAGGTCAAAATGATGAACCCTATTGAAAATGGGAAGGATCAGTGCCATATAACAGGAAAAAAGTAAAATTATGACCTTTGCTTGAAAATTTGCTTATCATTAAATGAGACAAAGATACGAAGGTGAGCGATATAGGACCATCATGGTCCTCTTGTATTATTTCAGGTTATTCCAACTCAAAAAATACATTTGAAAAGCCTTAGAAGTGGGTCTCAGAGAGCTAATCTAAGGCATATATCAATGTCTAAAATACAATCTTAGTGTTTACACTCTAGAGGCCACAAATGTGGCTCAATCTTCATGAAACATGGTCAGTATGTTGGTCAAGTCACAAAGATTAATCATTTTGAAAAAGGAAAGGATTCATGCCATATCATAGGAAAGGGAGCTTTAATGGTAATTTTTAGCTCCACTGGCTGAAAGCCACTGGGGCTATTGTCATGGCGTTGTGTCCGTCCGTGCGTGCGTCCGTCCGGTCGTAAACTTTTCTTTAAAAATCTTCTCCTCAGAAACTACTGGATGGATTTCAACCAAACTTCACAGGAATGATCCTTGGGTGACCCTTTTTCAAAGTTGTTCAAGAAGTTTGGATCCAATTAAAAACATGGATTTAATGGGCGTGGCTAATTTCCAAATATGGTAAAAAATGAGTTTTCTCAGATTCTAATCAATGGATACCAATTAAATTTTACATGAATGATCCTTGGGTGACCCTCTAACAGTCTACAAAATATCATTGTGATCGGATGGAAAATATGCATTTTATGGGCTGAGGTCATTTCTCTATATGTTATATAGTGGAAACTTTGAAAATAATTTTCTCAGAATGTAACCCCTGGATATCAACCAAATTTCACTGGAAAGATCCTGGGGTGACCCTTTATCAGTCTACAAAAAGTCATTGTGATCGGATGAAAAATATGCATTTTATGGGTGGAGGTCATTTCTCTATATGTTATATAGTGGAAACTTTGAAAATCATTTTCTCAGAAAGTAACACATGGATATCAACCAAATTTCACTGGAATGATCCTTGGGTGACCCTTTATCAGTCTATAAAAAATCATTGTGATCAGATGAAAAATATGCATTTTATGGGCAGAGGTCATTTCTCCATATGTTTTATTTTGGAAACTTTGAAAATCATTTTTTCAGAATCTAATATTTTGATATCAACCAAATTTCACTGGAATGATCCTTGAGTGACCCTTTATCAGTGTACCAAAAATTATTTTGATTGGATGAAAAATATGCATTTTATGGGTGGAGGTCATTTCTCAATGAGTTAAATAGTGGTAACTATGAAAATCATTTTCTCAGAATGTAACTGATGGATATCAATCAAAAAGTTTTGGTATGATCTTTGTGTGACTCATTATCATGCAGCCAAAATTCATTTTGATTTGATGAGAAATATGTCTTAAGAGCGGAGGTCATTTCTCTATCTGTATATAGTTCAAACTTTGAAAATCATTTTCAACATCAGTAGAACCCCAAATATCTAACAAGAGGGCCATAGTGGCCCTAAATCGCTCACCTGAATGAACTGTCGAAATTAGTTTAAAGTAGATTTAGAAAGGATGAAGAATTCTTACCAAATTTCAGGTTGATTGGGAAAAAAATGATGCCTCTACACTGCTTACAAGGTTTTTCTAAGATTTGACCCTGTGACCTCATTTTTGACCCCACTTGACCCAATTTCAAAATTGACCTATATTTCATCAAGATGATCACTTTGACCAATTTTCAGGTTGATCAGGCAAAAAATATAGCTTCTAGAGTGTCTACAAGGTTTTTCTAAGATTTGACCCTGTGACCTCATTTCTGACCCCACTTGACCCAATTTCAACCTTGTCCGAGATTTCATCAAAACAATCATTCGAACCAAATTTCAGGTTGATTGGGCACAAAATATGTCTTCTAGAGTGTCTACAAGTTTTTCTAAGATTTGACCCCGTGACCTCATTTTTGACCCCACTTGACCCAATTTCAAACTTGTCCGAGATTTCATCAAGACAATCATTCTGACCAAATTTCAGGTTGATTGGGCAAAAAATGTGGCCTCTAGAGTGTGTACAAGGTTTTTCTAAGAATTGACCCTGTGACCTCATTTTTGACCCCACTTGACCCAATCAGAATCAATGAATTATTCCATCTTAAAAGCCTAAAATCTCCCTCTATGTGTTGCTCTGCTTCAGGAGACTTTATCCTACATTATATATATTACGAATTCTACTCCTGACAAATCTGCTCAGAGAATAATTGAGTTAAATTTATTCTAAATCCATTCACAAATATAGGCCTTATGCTATTTGGACTGCAATCCCTACCATTCTAACATATATGTGAACCCAACTAAGATTAGCCATTCTATTTTTGAAAAACATTTTCAAAAGAAGCGAGAATTGTCCCAGCAAAAACAGAGCAACAATACAAGTTTTATGCTGGACAGACAAAATTAGACATAATGCAAATTAACGAATTAACCATTGACAAGATGAACCTGGAATTAGGTATTATAAGAGATAAGATCAGCTTGCACATAAAGTGATAAATAGAAAAATGTTTAATGATTGAGGGGAGACCAATCACTTTACAATCCATCTTAAACTGGAGTAGTTATTTCCCTTGCGCTGTTAGAATTCTAGACTAAAGTTAAAATCTTCAATAAAAATAGACATAAATTGCTCTTTTGACTTTTGTTTTATGGCAAGTAAATATCTTAGCATATTCCCAAACAATATCTAGTTTTACACCTACCACCATCAAGAATAAAAACTTTGTTGAGATGAAGAAGTTGCTAATAACTAACAACTTCAAAAGTTGACAATTCATGAGAAAAGGGTCTTTAATGACAATTTTCTTGTTAGCCGTGGCAATAGCACAGTTGGTAGCGCGCCGGACTTCTAATACAGGGGTCTATATTCGCACGGGTTCGATCTCCGGCCGCGGCACTTATCCTTTCCGACATTTCTCTTCCACCAATGGGTAGATAATCATAAACCTATGTGGAATAGCAACTGGAGGCTAGGAAAGGGATGTGGTGGTAGTACTGGTGTGAGAAATACTAGGAATCCTTTGTTAGGTGCTCCAGTCGTCGCGATATAATTGAAAGATTGTTGAAAGCGACGTAAAACCCCAATTCAAATCAAAAATCAATTTTCTTGTTACTCTCTAGAGGCCACAAATATGGTCCAATCTTAATGAAACTTGGTTAGAATGTTTGTCAGGTCAAAAGGCTGAACCCATTTGAAAATGGGAAGGATCTGTGCAATATCATAGGAAAAGGGTCCTTAATGACAATTTTCTTGTTTACAGTCTAGAGGCCACAAATATGGTCCAATCTTCATGAAACTTGGTCATAATGTTTGTCAGGTCAAAATGATGAACCCTATTGAAAATGGGAAGGATCAGTGCCATATAACAGGAAAAAAGTAAAATTATGACCTTTGCTTGAAAATTTGCTTATCATTAAATGAGACAAAGATACGAAGGTGAGCGATATAGGACCATCATGGTCCTCTTGTATTATTTCAGGTTATTCCAATTCAAAAAATACATTTGAAAAGCCTTAGAAGTGGGTCTCAGAGAGCTAATCTAAGGCATATATCAATGTCTAAAATACAATCTTAGTGTTTACACTCTAGAGGCCACAAATGTGGCTCAATCTTCATGAAACATGGTCAGTATGTTGGTCAAGTCACAAAGATTAATCATTTTGAAAAAGGAAAGGATTCATGCCATATCATAGGAAAGGGAGCTTTAATGGTAATTTTTAGCTCCACTGGCTGAAAGCCACTGGGGCTATTGTCATGGCGTTGTGTCCGTCCGTGCGTGCGTCCGTCCGGTCGTAAACTTTTCTTTAAAAATCTTCTCCTCAGAAACTACTGGATGGATTTCAACCAAACTTCACAGGAATGATCCTTGGGTGACCCTCTTTCAAAGTTGTTCAAGAAGTTTGGATCCAATTAAAAACATGGATTTAATGGGCGTGGCTAATTTCCAAATATGGTAAAAAATGAGTTTTCTCAGATTCTAATCAATGGATACCAATTAAATTTTACATGAATGATCCTTGGGTGACCCTCTAACAGTCTACAAAATATCATTGTGATCGGATGGAAAATATGCATTTTATGGGCTGAGGTCATTTCTCTATATGTTATATAGTGGAAACTTTGAAAATAATTTTCTCAGAATGTAACCCCTGGATATCAACCAAATTTCACTGGAAAGATCCTGGGGTGACCCTTTATCAGTCTACAAAAAGTCATTGTGATCGGATGAAAAATATGCATTTTATGGGTGGAGGTCATTTCTCTATATGTTATATAGTGGAAACTTTGAAAATCATTTTCTCAGAAAGTAACACATGGATATCAACCAAATTTCACTGGAATGATCCTTGGGTGACCCTTTATCAGTCTATAAAAAATCATTGTGATCAGATGAAAAATATGCATTTTATGGGCAGAGGTCATTTCTCCATATGTTTTATTTTGGAAACTTTGAAAATCATTTTTTCAGAATCTAATATTTTGATATCAACCAAATTTCACTGGAATGATCCTTGAGTGACCCTTTATCAGTGTACCAAAAATTATTTTGATTGGATGAAAAATATGCATTTTATGGGTGGAGGTCATTTCTCAATGAGTTAAATAGTGGTAACTATGAAAATCATTTTCTCAGAATGTAACTGATGGATATCAATCAAAAAGTTTTGGTATGATCTTTGTGTGACTCATTATCATGCAGCCAAAATTCATTTTGATTTGATGAGAAATATGTCTTAAGAGCGGAGGTCATTTCTCTATCTGTATATAGTTCAAACTTTGAAAATCATTTTCAACATCAGTAGAACCCCAAATATCTAACAAGAGGGCCATAGTGGCCCTAAATCGCTCACCTGAATGAACTGTCGAAATTAGTTTAAAGTAGATTTAGAAAGGATGAAGAATTCTTACCAAATTTCAGGTTGATTGGGAAAAAAATGATGCCTCTACACTGCTTACAAGGTTTTTCTAAGATTTGACCCTGTGACCTCATTTTTGACCCCACTTGACCCAATTTCAAAATTGACCTATATTTCATCAAGATGATCACTTTGACCAATTTTCAGGTTGATCAGGCAAAAAATATAGCTTCTAGAGTGTCTACAAGGTTTTTCTAAGATTTGACCCTGTGACCTCATTTCTGACCCCACTTGACCCAATTTCAACCTTGTCCGAGATTTCATCAAAACAATCATTCGAACCAAATTTCAGGTTGATTGGGCACAAAATATGTCTTCTAGAGTGTCTACAAGTTTTTCTAAGATTTGACCCCGTGACCTCATTTTTGACCCCACTTGACCCAATTTCAAACTTGTCCGAGATTTCATCAAGACAATCATTCTGACCAAATTTCAGGTTGATTGGGCAAAAAATGTGGCCTCTAGAGTGTGTACAAGGTTTTTCTAAGAATTGACCCTGTGACCTCATTTTTGACCCCACTTGACCCAATCAGAATCAATGAATTATTCCATCTTAAAAGCCTAAAATCTCCCTCTATGTGTTGCTCTGCTTCAGGAGACTTTATCCTACATTATATATATTACGAATTCTACTCCTGACAAATCTGCTCAGAGAATAATTGAGTTAAATTTATTCTAAATCCATTCACAAATATAGGCCTTATGCTATTTGGACTGCAATCCCTACCATTCTAACATATATGTGAACCCAACTAAGGTTAGCCATTCTATTTTTGAAAAACATTTTCAAAAGAAGCGAGAATTGTCCCAGCAAAAACAGAGCAACAATACGAGTTTTATGCTGGACAGATAAAATTAGACATAATGCAAATTAACAAATTAACCATTGACAAGATGAACCTGGAATAAGGTATACAGGGTTTGAGTCTTGCATCAACTAAAAAGGGTCCAAAGGGCTCAATCATTGGGATCTTAGGGGTCCTTTCGTAAATTTCGGGAGTCCCTGCTCTGGGTATATACAGTGTACATGTACTATTTCTTTTATGCTATTATCTTGTATTTTGACGATTTAAAGCTTTTCCCTGGTTAAAGGCAAAGAAATTGAAAGAAGTATATTAATATTTGGGGCTCAAGATCAGGAAAGAACTGAAGACTGTTAAAAGCAGTCTTCAATTCTTTTCTGAGGTGTTCCCCTGAGAGTCTATGGGACTCGCATCAAATAGTTTTAAGGGTCCTTGCTACTTATTTTTGCATCTCAGATGCTCAAAACCTGTGTCCCTTCAAACTCTGGGTAAAGAGATAAGATCAGCTTGCACAGAAAGTGATAAATAGAAAAATGTTTAATGAATGAGGGGAGACCAATCACTTTACAATCCTTCTTAAACTGGAGTAGTTATTTCCCTTGCGCTGTTAGTATTCTAGACTGAAGTTAAAATCTTCAATAAAAATAGGCATAAATTGCTCTTTTGACTTTTGTTTTACTGCAATTAAATATCTTGGCATATTCCCAAACAATACCTAGTTTTACACCTACCACCATCAAGAATAAAACTTTGTTGAGATGAAGAAGTTGCTAATAACTAACAACTTCAAAAGTTCAATTATTTTATACTGTTGATTTTTGAAAGAAGATAGAAATGATATGAAATTTATCTCTAAGAACCCTCATCCCCAACATCTACTAATTTGGATCAGTGTACATTAGTTTGGGTTGAATTTGGCCCAAGAATGGTTGACTCACGATGGAATCACTTGTCATAAAGCAATCATTACAGCTAACAAGTGCTAAAATTTCAACTTGGATGTCGATTTTTCTAGAAACATTTCCAATTGTAAATGCCTACCATTAATGGGAATGAATAATTAAAGCTGATGAAAATTATATTTATCATCCTATCAATCTTTTCTAAATACCCCCCCCCCCCCACCCACTGTGATGAAGAGGTGGAATTACCATGACCTTCAGCTTATCAATCGTTCAAACACACGTTTTTATGTCTACCTATTGTCTGATAAGGGAAGGGAGGGGGGACATATGGTTTAACTATTGCAAAGGTAAAAAATAAGAGGAAGACAAGAGGACCCTGAGGGCCCTAAATCGCTCACCTGATATTTCAAGTAAATTATCATTAAGACTCCATTTCCTATGATATGGCATGAACCTTCCCATTTTCAACAGAGTTCATTCTTGTGACCTGGCAAACATTTTGATAAAGTTTCATGAAGATTGGACTATATTTGTGGCATTTGGAGCTCTTACGAGAAAATTGTCATTAAGGCCCCTTTTCCCGTGATATGGCACATATACTTCCCATTTTCAAATGAGTTCATCCTCATGACATAACAAACATTCTGACAAAGTTTCATGATGATTGGACCATATTTGTGGTTTCTAGAGAGTAAACAAAAAATTGTCATTAAGATGCCTTTTCCTGTGTTATGGCATGGATCCTTCCAATTTTCAATAGACTCCATCCTCATGACCTAACAAACATTCTGACCAAGTTTCATGAAAATTGGACCATATTTGTGGCTTCTAGAGTCTAAACAAGAAATATGTCATTAAGGCCCCTTTTCCCGTGATATAGCACGGATCCTTTCCATTTGAGCAATTTTCATAAGGGACCACCCAAGGAATATTTTTGCCAAGTTTGGTTGATTTTGACCCATAAGTTTAGGAGGAGATGTCGTTTAAAGATATTGTTGACAAAATTGTCATTAAGGCGCCTTTTTCTGTGAAATGGCACGGATCCTTCCCATTTTTAATAGACTTCATCCTCATGACCTAACAAACATTCTGACCAACTTTCATGAAGATTGGACCGTATTTGTGGCTTCTAGAGTGAAAACAAGAAATTAGTCATTACGGCCCCTTTTCCCGTGATATTGCACGGATCCTTTCCATTTGAGCAATTTTCATAAGGGACCACCCAAGGAATATTTCTGCCAAGTTTGGTTGATTTTAACCCATAAGTTTAGGAGGAGATGTCGTTTAAAGATATTGTTGACAAAATTGTCATTAAGGCGGCTTTTTCTGTGAAATGGCACGGATCCTTCCCATTTTCAATAGACTTCAGCCTCATGACCTAACAAACATTCTGACCAACTTTCATGAAGATTGGACCCTATTGGTGGCTTCTAGAGTGAAAACAAGAAATATGTCATTAAGGCCCCTTTTCCTGTGATATGGCACGGATCCTTTCCATTTGAGCAATTTTCATAAGGGACCACCCAAGGAATATTTCTGCCAAGTTTGGTTGATTTTAACCCATAAGTTTAGGAGGAGATGTTGTTTAAAGATATTGTTGACAAAATTGTCATTTAGGCGGCTTTTTCTGTGAAATGGCACGGATCCTTCCCATTTTCAATAGACTTCATCCTCATGACCTAACAAACATTCTGACCAACTTTCATGAAGATTGGACCGTATTTGTGGCTTCTAGAGTGAAAACAAGAAATTTGTCATTAAGGCCCCTTTTCCCATGATATGGCACGGATCCTTTCCATTTGAGCAATTTTCATAAGGGACCACCCAAGGAATATTTTTGCCAAGTTTGGTTGATTTTAACCCATAAGTTTAGGAGGAGATGTCGTTTAAAGATATTGTTGACAAAATTGTCATTAAGGCGCCTTTTTCTGTGAAATGGCACAGATCCTTCCCATTTTCAATAGACTTCATCCTCATGACCTAACAAACATTCTGACCAACTTTCATGAAGATTGGACCGCATTTGTGGCTTCTAGAGTGAAAACAAGAAATTTGTCATTAAGGCCCCTTTTCCCATGATATGGCACGGATCCTTTCCATTTGAGCAATTTTCATAAGGGACCACCCAAGGAATATTTCTGCCAAGTTTGGTTGATTTTGACCAATAAGTTTAGGAGGAGATGTCATTTAAAGAAAAAGTTGATGCTGTGACGGACAGACGGACAGATGGACAGCCGGACGCCGGACAACGATCGATCACAATAGCTCCCTTGAGCACTTCGTGCTCAGGTGAGCTAAAAAGCCTTTCTAAAATCTTATTTCTCAATGAACCCCTATAATGTGGGTACTCATTGGAATTGTCTTGTCAAGACACTTCCAATGAGTACCAACAACATAGGGTTTGTACTATAATTATCAAAATACTTTGATCTAAATCCAAAATGACCCCTCTATCTGTCGCTCGGTAGCATCCGTCTTACTAGTGAGTTTGCCTGCTAAAACTCCAACTGTGAACTTAAGATTTCCCTGTAGCTTAGACCATATAAATTTAAGTTACAAGGTTAATTTTTAGCTCGGTTGTTTTCAGAGAAAACCCAAGGTATTGCTAACGCCTTGGTGTTGTCATTGTCGATGTGCAAAAACTTTGACATTTTATGATATCTCTGGTTCTACTGAAGGCATTCACTTGAAACACATGTTCAACAACAAAAGAGCAGCCTATATTATCAAGGGGGATGACTCTACATGCATTTTGTGCAAATTATGCCCTCTTTTGACGTAGATTTTTTTCCACCATCCAGCACTCAGCAGCCGAGCATAGGCATCTGTAGCCAGCGCTCTTGTTACTTCTTCATGGAACTTGAAATGTGTGTTCACCATCACAAGAGCTATCCAAACTATCAAGGGGGTTGGGAGGATAAATCTAAAAGCAATAATGCAAGAAAAGCACTCTGGACAACAAGATGGCTTTGTTGATGAGTTTGTTATTCAAATATCTAGAAATAGGATTTGTGGTTTGGGAGGGGGGTGTTGTTTATCTTGATTATCCTCTTATCAAACCGTAACTCTAATCAAATCTTTTTTAAGGTATTGCCTTTGTTAATTGACAAAGAATAGGCCATCCACCTAGTCTTATGGGGGCATAAATTTTTGCAAACATTTCTTGGTATTATGGCAAGAATCTGTGCTTTGTATTGTTAAGAGCAGTACTTATACTATCTTGAAAGTGTACTACAATTAAGAGTACACATGAAAAGTTCCTTTCTATTTTTGGAGAAACTAGATCTGATGCAATGCAGACTAATACCCCAACACTTTATCCTAGGTCTGTAAATGGTTTTTGGACAAAGTTCAATTGTGAACATAACCTTTGACTTCCGGGAACCAAAACCATAGGGCATGCCATTGAGCCATGGGCAACAATTGTATAAGTTTAATGATTCTAGGTCTAAGATGAAAGGACAGACATATGGACAGACAGACAGGGTGAAACCAATATACCCCCTGAACTTTGTAGGTGGGGAGTTGAATCATTCCAGATTATTGGGATATACAGAATGACAGACTTAACTTTGTTTTTTTTCTCACCATTTAGGAAATTATGAACCTGTTGAATTAGTAAAGTCAGGCATATAAGGCAATTTAGGTGTTCAAGCACCTTTAGTAATAGCAATGTGGTAGAGCAGTCACTTTTGCCTTTTATAGCAGAAGAATTACTGAGGTAAAATAGTGAAGAAATTCAATACCATTGCAAGGCATTAGTACAAAGTTATTGTAGGAGCCTATAGTAGGCACTTACAATTGTTTTGCACTGATGTTTCAATTTGCTGTTCAAACAGGTCTTTGGGAAAATTTGAAAGACAATGAACACAACTCATTTAGAATACAAAAAGCTATTTTAATAATAAATATTTGATCCAAGTCATTTAAACTCAGAACAATAATAACAAATCATAATATTATGAATATTACTTTTGATGAGCAAATCATAGCCAGTGATCCAAGTTCAATATGTACAAAACTGATCCTTGACCATTACTTAGATGAAAAAATTTGAGAACAGTCTAAATTTAAAGTACAGTAGTTGCCAACAACATGTTCAAGAAGAGAATTTTCGTTTTTGCTTTTCGTTTTTGTAGAAAATGAAGAAATTGCATGTATCATAGACTTTTTTCATTTATCACAATGTTTTCCCAAGTCTTAGGCACTGTAAAAAGCTGAATTAAGTTGGAATAGCAATTTCAGGACTTTCAAAGGAGAAACTGATTGGTCAAAGACCCAGTGCTTAAAGTGTATAAGCACTATACAGTGTAGAAGTGCTTATGACCTTTTTCGCAGCTGTTATTATATATGAAGTTTTATCACATTAACATATTCACACAAACCTCTTGGTCTCTGTTTGTGATCAGCTAAAAGGCAGTACAGTTGGATTTCAAGCGTAAAACATTAAGTAAATGATGCACATTTTATACACCGCCCTATTAAACAACATTGAATCAAAGTGTTACAACATTTGTACATTTTTTATAGAAAAATAAACTTATATAACAGTTTAATGACAACACCTGCCTATTAAAAAGAGATATTACAGAGAGATAAATTGAACCCTTTTTCAGGTGGCACATTTTTCATTTAAGTATATCAAGTCATCATTATAACCTTTCTGAACCAAATACAACTTTTTGAAAAATGATTTAAATACATTAATAGTATGACAGATACTTTAAATTTGGTTATTTTCCTGTCAATTTATTTTCCAGGCTGACAAGCTCATATTTTTATGAGGGAGCACCGCCTATGAATGCAACACTCGGCTGTAGGTACTGGATAATGCAATAAATCCAAGTTGAAAAAGGAGCATAACTTGCTTTCAGAGTAACCCCCCTTTATAGTTGGGATAACTCTTGTGATGGTGAACACACATGCCAAGTTTCATAAAGATATCTTCAATAACAACAGAGATATGACCAAGGTTAAAGTTTGAAACACAAACACCAACAATGCCAAGGTGATCATAATACCTTATTTTCTCTCCGAAAAAAGCAATGCTAAAATTTGTATGTGTGAAAATAAAGATTTGATAATCTTACATGTTAATCAACCATATTTTCTATTTCTATGTGAGTATTTAATCAAAACTTTTTGAAGCATGTGCATGGTATGCTACCATCTCTTTAAACCTTTAGCGAATGTTATAACTTGAACAGTAGCCGCAGTACAAACAGCCATATGGTCGGACAATGAAGGCTTGTGGGCACTTACAAATATCAACCTTCATTACCTAGTGAAGCGTTTCTTCCTTGTGACTAAGAACAAAGTCTTGTTAGAGCTTTATAACTCTACACAGGTCAGTTTCAGAAAAGAATTTATAGCATATTAAAAGAAATTGGTAAATATGAAATAATAACAAGAATCAGGCCTGCATATGGTTAAGTATGCTAGGATATATAGACTATAAAACTAGTCTAGTTAAATATTGGTTGATCATGATAAAAATGTAATGTACATTATCATTCACAGCCTGTGTGTAACATTTTCAACAATTTAACATGTGTGCAAAACCTCTGACCAGCCTGTGCATCTGCATAGACTGACTAGAGTCTTCAATACTGGACTCTGTAGATAGATAAGGTGTCAATCTCTCTTAAGGCAGTCAGCCGATTTCTTTTTTGCAAAATGTGGTTGTCTATGCTGCTCAAAGATTGTGCTTTGTGCACAGGTGAAACTGTTTGCAATGTCCAACACAGGCTCATTTAAAAACTATGCCAAATTATTACAAAACGAGTACACTCTATCCTGTTTTATTGAACAAAGATAATCATTAAGCTATAACTATGACTTAGCATTAACCTATTTCCTGAGTACAAACATTCATTCTCTCCAAATTCAAAATTAAGAGGTCAGCGCGTAATTGTCATAAGTGCCTATTAACAGGCGCTTACAATAGTTTTGAGCTAGACACTCAAAATATTCAAGATCGAGGGATCAGCGCAACACTATTGTAAGTGCCTATAAATATATAGAATATTCCTTTTCTTTTTCTCAACATTGTACTTAAATCAAAGGGCTAAAGCCCAGGGTTCAGTGTTAATTACTTCTTCTGAATAGTAAAAACAGATGTAGACGAGGACCAGACTTGACATATATGTTATGTGTTGCTCAATTTTTATAGGCACACACAATAGTTTTGAGATACCCTTTGAAATGTTCAAGTTTTTTTTCTTTTTTTTTCAAAATTGCACTTAAATATAAGGGCTAAAAGCATAGGGTTGTGGGTCAATATTTCATATCAACATTCATGTGGAAAAGTACAAACAAAATGGTGTAGACAAAGATCTCACTTGACACAAATGTGAGCTAGTATTTAACTAAACATTGAGCCGAACAAAAAATCCTGGTTACACATGACATACAAATAGAGCTCCATGTAAGAGGAGCCAAAAAAAATTTTTTTTTCCTCAAACGCTTAGTTGAGAGTATTCCAAAAAGTATCTACAACAGCAGATTTGGCAGTAAAAAAATATGAACTCCTAAATCTTGAAATCAAAAGCAATGTTTGAATCTGTCAATTCTACCATTCTAACATTCACCTCTTAAAGCATTAAAAAACCTGGAAAATAATAATAATAACAGTAAAGCAAGTCGAGTTAGTAAAACACTCATGCCCCACAAAAAGCAATTTTTATAAAACTTTACTTTGATATATGATAATGACCTTGTCAGATGACCTTGACCAACAAAGATGCAGATTGTTGAGAGGAACTTTTACATTGACCCTTTCCCGTTTTACAAAATTTTGGACCTATCCAAATTCAAAGGTTTTGCAGACGAGACTTTAAGTGGATTTAATTTGAAAATTAACCATTCTGTAGGGTAGAAAATAGTGTGGAAAAAAGAAGAAATTGCTTGTCAGAAGCAATTTCTTCTTTTTTCACAATGTTTTCTCAATCATAAAATCACAGGCACATTAAAAACAGGGATTAAACAGCAAAGGGTTAAACATGAGCATTATCAATTCAATAGTGTTGAAGTCATGGGAAAATATTTAGTTGTAGGCTTTTGCGTGACAGGCAGACAGACAGATGAAAAATTGTGAAACAATAAGCCCTCGTATCTATTGCTGAGGGGGGGGCAAAATAATAACATAAAGAATGTAAAATAATCACAACTTAGACTGCTAAACATAACAAATACCCCCACCTACACGGGAGTCTGGACAACTAATGAAATTTCTCTTTCCAGAAATATTTCCTTGCATGTAGGACGTCTTTTTTTAATTTGCACCAATTCTTTGTTGTCTGTAGAGAACAACTTCAATATAATCATTACTGAAATTGTTGAGTCTCCCTAGACAGAAAACCTTAGTTGAAGTGAAAAAATAAGTTGTTACAAATAATTGTTCATTTTCCAAATTTCAATTTCCATCCTTTTTTTGAGGGGTGTTAAAAACAAGAGGCCCAAGAGGGCCTGTATTGATCAACTGGCGTTCAAATATCCACCAATGAGAAACTCAATCAGATATGGAAGTTAACAAGGAAAATAATGAAAAGGCCAAAAGATGGACAGAGAGTGAAGGCTAAACCGTATATGGAAATCCGTTTTTCAAAATATATTGGTAATGATACGAAATAAGAAAATTTCTTTTTTTAAGATAGATATGTCTTGATGGATCATTAACAATGAAACAATACTATATATATCAAGGGAAAATGACAATCGTTTTTGTGAATGTATGCCTTGCCCGGCAACAACCATATATGGGCCAATCAGAATTCTGCTAGGAGATTTACCAAAGGAACAATTTGCTACCGAGTTTCATTGAAATCATGCCAATGGTTTGGGAGGAGAAGATCTTTAAATTTTTTATAGTGAAAATAAGCCCTTCTCTGGTACATCCATATTTTGGGGTCAATCCAATTTTCTTGAACAACTTTAAAAGAGGGTCATCTAAGCATCATTAATGCCAAGTTTCATTGAAATCTGACCAAAAGGTTTGGGGGAGAGAGAGTTGTTATGGCAAATATAAGCTCCGCCCTGCCATGCCCATACTTCGGGGCAATCATGAAAAACCTAAGAAGAGGGTCACCCAAGGATCATTCATGCCAAGTTTCAGTGAAATTGGGCGAATAGTTTGGGAGGAGAAAATTTTCAAAGATTTCATAAGGAAAATATGCCCTGCCCTGCCATGCCCTTATTTGGAGGTCAATCCAAATTTCTTTAATAACTTTAAAAGAGAGTCACCCAAGGAATATTTCTGCCAAGTTTTGTCAAATCTGCCAGTCTGTTTGGGAGATGTTTAAAGAAAAATTTACACACACATGGATGCACCGACACATGAGGGACATATCGCCATGACAAAAGGTTTATGGCCTTCGGCCAGTGGGTGGAGATAAAAATATGTAACATCTGCATTTGCATACGGATACTATGAGTTTAAAATAAATGATAATTTTCTTGTAAGACAAACATGGTGAAACTTCTACAACTCCCCCTTCTACTTTGTAGGTGGGGGATGCATTGGCTATGTTTCTTTCTTCGATAAATAATGTGTGATCCCTAAAGCACCTCCAAGCCCAAACCTCACAAAATTGTCCCCTACTAGTGGCCCCATTGCAAATAGTCCTGGTTCATTTACACACTGGTATGTATAAGGGTCAATATCAATGGGATTGTGCTTGTTTTCTATTGGATATCGTCTCATGATCCCAAGGTCACGACCTCCCTGAGGTAGATAAGTGAGATCTGGTCGTGAACCAATCAAAATTGCTACATGTGATATGTCTATTGTGGTTATCTCCCCCTCCTTTTTCTTGTGGGGTCGAATGAGAGCCCTCTTGTCATCCGTGAGCTCCACTAAATCTTGTTTTGGCAGTGGTTTATATAGTGGGTTAGTATGAGATCCCTTCATTAATGAATGAACTTCATGATATTCTGGATACATGTTTTGTGGGAGTCTTTTCAATATTTGTGTGTTGTCATTGGCTCCCCTTCTAAACACATGTAACACAGGCACTTGTTGCTGTATTGCCATCAAAATGGCATCTGCTGCACTAAGCCCCGCCCCAACAACCAATAATGGATCAGGATTGGCTGAAAGTTGTTCATTATTTATCACAGATTCTAATTCATGCAATGAATGACTAACATAAGGCTGGTTTTCTCCAGGAATTCCCAGTTTGTTTGGTATATCGAATGTTCCTGTTGCCACAACAACATTCAGAGCGGATATACAAAAATCCTCCCTTACTGGTTCCATGTTTAGGCCTTTGTCTTGGTCCGGGTATACTAGTCTATAGCCACGGACCTCCCAATGAAACTGATGTTTTCTCATGTTTGGACAACATGGTTCTGTCTCTCCAGTTTCATCATGAACTGTTTTGTTATTATGGTACACTTTCTGGACGGATGTGACCACATGGTAGTCTAGAAAGTTATTTGTCAAGTTTTTCTCCCTCACAAATGACATATAATAGTTGCATACATCTGTTATAGTTGCCCTGTTTATGACTGGCTCTATTGGTTCTTCAACACTACAATACAAACAGAAAAAGAATATCATTTTGATATCATAACAGCATCTCATTTGTTCGGTTAGTAGTATATACGAGATTTAACCCAATGGCTTCCCACACTATCACTCTTTTTACGCCCTTAGAGAAAAGGCTTTGGTAAAGATAAAGCAATATTTTGTAACAAGAAATTTTGTCAGTGTTCACTATTTTTCTACCATAAAAGACAAATATTATCTAAAACTCCACAACTTAATGATAGTTATTTACTATTACAACTGGATGCTACTTCTTTGCCTTTAAATCAGTTAAATATTTCATTGTCAGACACCAGGGCCCAAGGTTATAAAATTTTTCTCATTCTCAAATGAATATTTGAATAACTTTACGAGCATAAAAGATAATAATAATAAGTTGTTATTGATAACAACTTATCAATATTATCTTTTATGTTCATACACTTATAACAGTATTATTTTAGAATTAAAGCTTTAATCCTATTTGACATTTGAGTAAGTTTTGATTTGAGAATGACAAAAGTTTTATAACCTCAGGCCCTGAATATCTTCACATTTGAGCCTATGATTCACAATTCCACACATTGCTTATGTGGAAAAATGAAGAGTCAGGTCAGCTTCGCCCTGTGAATTTCCACAATTTAGTCAAAGTCTTGTATAAACATAACTTCTGATTAACATCTTTTTTATATCATTAACAAACATTTTAAGTACAATCTTTTGTTTTGCAGACTACTTAATACACATATCGTCAATTTTCTTCCAAAACTGTTGTGGGAAATATCACAAAACACACAGTCATTTTGGTAACATGTATTAGACAACAATGTCGCATACCCTAACAATAGTATAATCTTTATAATATAAGTTTTTGACATCAGTTTCCAGCTGTTGCAAATGGCAAACATTACTCACTAGAAAATGAAATGAAGGTCAAAAGGAGACATACAAATGTCCTGGAAACAGAAATTTTATAAAGTTTGACAATGATAAGTGACCTTTAGCATGTTATGAATTAAGTTTGACATTCAAAAATATGTTTTGATGAGAAAAATGTTCATGCCAAATATGAGCTTTAAATGTTCAGTGTTGAGGACAAAGAAAAAAAATATTCAATGCTGAATAGGTTTTTGCAAGAAGGCAGAAAGACAGATGGATGGACAAACAGTTTTAAAATAATATTGACGACTTGGCATGAAACAGTTGTAACTACCTAAAAGCAAATAGGCAGTTACAACTGTTTCGCCCTGAGCCATCAATATGCTCTTGTACAATTAATAAAGAGGCATAAATGTGTGTTAATCTTGACTAGCCCTACCTCCTGTGCCTGCGCAACCAGTCATGAAATGGAAGATCAGGTAACTCCATCCAGCTGCTTAAACTTAGGGTCTGCATGCTGCCATCCATACTCTAACATGGAAATAAATAGAAAACATTATATACAAGTTTTGATATATGGTATTTCAAAGCGTCAGTAATGACTCGGTATATTGTTGGTTGAGTGTGAAACAGTCGTAACTGTCTAAAAATCAGTATATAGGCAGTTATAACCTTTCACCCTCATCCATCAATATACCAATGCATGTATATTTAAGAGCATTTACAATAGTTTTACACTGAAACATATTTGAAAACTATGTTGGTTTTGAGAGAGTTATTGGTAAACATACAACAGTGAAGGTTTTTTTTACACTGAGATCTATTCTCCAAAATGAACAAGAGTGCCATAGTCACAAAATACGCCGCCACTTTGCTGCTGTTTCACGAAAATAATTGTAGACACTACTTATTTTGACAGAACCAAATTCAAAATGACCAAGATTCATTTAAATCAAGACAAAAAGTTAGGAGGAGTTGCCTACAAAAGGCTGCAACTTCAATAAGCCCCAGACACTAAGTTTTAAGGGGGCATAATTCAGGGAAATAAATGAGCCATAAAATCCTTGATCCATGTACATCTACAAATTATGGTGATGACATTGACCAAGTTTCATTTAGATAAAGACAAAAAGTAAGGAGGAGTTGCATTCAAAAGGCTGCAATTTCAATAAGCCCTAGATACTAAGTTTTAAGGGGACAAAATTTAGGGTAAAATTAATGAACCATAAAATCCTTACTTCATGCTCATCTACCAATTTTGGTTATAACATCCACCAAGTTTCATTTAAATCCAGCCAGAAACTTAGGAAGAGTTGCATTCACAAGGCTGCAATTTCAAGAGACTAAATGTTAAGGGGGCATAACTGAGGCAATTAGCCCCAGGGACTAAGTTTTTAAGGGGCATAACTCAGGCAAAAATCAACTTACCATAAAATCCTTCCTTCATGCACATCTACTAATTGAGGTGATAACATTGACCAAGTTTCAAGAAGATCCAGCCAGAAACTTAGGAGGAGTGACAAGAAAAGTTGACGGACGGACAGATGGACGGACAGACAGACGGAGAAGATGATGCCAATATATGTCCACCTCCGGCGGCGTATAAAAAATTGAATGCTGTTGATTATTACAAGAATAAGTACAAGAATAAGTACAAAATAAGTCCAAGTTAAAAATCTCTCGATAGACGTCTGTAAAAATCAAACAGAACTTTGCTAAATACCTACACTAATCTAACTACATCTTTTATAATACATGTACTTCCGTAAGATCAGATGCAATCAATTTTGATTTTATGGAAAAATACTGTCCATGGGCAACAAAATGTCATAAATCACCTCAAATAATGCTGTATTTACATTATTTTGTTTGCCCATTGATTTTTTTTTTCAAAATGTAAAACGTAACTCAATCCTTGTCATGCTGAACCGGAATATTCTTGCTTAAGCAGGAGGTATAGACAAAGATCAGCCTGCACCTATGTGCAGCCTGATCTTAGTCTACACCACCTGCTTGTCTCCATTTAATGCACAATTTTTCATTAAATTAATTTTGAGAAATAGAGATTGCCCTACACACTTGGATTCTAGAGTTTTCAGTACTTTGATATGAGAGCAATTCTGAAAGAGGATTTAAACTTAGCATGTAGAGGGTTAACTAAGATTTTGTCCTCATCATTTATTAAGTAAAATTTACTGAATTTCGGATATTCTGGAGTAAAGTGAAATATCATTACCAGCCATGTCCCTCTAGATTTCATTTTACCCAAAACGATATGTTGATTTAATGTTAATTGTTAGGTTTCCAGTCAAAATACAATAGGAATTTACCTGCCATGATCCTCCAGGTTTCATTTTCCCCAGAACAACATGGTTGATTGCATGTTGATTGTCTTGCTTCCAGTTTAGGAGGGATGGGTTATCAGCACCAAAGTCTGCATCAGGGTGGGTAAGAGAATCAAATAAAACAGCCACTGGATTACTAGAACGGCCCTCTAAACCATCACATAGGTATTCCAATTCCTGAAAATATTAGACAGTAATGGTAATTTAACATATAACCAAAATCTAAAATTTTAAATTAAAACCTATTCAAGCTTCCATGATAGTTAAAATGATCTGTCAATGACAAGAGCATCATAACTAGAAAGCCATGAATGGCTTGTGTCGCTCCACAGGCTTGAATTTCTTGTAATAGCAAATCTAAGATTTGACTAGATTTTTAGATATTTTGGGTTCTACTGATGTTGAAATGATTTTCAAAGTTTCCACTTTTATAACATATAGAGAAATGACCTCCGCTCATAAAATACATATTTTTCATCCAATGACAATAATTTTGGGCTGTATGATAATGGGTCACCAAAGGGTCATACTTATGAAGTTTGATTGAACCCATAAGTTACATTCTGAGATAAATGATTTTCAAAGTTTCCACTTTATAACATATAGAGAAATGACCTCCGCCCACAAAATACATGTTTTTCATCCGATCACAATAATTTTTGGAATACTGATAAAGGGTCACCCAAGGTTCATTCATGTAAAATTTGGTCGATATCTATCGGTTAGATTCTGAGAAAGTGATTTCCAAAGTTTCCACTATACTAGAAAGCCATGAATGGCTTGTGTCGCTCCACAGGCTTGAATTTCTTGTGATAGCAAATCTAAGTTTTGACTAGATTTTTAGATATTTTGGCTTCTACTGATGTTGAAAAGATTTTCAAATTTTCCACTATTATAACATATATAGAGAAATGACCTCCGCCCATAAAAGACATATTTTTCTTAAAATCACAATAATTTTTGGCTGAATGATAATGGATCACCCGAGGATCATACTAATGAAGTTTGATTGATATCCATCATTTATATTCTGAGAAAATGATTTTCAAAGTTTGCACTATATAACATATAGAGAAATGACCTCCGCCCATAAAATACATATTTTTCATCCGATCACAATAATTTTTGGTAGACTGATAAAGGGTCACCCAAGGATCATTCATATAAAATTTGGTTGATATCTATCATTTAGATTCTGAGAAAATGATTTTCAAAGTTTCCATTATATAACATATAGAGAAATGACCTCCGCCTATAAAATACATATTTTTCATCCGATCACAATAATTTTTGATAGACTGATAAAGGGTCACCCAAGGATCATTCATGTAAAATTTGGTTGATATCCATCTGTTGGATTCTGAGAAAATGATTTTCAAAGTTTCCACTATATAACATGTAGTGAAATGACCTCCGCCCATAAAATGCATATTTTTCATCCAATCACAATAATTTTTGGTAGACTGATAAAGGGTCACCCAAGGATCATTCATGTAAAATTTGGTTGATATCCATCTGTTAGAACCTGAGAAAAGTCACTTTTTACCATATTTGGAAATTAGCCACGCCCATTAAATCCATGTTTTTCATTGGATCAAAATTTCTTGAACAACTTTGAAAGAGGGTCACCCAAGGATCATTTCTGTGAAGTTTGGTTGAAATCCATCCAGTAGTTTCTGAGGAGAAGATTTTTAAAGAAAAAGTTTACGACCGGACGCACGGACGCACGTACGGACGGACGCACAACGGACACAACGCCATGACAATAGCCCCAGTGGCTTTCAGCCAGTGGAGCTAAAAACTATCTTACTGTGGACTTTCAATTCTGACCTGCAAGTGTGATCTTTACAGGTGCATCATATACCCGGTAGCAGGGTCCAAAGAATCTACTCGTCCGCTCGTATTTACGAGTAAGAAATCCCGTAGGACGAGTGGAAATTCAAAGGCAGTCGTCCTCCAGAACGAGTGAAGAATGAATGGCATTTAATTATTATGTCTAGTGTCAGGATAAAATTGGATAAAACATAAAAAGGACGTTTCGAAAAAGTGCGCGGTGATAGAAGTTCGCAACACATTGAACTGTAAGCAGTCATGTACTTTGATTTCTTGAAATAAAACTTTTGGTTTTTGCATGATATAACCCGGTACCCGAACTTCATAAATACAAATCGATTTCACAATCAAGAAAAGTATCGAAAATAGAAATAAATTTTCGCCTATTTTGTTCATATTTACTACTTCTGTGGTCGATTAGAGCCACTATCATTGAAATTTACCCAAAAAATCCATGGTATTGTATATTAAAAAATGATATATTTTGCTAAATTTAACAATTTGAAGGATCACAGCTTGTTATCGGACTGTCAGCTTTCGTGAACATCGTAGCACCGTCTAAAAACTTCTTGATGTGCTCGAGGACTGGACTGCAGCCTTGGACGACAATAGCCAAATCGATACAGTTAATTTTGATTTTGCCAAAGCCTTCAATACCGTCCCACACAAACGACTATTATCCAAACTACAGGCATATGGTATAGCTGGAAACTTATTGGATTGGATAAGAAGTTTCCTCGGCGATAGAAAGCAGAGAGTAGTTATCAATGGCTGTAGATCCAGTTGGACAGATGTTATATCCGGTGTACCACAGGGTTCTATCCTTGGACCAGCGCTTTTTGTATTATTTATCAATGATATGCCTGACTGTGTCAGAAGCAGTTGTCGTTTATTTGCTGATGACACCAAATTGTACAGAGTAATCACATCTGAAAATGACCATGACTTATTACAAAATGATGTCACATCTTTCTGTAACTGGAGTAAAGACTGGTTACTGAAGTTCAATAATGATAAATGCAAAACTGTCCAATATGGTAGAAAAGCGTTTACTACAAAGTACCAGATGTCAAATCCAGACGGTTCTATTTCAACCATTCAAACAGATAAATCTGGGAAAGATTTAGGAGTACAATTCTCTGATAATTTGAAATTTGCTGAACACATCAGCACTGTTGCAAACAAAGCCAACCGCATTACAGGACTTATTAAACGTAATTTTGTCTATATGGACAAGGAACTCTTTCTAGTTTTATATAAATCTTTAATTCGACCAACCCTTGACTATGGAAACAGCATATATTATCCCACTACAAAGAAGAACAGACGTATAATTGAAAATGTGCAACGACGAGCAACGAAGATAATACCAGAATTAAAAGACTTACCTTACAACACTCGCTTACAAGAACTCAATTTACCTACACTAGAATATAGACGACAGAAAAGAGACATGATTCAACTTTTTATAATCATTCATAAGATAGACGAATATGACTTTACCAAGATGTTTACGCTTTCTACAACCCCCCATGAACTAAGAGGAAACGTATATAAATTGCAAAAACCTCGTGCTAATAAATCAGTCAGACTCAATTCTTTTTCTCACTGGGTTATTAACATGTGGAATCCATTGCCAAATGAAATTGTTTGCTCCGAATCCGTAAATGCTTTTAAATCGAGACTTGATAAAGTGTGGATAGAGAAGAGATTCAATACTAGCGACTTGTATTAGTATACATGACCTAGCGGAAGACCACGAGAAAACGAAGACGAGGGGAATAACAAGCCGTAAGGGCTTACATATTTCCCTACATTCCAAAGGTATTCCAAAGGTACTTGTCCCTATCTTTTTACAGGTATTTATTGCCCGGAATCTAAAGTTTTTGAATGTCGTAAAAAATGTACTTTCGTTTCGTCTGCACTTCAAGATGACGTTTCCAGATACAAAACATGGTCTTTAACTATCTCTAGGCCTGTTGAAGGACCAGTGACAATCAAACCAGGACGAGTTACTTTTTCAAGTCACTTGCCTTGCAGGGCGAGTACCTTTTTCTGATTTCTTTGGACCCTGGGTAGAAAAATAATTATTACTATTCTTGAACCTTAAGGTTTTGAGGAGCTAGGTCAATTACTCTTGCAAAGATTACTCTATCTTTGTTGACAGAAGAGATAACATTTTTTTATTTGTTTGATGATGGTGATAATGAATACTATCAAATATTCTCACAATTTCAAGTTCATTACTAAGACCACCACAAAATTGAAAACCCAGCTTTATCAAACAAACACGCTATTTCAAACTTTCAAAATCTCCGCTACAAGTCTATTCAATATTGCACAAGCTTGTGTAAGACTTATCACTTATACCATCATACATAAGTAAAGGGGTTAGCTTAGCACTACTTTTAATTTGACAACTCAGCAAGAAACAGTTGTTACTGCCTATATGTTTATATGCACTTTAAACTGTTTTACGCTGAGCCCTTTTACTGTACATGCCTATATATTTATAGACACTTACAATAGTGTTGCACTGAATGACCCAAAGTATTGTGAGGAATGGGTCCTATTGAGGTGCTTATCCCTTGGAATGAAAACTGACTTGGTTGCTACATTTATCATTTGGTGCTGGAGACTTTACTCATGAGGATTACTTGTGGCCTAGAGACGCGAGTATTGATTCTCACACTGAAACGTCTGTACATCAAGTATTTCTCACGGGTAGTATCCAGAATCCTCGCAGTGAGGATTCCGACTTCTGTATGTGCACATTAATGCAATCTAGCCTTGAAGGACTAAATAAGCCAGTGTCATGAGGATTCGTTACCCCACTTCACTTCCGAAATTTCTCTAGGCTTCGGCTCTGTTGAACAGAATTGTGAAATGTAAATTTACATTCTATTTTGTTCTATTTTCAGGTATTTTATCTATTCAGCTATTTGTCAAAAAAAAAATTTTTAAACCGAAAGGGCTGGTTCATAGTCCTCTTTTACATTCCTAAATTAAACTTGGTCTAAATGTTGTGTGTGTTTGGAGGTCGCTAGACCCCCCTCTCCATCGCTCATGAAACAGATTACCAGTCATGTATGGATCTTGTTCAAAAAGGTCCCTGGTGATTCCTTTTCTTAGGACCCTTGTTTGACCCAGGTTGCACTCTACCAATTTGATTGCCCAGTCCAGGAAATAAACCCCAGCCTCTAGTTGTCGTTATGTAGGGTCTGAAGGATGGGCATTACAGTATTCTTATTTCCATGTCTCAGCGTGAAACAGTTGTAACTGCCTATATGTATAAAGGCAGTAACATCTGTTCCCACAAACTAGCCAACAATTTGTTATTTCCAGTGCCAATTTCATGATGTTGAAGCTTAAGCAATATCATTAGTTTTCTCTGAAAAAAAGCCAAACTAACAGACCAAAAGAATTCAAATTTGCATACAAATTCATGAATCAAGATGCTTTGCTTGTCTATGAATCTTGAGAATTTTATGATCAAAAGCATAAATTCATAAAACTTTCATAAAACAGGGCTATTTAGGAGATTATCTATGATAATTAATTCCAAAACTACATTATTAACACACATCAAACAGAAAGTGGTGAAATTTACTTTGATGTCTCAAAAGGTTTTAACCTAATTATTCCTTTTGAAAAAAGCATTCCACCCACAAGAAGTAGAACATGAAAATAGGATGGAATGAACATCGGGAACTTGTACTGGCCGGTGAGAGAAAATATGTAATTACTTTTCATAGGATTATTCTTATTTTGTTCATCCTATTTTGAACCCTTTTCTAAATAAGAACTTTGAAGGTTTTTTGCCATAGAAGGGGATGGGCTACAATAATTATTGCAATCCCCAGTACTTGATGAAAATCTGTATGAAAATGTATGAAAATGGTACATCTTAGATGAGATTTTGGGGATGGGTCTTTTTAAGAATAAATATGTCTGTTTTGAGGTAAAAACGGAGAGTTATCCATATTTCAATTTCTTTTACCAATCAACTATTTGTTTATCCCATCAAATGACAATTTTTTTTTAGAATGGTCCAAATTGCAGACAGTTTCAACTTGGTCAAGATTTAGTTTCATTTATCTTTTTATCTATTCATTTATTTACTTTACTTTTTTTTTTACTTTCTGGGAAGATAACATTGTGGTACTGGTAAATGGAGAATAAGATTTTTTTCAACTTGAAGGTATTTTAATTATTCCAAATGTAGATAAAACAATTGCGTGACTGAAAATATCACATGCATTAGACGGAATCCTTGACCTATTTCTTTATCTGAAAGCCTGCCAATCACTTTATGAATAATGAATTATCAAAGAATCATTATCTGGAAAAGTCTAGCTTTGAATCATTAACTAAGTACAAGAACCCCATTAAAATACAAGAACCCCATTAAAGTACAAGAACGCCATTAATGAACTTTACAGCTGCATATAAATATTCAAACTTTGTGTTTTTTATTGAAAACACGGTTCTAGGGGATGCAGGTTTTTGCGAATCAGAGACACAAAAATAAGTAGCCAGGACTCTCAAAACTATGTGATGTGAGTCACATGGACTCTCTGGGGCTCAACTGCAGAAAAGAACTGAAGACTGCTTTAAACAGTCTTCAGTTCTTTCCTGAAGTGAAGCCCAAAATTTTAATATACTTCTATCAATTTCTTTACCTTTAATCAGGGAATAGCTCTTAATCTACAAAATACATCCTAAGAGAAGGTCTTTCCCTTAAGTGGGGACTCCCAAAAATTAAGAAAAGACCCCTTAGGTCCCGAAATTTGAGCCCTTTGGACCCTTTTTTGTAGACATTCGACTATAACCCTGTGAAAATATCAGTTATATTGGTTGTCATTATAGAAAGACATCTCCTTTTGCATGGGGAGGAATTTGACAGCATTGAACAGGTATAAATATTGCAGCAGAAAACCCAGTACAAAACATAAAAGATTTATTTTTCAAGAGTGTAACATCTTGTAAAGTAATTATTTATCCGTGGTTGCTTACAGACTTGGTCTTAACAAAGTGAATCAACTTTAAAAGAAATCATTCCATGATACAGAAAATGTGTTTGGAAAAAGGAGAAATTGGTATCACTTTCAATCAACCTGATTATAATATCTATGCCATATGAACAAAACCATGTGACCTGATCTTATGTTTAAGGATGTACGCACTGGTCGACAAAATAGTTATATTGCCTAGTTACAAATGCTGCTATGGGAATCATAGGAATTCAAAAAGTCAATTGAAGTCAAACAAGATGTGATTGTGAAACACAGATGCCCCTGCGCCAGCAATCTTTTAGAACTTATAGCTTATGACGACATTGACCTTTGTACCTGCAGTTGCTCATCAATGGGTTTATCAAAATGCAAAATATAATAGAGCTACGGCTAGAGGGGGTATTTTGGATTTCCAATTTGAATATTTCACCAGTCCTTGCTTAAACCCTATGTTGTGGGTACTCATTGGAATTGTCTTGGCGAGACAATTCAAATGAGCATCCACATCATAGGATTTCATTAAGAAATAAAGATTTTAGACTGGAGTTACCCCCTCTTATCTGTACCTCTCATATAAGCATTCTTTCTTGTATAGACTTGAAGAAATCTTTAGTTAAGTCTTGCAGACATTTGACCTTGAAAAAAAATAATGTTGTGAAATGGCCTTGAATTCTATAAAAACATAACTTTATCTGTCATCATATCAAGTATTTCTCGAATAGACTTGAAGAAATTAACAGTTAGACCAACACAATTCAAACAAATTGCCCCCAAAATTATGAGGTGCAAATAACATGCTCCAAATTCAATTGCCAAGATCATATAATCCTATGTTTTAGAGAATATCAAATACCTTTAGGAAATTTTGTGAAATTATGCTTATGTTGACAATAAGGTGAAATGTTTTTATCACACATTACAATAATTTATTCAAATATTGCTCAAAAATTCAAGCATTCTAATTGACTGAAAAATTGGTGTCATAACTTTATAAAAATAATTTTGATTATCAACGATGATGCAGCCTTTTTGTAAGCTTCAATGGAAAGTAGACCCATAACAAGAGGACCCTGAGGGTCCTTAATTGCTCACCTGAGTAATGTTTTAATAAGTCTAATGTCCCTGAGAAGAATATCAAATGCAATCAATTATTTAGTAGTACAAAGTGAGACATGAGGACCATGATGGTCCTAGAGTCTCTTTGATCACTGGAACATCACATCAATCAATAAGGCAGATGTCATAAGAGTTCATCCTCATGACGTAACAAACATTCTGACCAAGTTTCATGATGATTGGACCATTTTGGGGCTTCTAGTGTGTAAACAAAAAATTGTCATTTAGGCCCCTTTTCCCGTGATATGGCACGGATCTTTTCCATTTTCAATAGAGTTCAACCTTGAGACCTGAAAAACATTCTGACCAAGTTTCATGAAGATTGGGCCATTTTTGTGGCTTCTTGAGTGTAAACTAGAAAATTGTCATTAAGGCCCCTTTTCCCATGATAAGGCATGAATCCTTCCCGTTTTCCATAGGATCCATCCTTGCGACCTGGCAAACATCCTGACCATGTTTCATGAAGATTAGACCATATTTGTAGCCACTAGCCAAACAAGAAAATTGTCATTAAGGCCCCTTTTCCAGTGATATGGCACAGATCCTTTCCATTTGAGCAATTTTTTCAAGGGACCACCCAAGGAATATTTCTGCCAAGTTTGGTTGATTTTGACTCGATAGTTTAGGAGGAGATGTTGTTTAAAGAAATTGTTGACACTGTGATGGACAGACAGAGAGATTGACAGACGGACGCAGGACATTGATAGATTACAATAGCTCCCTTGAGCACTTCGTGCTCAGGTTAGCCAAAAATTGTTGTTATCATGGATAAATCTTTGGATTTTTGCTTAATGATATTAAATTACAAAATATGAAGAGAGTAATGTATCTTTATGTATTCATACAGTGTGATAAGGGTTTTTTTTGTTTCATACCCCCATGAAATCAACAAATACTCTCATCTCTTCAATAAGTAAAGCATCTTCAGTTTCTTAAGATTACATAGAACAAGAAATAAATGATGAAGTGAATATATATTCAAATTAAGACAATTAGCAAATAAAGGTAAAAACCTCACAAGGTGAAAATCAAATGACACTACGGAATGTTGACGTCAAAAACTTCAATATATTGACAAAATACTTATCTTTTTACTTTTTTCTTACTTAAACCATTGACCTATTGCTAAATGACCCACTTTTCATTCTTAAAAAGCCATGGTCATAATTTTTTCACCAACAGAACAAAATGTATTGTGAAAGTAGATCTATTTGAAAAATTTGACACTAAGGGTCTTTCAATAGCCATTTTCTATTCCCATTCATTTATCATTCAGAAAAAATATTATTTCTCTTAAGGTAAAGGAACCTAATAGTTCAGCAATACTTCGGCACTCAAGAAGTTTCACAATGTTGACCGAGATTTCCTAATGTTTGTATGGACAGACAGATGGGCTGATTCCAGTATACCCCCAGAAACATTTATTTTGCAGGGGTTTTATGATACATTCATGATCCAAAGCAATTGCACACAAATTTGTTCAATTCCTCTAACTCTGTCCATGACCCAGCAGGCATCATGGACTAAGATCACCCTGCATAGACATGCAACCTGATCTTGGCCTACACTCATTGCTTTTAAGCTTTATAATTGTGGGACAACCTTGAGCAAGTCTAGCTGAAAATTCTGGAAAATTTGTAATTTGTTTAGAACGAAAATAAATATTCAGCAATATTAAGGTTCATTTACCTGCTCTAATATGGAGACATGTGGGTGTATTTTGTTGAGCTTTTCCTGTAGGTAGATGTTGGAGTGGGGACGTCCATTGTAATAGGGTCTGTAGCCAGACAGAAAGTATGAAAGACAGATGGCAGACGGTCCATTACCTGTAAATAGGGGAAAACTTCAATTAATATTACAATTAGTAAGGATCAATTTTGCAAAACACAGTATTTCGTTGATGTTCTGCTAAAATCTCGTAACTACAGCTTGTTTAAAGCTGTAGTTACGAGGTTTTGGTCGAAAATAAACAATTTACAACAAAAATTGAATATAAATTAAGTTACACAGTCTGGTAATCACAATATCGGAGCTACAAATCTACAAAGCATTTTGTATTTTAGATTTGGAAATATTGCAGCAAATATTACATAAATCTCATGATGTTTGCTCTCATTGCAATCCTCTCAAAGAGATGATTTAATGTATCCTCACAGCATAGGGTTTCATTGGGCAATTAAGATTTAAGACTTGGAATCAAATAAAACTCAAAGAGAAACAAAAGGTATCATCGGAGGTGCAAAGCAGGAGATTTCTACTTTTTCCTCTAAGAATTAACAGGTCTAAACTCTGTATGTCCACAATTTTTTCTATATCTCTCTATCTTCCCCATTCTCAGTCCCCTTGTTAATATCAGAGTATTATGCTGCAACATTTTTGAGTACAATTTGCTACTTAAGTGTTCTATAACAAGTAGACATTGAATAACCTTCTTCTTAGTTACTGATCTTAAATTAACTGCTGAATACTCTGCAAAGTAGTTATGGCCATTTTTACCAAATCAGAATTCATATAATCTTGAAAAGCTTGAACCATTAATTTCAGGGTAGGAAAATGCAGCCTACACATTAATTAATGCCCCACATTTAACCAGACCTAAGTACAGTATCAGTCCACTTAAGTAAGTCATATTTAATCTGTGTCCTTGATTGACCAATTGAAAAGCCCACGCTTAACCAAAACACATGGTGCGTATTTAATCATTACAGGGTCACTAATCATTTCACATACAAGTGAAAGAATTTCTTTACCTTTGGCAGGAACATCTTGATGAAAGGACAGACAGACAGAAGTAACATTATGTTTGCTCTTTTAGGAGCATAAAAAAGCAACAGAAATATCAAAGAGACACATTATTGTCAATGTTATTCTAAAACCTCGTAACTACAACTTCATTAAAACTGTAGTTACGAGGTTTCCGAATTTAAAGGTTATAATACTGTTTTTGTAACTGAAAGTCAAGAACTGTGACTTTACCGCTATACAATTGGAAGCTTTATGTTCTGTTGACACAAGATCTTAAAATTACAAAGTGGGTTAACAAAGCCAGACCAAAACTGGTAAGGTTATTTTAATTGTCATTTGGATCTGCATCTATCTTGCATTGTCACTGTCTTCAACAATCTTCCAGTTATATTGCAGCAGCTAGAGACATAACAATGGACTTCTGGCATTTCTGGCACCAGTACTTCTATTAAAACCTTTCCTATCCTCCAATTTCCATCACACATAGGTCTACCATTAGTGGGAAACAAATAGCTGGAATAGATGAATGCCCCCGTCAAGGAACCAACCCATGGTTGTTCCTAACTATATAAAACATGCATGGTTATTTTAAGTGCATTGAAACTTTCATTTTTTTAATTTGGCAGAATTTGAACAACTATTCAGATGACCAAATAATTTCAAGTTTCATCAGCTGAAAATTCCTAGTTAGGTTAAACGTATTAATCTATAAATATGTTTTGTAAATTCAAGAACAAAAAGAGTTTAGAAAGAAGTGTGAGCATTCAAATCAATTAAATAATTGATCTACTTTTGATTATAAGCAAAGCAACAGATAGAGGGAATATTTTGGATTTTTGATAAAATTTAATCATCAATACTTTGACAAATCCTATATCGTTGATACTGATTTGAATCACCTTGACAAGACAATTCAATTGAGTACCCACAACATAGGGGTTCATGGAGAAGCAAAAATTATAGACTGGCTTTACCCCCTCTTAACTATACCTCTATTATAAGTGGGCAAAAAGGCCATTAGTCACAAGTGAAAGTAAATATTTAAGCCAAACAATCCAATATCAACCTATTTCAAACATAAATATATCAAGGCTTCAAAAAAAGGTTTCATGCAACCTGCACAGAAATTTAAATTAACTTAAGAACGCAGCCATGCAAAAAAAGTAATATCACTAATGTGCAAACACAACCACAAATCCCCAATTTATCATTTTGTTTTATAGCTTATTAACATCAATGGCATACCCTATTTGTAACTTAAATAGCCAAATTTATTTGTGAAAACTTTTTATCTGCATTTTTAACCTAGCGTTAATGGAGCAAGTATTTGACCTGAAATTTCAAAGTTTAAGGTCAAGCAAGATTAAAATTTGTCAGAGGCAACATGATCAAACAAAGTGGTCAATCAATATTATGTTCCATGGTCATTATATGGTCAATTAATAGAATATTGGTCAATGATTAAGCCAAGGCCAGAAAGATTTTTGTTTGAATTCTGGGATGGTCAGATCAAGTCTGAGTTATGAAACCTAGGTCAGTGCAAAACCACTGCCTATATATTTATAAGCGGTTACAATAGTTAGCACTGACACCTCAAAATATAGACTTGAGCATTTTAGTCCAGTGAACAATTAAGTCATTGATTGATTGAATGGAGTTTAACGCTGCTTTCAACATGTTTTCAGTTATATCGTGGGGGCTGTAGCACCTAACAATGGTTTCCTGGTATTTCTCTCACCAGTACAACCACCACATCATTTCCTAGCCTCCAGCTGCTATCTCACATAGGTCTATGATTATCAACCCATAGGTGAGAATTATTTATAGCAGAAACAAGCAATGAATATGTATTATTGCTGAATTTGAGCAGCTCATACAAAATCGATATTTTTTACCAATAATATTGCCAATGGCACTGAAAATAATTTTGAATAATTTTCAATACTGAAATACATAATATTGTCAATCAACAAGTTCATGGCAGACCATATAGAAGATTGATCACAATAATAAACGTTTTTCTCCTAATAATTACTAACAGGAGCTATACATAACATGATCAGGAAGCCTAATTTTAGTATGCATTTTCTGATTTAAAAAGTCATGAAAATTGATGTCTTTTTTGGCCCTATTCCCTTTAATTAGGGGTGAACTTCCTCTAAACAATCATACAAATGATTGTTTAGAGGTAATTCATCTCAAATAAGAGAAGTCTCAAAATAATTCCTAAAATTAAGGCCTTTGAAGTGGGTATCTTAGTAAAAAATATAGGGGTGCTACTATCAGGGAGGGCGCTATTATTAGAGGAAATACAGTATTCAATATTATTGTCAATAAAATTGAGGATGGCTTCTTTATTATTTTTTTCTTTTTCTTTAATTGTTATTGAATTTCTAAATTTGAGAATTTTTCATTTGTTCTGAACTATGACACATGATAGCTTCAAAATTGTTTTAATATGTGACAGTTATCTTTAGCCATGAGCTGACAGTCTGCACCGCTCCTACATACTGATTAATCTAAAAAATTTAAATTAAGACTTATTTTAGGAATTTTGTAATATTTCTGTATTCTATATTTGATAGTTGTGATATAGTCGTATCACTCATTTATTGATCTTATCGAAATATTCAGAACATTATCTGGGTGAAGTACTTTTTCTAGGGCAATAATAAGGACAGTATTCACATTACATTTTTTGGTTTTGCTTGAATCGGTTGATTGATTAATTTATTGAATCGAGTTTTTTATGCCGCTTTCAACATTTTTTCAACATCACTGCGACTGGAGCACCTAACAATGGATTTCCAGGTATTTCTCTCACCAGTACTACCATCACATCTTAACCTAGCCTCCAGCTGCTATCTCACATAGGTCTACGATTATCAACTCATTGGTGATCGAGAGACAAATAGTCGGAAATCAAACCTGGGATGCTTGAATCAGTAAACTTCTTTGAAATTATTATGACCTGTCATATTATAATGGACTATCTGGAAACTGTTTTCACTCAGAATTTATTCTGAAAAATAATTTTCTCAACTTTTACTATTAAAATAAATATCAGGTGCTATAGACTAAGATCAGACCACACTTGTGTGCAGGCTGATCGTTGACTTAACCTCCTGCCAACACTAATATTTTTGGGTTCGGCATGACAAGAGTAAAGCTATCATTACCATTTCTTTAAATAAATGAGCTTTAATATTTATATCAGCCAACAAAAATCAAAGGTAAGTTTTTGACAAAAAGAGCCAACCTGTGACATTTTCATCAATTTAGCATGTGTGCATGGTAACAACCCAGATCTGCACAGGCTGATCAGTATTCACCAAGCATTTTGCAGATAACTTCTGTCTCAAAGTTTCTCACATGGATAAACAAATCATTGATGTTCTGCTAAAATCTCGTAACTACAATTTGTGTAAAGCTGTAGTTAAGAGGTCTTGGTAGAAAATCGACGAAATATCTTGTAATTATTTGGCTGTCTAGGTTCCTCAATATCTGCGCTTAAAAGATTTACTCATTTGTAAAGTTTATGAAAATCTCAAGCACAGGCTCAAATTATACTGACCCATCAATGATTGCAGGTTATGGAAAATGAAATAAGGAAATGGTTGTATTATACCATTTTTGGCAGCTGATGATGTTTGCTAACAAATAAATATCACGTTAATCCTAATAGACAGTCCCTTGAGCTATATACCAGGGTTGCAATAATTGTATTATGCCATCCATTCTATCAAGTAAATTTCTCTTTGCTTAATTTTGCCAATTAATTTTGGGTTTCTTTTCCATAAGCAATTATTCTAAATTTTTTTGAGGAAATCAACTTAAAATTAGAGATAAAGACTGAGGAAATTCTCAGAATTCATGCAATGTAACTTCAATCAATTCCAATTAGGTTTACCTTAGAACAAGCAAAATACTGCATGGGGATATTAATTATCATCAAGGGGGTACTTTAAGAGGTGTTTTTTATTTGTTTGACAAATGGCTAAAATTTAAATGATCCAAACTATATCATCATCAATCTAGAACTTCAATGAACTTGCTCAACCTACAGTACTCAGCAGTGCACAAGTCATTATAAGTATTTTTACGCTCTACAAGTTTTATTATAGGAATTTTATGTATATTATCATAGTATTCATGTTTCACATAAATTCATGATTATATAATGAAGATAATAATAGTGCATCCAGAACAAATCTCCTACATTTCATATACAAGTACATAATCTTGGAAAGTTATTGAATGAACAACTTGATTGTTCTGAAAAACGTTTTTACATTTTATCATATTGGTAGAGTAAAATGGTAAGAAGGGTATCGATATTCAATACTTCGCTCACATGTAAATGCACGTGGGTAGTAGTTGTTAAAATAGAGCCAGTAAAAATCAGTCAAATGCATTCAACTGGCAAAATTTCAATGTACTTTAAACACAATAAAAGGATAGGAATCTTAACCCTTGTCATACTGAATAAAATTCAAGGCAAAAATCACATTAAAATCAAAGTGCTGAAATTACTGGATGCACTAAATGTGACTCAGTATTTATATAAAAAATACATTCTTTAAACTATTCTGGTTTGAAAATGAAAATCAGTAAATGTAAAGACTAAGATCAGACTGCACAGATGTGCAGGATGATCTTTGTCTTTACCACCTATCAAAGCAGGAATATTACGGGTTCAGCATGACAAGGGTTAATATCCAGGGAGGAGTAAGTTTTGTGTAGATGATATTCATATTGTCAATTGGCAAATATTATGGCAATCAAAGTTTATGAAAGCCGTAGTTGTGAAGTTTTTTAACATGCTCACAATATGAGTTGAAGGTGACTAAAAACTCGCTTCCTTGGCCCATCCAAAATATATCTATATACAGTAAAAATTCTAATAGAGCCCCATGCTCTAATAGAACCCAATCCGGGGGAATCCCAATTTTCGGAGGTTGAAGTAGACCTTTTTTGATGTGATTTTACAAACATTGAAGCCTGTAATAGTGGCCCATACCCAAGAAAAACAACTTCATTAACAAGAGGACCATGATGGTCCTATAACGCTCACCTTCGTCTCTTTGTCTCATTAAATACATCAAATTTTCAACTTGTACTTTTATGATTTGAGGCCTCTAAGGCTGTAAACAAGAAAAGTTTCACTATGGGCCCTTTTCCCATAATATGACATGGATCTTTCCCATTTTCAATAGGGTTTATCCTTGTAACCTGACAAAGATTCTGACCAAGTTTCATGAAGATAGGACCATATTTGAGGCCTCTAGAGTGATAAGAGCAAAAATGTCATTAAAGCCCCTTTTCCCATGATATGGCACGGATCCTTCCCATTTTCAATAGGATTTATCCTTGTGACCTGACAAAGATTCTGACCAAGTTTCATGAAGATAGGACCATATTTGAGGCCTCTAGAGTGATAAGAGCAAAAATGTCATTAAAGCCCCTTTTCCCATGATATGGCACAGATCCTTCCCATTTTCACTAGGGTTCATCCTTGTGACCTGACAAACATTCTAACCAAGTTTCATGAAGATTGAATCATGTTTGTGACGTTTAGGGTGTAAACAAAAAAAATGTCATTAAGGCCCCTTTTCCCTTGATATGGTTTGGATCCTTCCAATTTTCACTAGGGTTCATCTTTGTGACCTGGCCATCATTCTGACAAAGTTTCATGAAGATTAGGCCATATTTGTGGCCTCTAGAGTGTAAACAAGAAAATTGTCATTAAGGTCCCTTTTCCCGTGATATGGCATGGATCCTTTCCATTTTCAATAGGATTCATCCTTGCGCCCTGACCAACATTCTGACCAAGTTTCATGAAGATTGGGCCATACTTGTGGCCTCTAGAGTGTAAACAAGAAAATTGTCATTAAGGCCCCTTTTCCCGTGATATGGCATGGATCTTTCCAAATTTCAATAGGGTTCATCCTTGTGACCAGGGGCCGTATCCACGAAACATCTTAGATTTTTCCTAAGAAATTTTCTAAGTTGAAAAATTTTCTACTAAGTGAAAAATATTTGCTTAGTTTTTCACTAAGTAACGACTTAGCCAATTCTTAGTGGATATCTAAGTTTAAGTTGAAACTTAATCTTAGTTTTTTTCTTAGTCAAATATACATTTGTTTGGCTTTTTAATGACGTATTTCCTGCCTAGCGCGCGACTTTGCCTGTAAACAATAAACACGGAAGTAAAATTTCGAAATCAATTAAAACGCAGAAGATTCGCCAAAATAAAGTTGAAACGTCAAGAATATGCCTTTGAATTTTCTAATTAAACACAGACAATAGGGCACATCCATTTTTACGTTGACAAAGGTAGGAAATAGCCTATATTATTAGTTTTTGATCTCCGTGTCTAGTCCGATTTTTCGACATCCGAGAACGTATGGCTCTTTAATTTTCTCAAGAAAAATCTATCGATGATTATGTTCTGCTACTGTGCGACCAATGTACTGTTGAGAATGAAAGCAGTACTAGCTAACCCGTTCCAGCGCCAATTACCAGTTTATTATTCCGCCCTAGTCCTCAACGTACAATGTAGATGGGAAAACATCCCCCCGAGGCTGTCGTGAAAAATTCCGCGTGTTTAAATGCAGTTGAAAGTGTCCAAATATTTTAAAAAATTACTTATTTGAAGGTTTACTAATTATTTTTATTATCCTAATTTAAAAAAAAAAGTTTGATACTTTTACCTGGGTTTCAATGATTATTCTATGATCAATTTACGAATGGATTTTTTTTCATGAAGATATGAAACTAAAAATTAAATCACACTATATGAATATGCAAATCAGTTATACTTAGCTGTGAGTGGTTTTAATTTCATATCTCAATGGATTAAAATTCAATAAACTTGGTCAGCAGGCCTTACTCATTGGACAGTTAACACTGTGAATTAAAATCTGTTGACAAAAGCCATTACTCAGTCGACAGTTGTCTTTATTACCACATTAAGATTGATACTAGGTAGGACCCCTAAATTTGGCGGGTGGCTGTTGGATAAGATGAAATCCTGTGATTTTTCAGTGTGGGAAACAAAAAGAAACAATTTTTCATTTACCAACTGCCAAGATACATCTTTAATGTTGTTGCTTTGGTGTCAAAACGAAAAATAAACAATTTTGTTTTCCATAACTGCAACAAGATAAATTGTATTTAACATATATAAACATTTTTTTCTAATTCATTTGAATAGATTTTAAAGTTACCATTTTGTTTTGAAAGAGATTGGTTGGAATGTTGTTGAAGAACTTCATGAGTTGAAATTTTTGTTTCAGGAGCCCAAATGAATGCTGAATTATGAAATCTCCACATTTTCTAATGTAAGGACATCCATCCTAGGGAAGTGTAATGTCCTTGATACAGTTACAAGAAGACAGAAACTGAGTTTTGACTGCCTGTACATGTCACATGGCAAAAAACAGAGTACAAACTTCCACAGATTCTTTTTATTCACAATTTAAAGAGAATCTCTGTCAATTTATGGTCGAGAAGCAGGCTTAGTTGATTGTGTGAATAGCTAAAAACTGTTAAAACACAGGTTTGATCCCTAGGCTGGCCAACTAACAAACTAATTGCTTTCTGGGTGACAAGTGTAAGCATAATCTCCATATCAGACAGTGCTTTACAAGGAGTTTGTTGAAGAAACAGGCAGATCTCAACACTGATTTCATAGTGGTATCCCATCATTATCCTCTGTATTAACAAATATTCTTCTTGGGGTGCAGCTAATATTCTACAGTAGTGACAATTAATAAATTGACATCCTAGTGCTAAAAGCTTGTAAATGCATTTACGCAGGAACAGCATGGTACACACTGTATAACAGGATGGAGATGCATATATACATATTCTTAACTTGAGGTGAGCAGTGTTTTATCTGCTAGGCCAATAGACACTGTGACATTAATCCACAATTATAGAATCGATATTACAAATAACCAAATTTTGAAATATATATTTATACTAGTCAAAACTTCTAACCGGCCACTTTAAAAACAAAGATATTTTTTTCTGTGGTGTGTGGATTTTCGTGAAATTTGCTATGTGAATTTTTTAAGCAACTTTCCAGATGATTTTGGGGAAAAGTTACCGTTATTTCATTGAATTTAAAGCGCAACATGAGAAAAGCTCAAAAAGCTCTAAATTCACACAGAGCTCAAAATATTGTCAATGTTGCGATTTTTGTCTCATGTGTCGTTAGCTGCAACATAGACTAGGAGAAAAAACAGAAAATGTTCGACAATTGTGCGCGGCATATGGCCCTAGAAGAAAGTGATAGAGCTTATGTTTGCAGAAAACGGTTCCTAAAAACAACACCTAAAACACGTTTTTCTTCAAAAATGCATAAAATATAGACAGATAATTCCCGTTAAGCTACAAAATGTAGGATATGTGAAAAAAATCAGTTTGATACATCGTTTCTTTCACACTAGACCATATTTGAGCATTTTCGCTAGATAAAATGGTTTGCCGGTTGAATTTAAACACCATTTTACCATGCCTCCTATTCTTTCTGTTTCTCCTGTAGTCAAAGCTCACACAAAATTGACAATGTTTTCCGATCTTTTTCTTGGTCTGGGTTGCAGCTAACGATTTGCGGACTTTGATTTCTTGAAAGTGTAATATCCCGAGCTCTATTAAGAATTAGAGCTTTTTGAGCTTTTCGTTTATTACACATCCTAATTTGATAACTTTTGGTAAATCATAATGGAATCCCACGTACAATATGCTTAAAAATTCACACACCAAATTTCAATAAAATGTTATAACTTTTAAAAAAGTTATCGTCATTTTTAAAGTGGCCGGTTAGGACTTTTGGCCAGTATATAATCATATTAAGCAATGCTGAAATAACTTTTGAACCATAGATTAATTAATGACTTGTTCAAAAATTTCCTCAATAATGGGAAACAATGACTTAATAATTTTTGGTTATTTTTGTGACCTACATGTAGTTTTCATTTTCCTGAACCACAATTTTACTTTCAAACACTTCTGAGCAAACAGTTAGTAACATCATGTAATAAACATTCATTCTGATAAAACACATCCGAAATTCATTTGCTCAGCCCTCAATTCATTCATTCTAAACACTCAAACCATTAAAAAATGCTCCAAAATGTTCAAAAAATACTTTGAAATCCGGTTTCAACGATTAACATTACATTCAAATTTATCTATCAAAACATGATTTTATTGGCTAGAGTGAATTTCAAAGCGTCTGATTTATCCCTGAATACTAGATAACAGAAAAGTATGTTATTTTATTAAAGTGAGGTAAACATATAGATTTTGTCTTATTTTGGAGAAATTAGGGATATTTTATTATTTTTCTTGAACTTCACTCAAAACTCACTCATCATTCCCATTAAATTTCATTCCAGAATCATTTGTTATGTAATTTTTATTATATTTACTGTATCTGGGGTATTGGTATCCACAGATTCAGGATTTCTGTTCGAACATACAAATAGGATGATTTCTTTTCCAAGGATTACATCATGATTCATTTTGATTGAAATTCTACATGAAACTGAAATCTATAGGCTGCAGAGGGGAGGCCCCCTTCCTTATTATCAAAAACTGCCTTCTAGATAAATTAATGTGGAAAATGAAGAAATTGCTTGAACAAGCCATTTTCCCCATTTAATTATGTTCATAGGTAAATAAAATTATCTCTGAAGAATTTCAAGAAAGTTTTCATCGAAATTTCTAAGAGTTTTAGTGATCCAGCAAAGAAATTTGAAACCAGGGTATAGTCAACAACATGAAATTGACACGCATTTCAATCAAAATCTTTCTAAATCATTCACCCAGCGATCCGTTCAACCATTCCAAACACTCACTTAAATTGCTCAAAAATGCTAAGAAATCATCTGGAATCCTTTCAGAATTGTTGAAGACGATCAAAATTTAATGCAAATCGATTAGATATTATTAGCTGTTGTGGATTTTAAAGTTACTGATTCATCGATGAAGATACACAAACAGCATAGAATGTATGTTTTATAAAAGGGAGGTTATTAATATCGCTAATTATGTTCAACCAGAACAAATTTAGCGAAATTGGATTTCCTCCCTTGGATTTCACCCAAAACTTGCTCAACACACTAATTCAATCTCATTCCGAAATCATTCCAAAATCAGTCATTTTGTCAATTTCATGATGTTCTTAACGGTAACACCTTCCTGATAGCAATTTTGAGGGTCAAGATAGATTATTTTTACATTTGGCACTTCTTAATTTTTCTTTTATTAGTCCCCACCGGTTAATTGTTAGGTTGATTTGATTTCATCCTTCTGTCTTGGAGAGGAACGGTAACTCTAGCTTGCATACTTATTGAGTTATTTCCCTTTATTGTTTTTTCTGTTACATTTTTTCCCCAAGCATTCCTCCAGAATCCTAAGTGCTAGCAACTGGCAACTTTATACACTTAAAGATCACATTGTGGAAAGGGTCATGTACAAGAACAATTCTAGCCTGCCCATTTTCTAGTTAATGCCCTTTGTAATTAAAATTTTGTACCTTTACATTTTGTTCAGAGCATATCTCTTACACAATAAGTGCTACAGTTAATGTGTTGTGAAATTGACAAGGTAAATGATTTTAGAATGAATCAGAATGAGTGCGATGAGTCATATACTACCACAACATCACATCCAAACCAATGGTAGCTCAATCCACTTCATAGGTTACTATTCAACTATTAGTGACAAACAAATATTGAAAAGAATGTTGGCAAAGTAGGGGTTTAAACCTATGAGCCCCCTGATATGCAGTCCACTGTGCTATCTTCAGGGTCAATTTAGTGTTCATAAACAGAAAAAGACCCCTCTTTATATGTGCCAAGGCTTGGCTGCAGGTGCAAACAATTTAAATCAGGAAAAAGGCAAAACTCAAAAGAAATTCTTTCAGTTATCCCCCTTGATAGTCTGGATAGCTCTTATGTTAGTGAACAAACTTGCCATGTTTCATGAATAAATCTTCAACAGATAAAATAGGACTAACATTAAATTTTGTCACACAATTAACAATGGCGCCAAGGTGATGACAATACCTTTGGTTTACTCCAAATACAGCCAAGCTAATGATTTTGGAGAGACTAAGCCACCAATACTGAAAGTAGTTAAAAATCAGAATAATTATCTCCACTGGCTGAAGGCCAACGAGCTATTGTCATGGCGGAGTGTCTGTCTTGCGTTCGTCTGTGCGTAAACTTTTTCTTTAGACATCTTCTCCTCCCAAACCAATGAGCGGATTTTAATGAAACATGATAGAAATGATCCTTGGGTGACCCTTTACTTAAATTGTTCAAGAAATTTTGATTAACCCCCATAAATGGCGTGGCAGGATGGGGCACTTTTTCACGTGAAAATCTTTAAAAATCTTCTCCTCCCAAACCATATCAATTAAACTCGGCATAGAAGTTCCTTGGGTTACCCTAAACTTAAAAATACTTAGCAAAAAAAGAAACGTTACATACTTGTTGGTCTTTTTTGAATGACCTACAGTGGCTATAGGCCAACTTTATTCACATGTGTTAGTTGGACTAGGTACAGAGACTACACAGACACAGGAATTTGCGCAATTGAAGCGAGTCTGAGGTAATGCGTCTGTAACTTCCGATTTTGGTCACATACTCGTGTTGAGCTACCCAAAGTTCATTTTGAGTGATTTTTGTTACACAGTCACACTCATTCCTTAGCATCAGCTCGAAAAAACAAAATTGTTTGTACATTCTTATTGAAACAGGTATGTAACAACAATCGAATAAAGGCAGGAATCAGACTATGGGTATACATAGAGCTTGAATGTCTGTTTAAAATGCAACCCTAAAGTTTGGCTACTCGGGACAGGCAATTCACATTTTAACATCTTGGTTTAGAACTGCCGCACCCAGTTAGGACAATCTGTTACGCGTCTGGTTTTCATTCATAGGGTTGTGGGTTCGACCTCTGGCTCGGCCGTCTTTCATCCCATATTTGACAAAAAGCATTGTGATAAGTGTCATTTCTCTCCCACGCAATTGGCAAGTGATATGCCTAGGAGAAAATGGCGACTGGTGCCTCAGATGAAAGCTCTAGCTGTACTGTGAGAAACCATAAGAAACTATGGATAGGTGCACCTGCGGTCGAATTTTTAATGTAAAACTATCGAAAGTGACATGTAAACCCATATAAATTAACAAAAAAAACAGTTACAACCACATGAAGTGTCGGCCGAGATGAGATAGGCCACTTTTGACGTCATGTAGAGGCCCTGTTACCATTGCATATTTGTCAATTCATTTCATCAAAGGAAAGATAACTGCAAGACAAGTTTGCGTATTTAGCTCAGACGTTGGTCTATCATGATGTTGGAACGACTCTAATCACGAAAACGTCTAGGACCTATACTCAAAACATCACCGACAATCTTGATTTCATTTCTGTGATTTTTGAAATCGACCCCTTTGTCCTTAGACCACCAATAAAAACCTCATTTTACAAACATTTTACTGACCCTTTCATAAACCGACGGACATTCCCTTCAAGTTTCATGTAATAGTAACATCTGTATTCTTTATGGTTTCATAGCGATACTACAGCCCTCAGTAAGTCATGTAAATGTTCTTTTTTTGCTAAGTATAGTTCAAGAAATTTTGATTGATCCCCAAATATTGGCGTGGCAGTGGGATGGAGGGGGAATTTTTCACGTTAAAATCTTTAAAAAATTTCTCCTCCCAAAGCATTGGGCTGATTTTAATGAAACTTGGCATGGATGTTCCTTGGATGACCCTTTACTTAAATTGTTCAAGAAGTTGTAATTGATCCCCAAATATTGGCATGGCAGGGCAATAGTCTGGGGTTATTAAAGCCAGTTGAGCAATACGGGCCCTCTTTGGCCTCTTGTGTTATTGGCCTCACAGATTTTTGAAAATAGAATCAATTGATAATACTTATTTTCTAGTTAATCTTCCGTTCAGGGCTTGTGCTAGCTTTTCAAATTCAGGAGTCATTGACCCTTAACTGTAATTGTAGGGGTCAAAACTGCTGTTGAAGGGGTCAAAACAGTCTTAAGAGAGGATATAATTGGTAAATTGTTTTTGATTTTGCTGATGAATTTCTTTGATTATCTCCTTCATATCTTTATGTAAGAGATTCATGTGAAACTCCTATAAATAATTAAAGATATGAAGGAGACAACTAATTCCAATACATTTACAATATGCAATACTGAAAATCAAAAGGGGCAAAATGACCGCTCCTGAAAATTGAGGGGTCAAAATCAGATGTTTTCAAATTTTTGAGGGTCAAAACCCTGGTTTAAGGGTCAAACAGGAACCCTGCATGGGGTGAACATAAATATAGGAATTTGAAAAACATTTTTTTATCTTGTAAAAGAATGTTTATGAAAATTCCCATATTAACTAGTTAAAATTAATCACACTGCCAAGACTATGCAATTTAAGAGAAATGCAGTCGTTTTTTTTTTCTTGTGTAATGGGTCTTCTTCTATACAACACAGACAAAACAAAATCTTTTATTTTTCCATGGACTGTATTTCAATTGTTATTTTCACAATCACAGATTACATGATATTGTCTAAATTTGTGAAATAAATAATGAATAATTATTATCATCTCAATATTCTTTGTGTTTCCTTATTCAACCTTATCCTGCTGAAATTAGAATGTGTCAAAGATAGTTTTTTCCACAATGTTTAAGCAGAGAGCAGGCAGTCTGTGCTAGGATCAGAATGCGCATCTGTGCAGGTTGATCTTAGTAGAAAGTGTCTGCCAGAGTTTTGAGAACAGAAGGAATATGTCATAATACATGTACCGTTAACATCATGAAATCAAAATGTGAATGAATTTGGATTGATTTCCAAATGAAATGGAGTTGAAGGAGAGTTTTTAATGAAATTAAAGGGAGGTAACAATATTTTTCTCTCCCTTTACATACTTTTGAGTCTTGGTGTTTTTAAGGACAATTAGACACTTTTAAAACCTCAACAGGGATAATTCTGGCTCAGAATATCTTGTGCAAAAACATCTCATTTTGCCCATCCAAGTGAGAAATCATGAGTTTTTATCAACGAAATTTACCAAATTCTTCACTGAATTACGCATTGCTTTGAGATTTTTCTCTCATTAAGCCAGTTTCAATGAGATTTCTGACAGAAAAATGAGAGAATCTCTCAATATCTCGTCCAAAAATGATCCCTGCTTCGACAGCCAATAAATTTAGAGAAAGATTTAATCAATTTGAATGAAATTGATCCTTTTGAACAATTTTGAAGTGTTTTTGAATAATTTCAGAGTGTTTATGAATGGGTTGAGTGAGTGCTAGGATTGAATGAATGGAGTGCTGAGCAAGATAGTCATAATGATTTTGACAGAAGTAAATGTCAATTTAAAGTCAATTTCACAATGTTACCAAGTGTATATTTGTGTAATTCCAAATTATTCACTTTAACAGTGTTAACCAAGGTGTCCTAAAGATTTTCATTAGGAAACCTTGACTAACATTGTGAAAGGGCATGTGTTCCAAAATGTAACAGAATGATTACAGGTCCACTATCTTAAGCCATTCCTTCATAGTTTCTTACTGAATTGTAACTCTTCGCATCTTCTAGTACAGATTCAGTATGAAATAAAAAGTTCACAGCCAATATAGAATTTTACTCACTACATGTACTTTAGTTATAAAAGGTTCATAATCTGATAATGAATGACTCGTAATTTTCTTTTTCTTTTTCATTTTGTGTACTGTCACACAAAAAGAGGCCTATAAACTTCTTGAGTAAATATTGTGAAAAGAAATAAACTCCACCTAGGTCAAATGTCGACAGATTTTAACCCTTGTCATGCTGAATAGAATTTGTCTAAAAATTTTCATCAAAATCAAAGGGCAAAAAGCACTGAAATTACTAACTGTAGGTCAATTTTTGTTTGAAAAACTAAATCTATTTACAATTCTGGTTTGAAGTGAGAAACAGGTGGTGTAGACTAACATCAGCCTGCACATATGTGCAGGCTGATGTTTGTCTATAGCTCCTGCCAAAGCTGTAGAATGCAAAATATCTCTGCTTGTCCAAAGACATGAGATAATTTTCTACTTATCAGAAAGTTGTGGAAAATTCTTTTTGATAATTTCACTGGTTTTAAACCAAATTTGATTATTTCACTGTTTTGGCGGTGAGATTACCAAGTCAGAATCTACCAACATATCTCGATAGCATTAAACAATTTTAATTTGATATCTTTCAATATCTCAAAATACTATTAAGGCATCGTACATAATGAAATGGTTGCATTTTGTAGACCCTTATCTTCCTTAAATCTCATTCTGTATTTCAAAATGGTATAATTTTGCATCAGTCTATCATTCAGCTTTCAGAATTCACTTCAAAATATGACTTATTCGGTAACTCTAAAGCACTTAAAGTAGATCTATAGTATAGGCTACATGTGTATCAAACTTAGGTGCATTTCTTAGATTAAAATTCTTAAGAGTCTCATTAAGATTTTTAAGATGTTTTTTATATTAAGATATTTAAGCGGCTTAATAAGAATCTTAATATATCTTAACGGGGAAACGAAGATGGTTTTGCAATGGCTTAAAACGAGTAGCCTTGACGACGTCGAATGTTTTCAGTCTCAAAATATCAAAAATCGTTTCTTATGACTTCTTAATAATCTTATTTAGCAAAAATTTTCATCTTAATGTAAAAACATATCACTCCCATAATTTTCACTATTTATTTTGCAAGTTTTCAAACCAACTTTGGTTTGTTTTGGCTAATCTCAATGGACATTCACTCAGTTTTGTCTGGACACATAATCATTCCCTGTGACCGAGTCTATACTGATTTCTTGGAGTTCCTAAGAGAGCGAAGAAGTGTTTAAAACTCCTATCTTGATCCCAACATGTAACGTCTAAGAGTGTTCATTTTCAACTGAGCTCCTCCTTGTTGGTAGTTAAATAGAAGGCAGTCAGATGGACAGAGAATCTCTGCATTTGTTTATTTTTGCAATAAATTAATTGAAGTCTGTAGCAGATAAATCTAGTAACTGTCACGAACGAGGAAAATCAGCTTCAAGTTCAACATTTCCGAGTGTTTGTTGTGGTTTTGGGTGGGTGGGGTAACGATGAATTCCTTTTTTTGAACGATTTGTGTCCATATCGTGAGTTTGTTTTCAACTGAACGAACCTTTTCACCATCAGCGTGAGCGTATATTTCATCGATTATCATGAATTTTGTCGAGAAAATAGACAAAATGTCGATTAATTCATCGTAGCTTCGAACGTTTTTGGTCGATCGTCGATTTTTCGCTTATCGCCCTTAGAATGACTCATTTCTACCATTAAACTAACAGAATCGATAAATAACTCGAAGAAATGAAAAAAGTTCCAAGATTTTTCGCCTAATTCCTTCCAAATCCGTCGAATTTCTGTCCGAAGCGGTGATTGTCGCCATTTTTAAGATGAAAACCGCCATATTTAAGAAATTTCTCAGGATTTAAGTCAGCTCGGTAGCTATCTTAAATTGTTAGTGAAAAATCACCGATCTTAGTCAAAAACTTAGTGGAAAATTCGACTTAGCAGAAAATGGAATTATCTTAGTGGAAAATTTTCAACTTAGCAAAATCTTAGAAAAATACTTAGTGAAAAATGAAAAACTAAGAAAATATTGGAAAACTTAGTGAAAAATGCCAAACTAAGAAAAATCTCAAACTAAGATGTTTCGTGGATACGGCCCCTGGCCTTCATTCTGACCAAGTTTCATGAAGATTGGGCCATTTTTGTGGCCTCTAGAGTGTAAACAAGAAAATTGTCTTTAAGGCCCCTTTTCCCTTGATATGGCATGGATCCTTTCCATTTTCAATAGGATTCATCCTTGTGACCTGACCAACATTCTGACCAAGTTTCATGAAGATTGGGCCATATTTGTGGCCTCTAGAGTGTGAACAACGAAATTGTCTTTAAGGTCCCTTTTCCCGTGATATGGCATGGATCCTTTCCATTTTCAATAGGGTTCATCCTTGTGACCTTACCAACATTCTGACCAAGTTTCATGAAGATTGGACCATATTTGTGGCCTCTAGAGTGTAAACACTAAGATTGTTGACGACGGACGACGCACGACGCACAATGGACATTCAATGATCACAAAAGCTCACCTTGAGCATGATGTGCTCAGGTGAACTAAAAATTCAATAGAGGTTTTATGCACCTTTTCCTCCAATCAAATATTAATATTTTGCGCGGATTATATTTAATTTTGGTCATTTTTCACTGTCTTAACAAGTATTGATGGCTCAGCATGAAACAGTTGTAACTGCCATATAGGCAGTTACAACTGTTTTGCACTGAGTCATCGAATTTTGTAGAGTAGCCCTTTATAAAAGCCCATCCCTTTCTAATGGAAATGCAGTGTTACTTATATAACCCCAGGATCTCATTAGACCTTTTACAGTATCAAAGGCTCACATGTTCCACATGTGACTTACGAAGTCTGCAGACATATTTTATGACACATAAGTTCTAGTTTAGTGAGTATTGGAACATGCTGTAAATTGGGTTTTACTAGAGATCTTTTCCAATAATAAGCCACTAATTGAACATGTGGAATTAAAAACATGGCATGATTTTGGTATAATAATGAAATGAAGAACAAGTCAAGGGATCAGGGCTCAACTATTGCAAGTGCTTCTATATTTTAACGCACATACAATAGTTTTGCACTGGTCCATAGAAATATGACTATCTGTTTAAAATGCGAAGTCAAGAACCCCATTTAAATGTTTGTGAACATTTTGTCACCCTAATTAATGTTCATATTTACAAATTTATTGATTAATTGGAATTAAATACACTTTCAACATTATTAGAGTTGAATCATACCCTTCATGTATGTGTAAGCTGTCTTATGGCCTACTACAATTTCTTATGCCAGTAAACTAAAGCATTTCATCCAATCAACTAGCTCATCATCCTATTAGCAAACCTGCTTTGTATCATTCACCTGTTGATGGTAGACAAATGCTGCATGTGACAATGACAATTTCAAATGTGATGAAAGTTGGTGGAGCCAGTGATCAAACTTTCAATCCCAGGACAGTTTGCCATGGTATTATCAATTAACCCTTTCCTGTTTTACAAAATTTTGGACCTGTCCAAATTCAAAGGTTTGCAGACAAAAATTAAAAGTGGATTTAATTTGAAAAATAACCATTCAGTAGGATAGAAAAAAGTGTTGAAAAAGAAGAAATTGCTTGTCAGAAGCAATTTCTTCTTTTTTCACAATGTTTTCTCAATCATAAATTCTCAGGCACGTAAAAAGCAGGGATTGAACAGCAAAGGATTAAGCCAACAAAACTGCTTTTCATATTGAGGTGTGAATGATGCACTACCCTTTTAAAGGTCATTGACCTACAGCAAAGTAATGGGTGAAAATAAGCGATTTTGCACTCCAGCAATTATCAACAGAAATTGCAAAACTTCTTAACTACAGCTTCAATTAAGCTTTAGATACAAGGTTTTGTCACTAGACTGACAAATTACTTATCCACCTGTGTATTTCTATAATAGCTTTTATGAATTTTCAATCATTAAGTGATAGCTATCTGAATACCTGAACCAGTTGGAAACATCGGGGTTTTATTTCATGTGCTGCAATATTATTTTGGAAGAATTAATAAATTTTCATTACTGTCAAATTAAAATTCTTTATAACATTTTCTAATAACTTAACCCTTGTCATGCTGAATAAATTTTGGCTAAAAATTTTCATCAAAATCAAAGGGCAAAAAGCACTGAAAGTACCAACTGTAGGTCAATTTTTATTTGAAAAACTAAATCTATTGACAATTCTGCTTTGAAAATGAGAAACAGGTGGTGTAGACTAACATCAGACTGCACATATGTGCAGGCTGATGTTTGTCTATAGCTCCTGCCAAAGCAGGAATATTCCGGGTTCACCATGACAAGGGTTAATTTAAGTTGTGTCCAGAAATATTCCTGCATTCTGGTTGGCTTTTAAGTTGGTTTTATTCTCTGATGAAAACAATTTTGAGTATGCAGCTGTTATAATGTTGGTACTCATTTGTAAGAAATGACAATTCAAATGAGTACCAACATCCTAGGGGATGTGCAAGTAGTTCTATAGCATTTTTAAACATTTCCTCCTCTATCTGTTTTTCCTATTGTATAATCTTCACAATTTTTATGTTTTCAAACCAACTCACCAATCACAGCAACATCAACAAAAGTTTTTGATGGATCCTGGCATGAAATAGACATGATTTCCTAAGCGTATTTTCCTTTCTTCAATATTTTATGGTTCAAACTTTTCAATTATAAGGGGCGTGTTCTGCTTGATCCTGGTTGCTTGATGGAGGCTGGTTCCCAGAATGTTCCAAACTAAGCTCATGGTCATCAGGACCTGGCCCCTTATGTCAATGGAGGGGTCACAAATGGCCCCTCTCACTTTATCACAATTCTTTTTCTCATCTTACAATCTGGTCAGGCTCTTCAAACTAGCCCTCTGAAAAGAGAGAAAAGTTTGTATGACAAATTGATTCAATTATAAAATATACCAATAAAAAAAAAGATAGTAAAATTTAAGATCCTATAAATGTGCACATTGTCGGTTAAATTATTTAAAGCTGTAGCTATGAGTTTTAAGAATTACATCGACAATATATCATTTATAGGATATAAATATATCCATTTTCTACAATCAAATCCATTTCCACTTTGAGACATATATATTTTCTTCCTAAAAAGACAAATATTCTTTCAAATTTCATCCATTCTAAAAATTCCTGTCTAAAAAATGCATCTAGAATTACTCCCTTGATAGTACAGGGAGGTCCTTTTGGCAGTTTATTTATGTGCCAAGTTTCAAGTGAATGTTTTCTGTAATACAAGAGATATCACAAAATGTCAAATTTTTGAGAGACAACAATCAGATGATTACAATGACAATGCATAAGCCATAGCAATTTCTCAGGTTTACTCTTTTACGAAAAAAAGCTAGCTAATACATTAATGTAAAAAAAACTTAAGCAATGAAGGCAATGATACCAAAATATAAATAGCTATGTTAATATTATTACCATAGATTTTATTTCAGATAAAATTACTGAAACTCAGCTTTCATCCTCTCGTAAGACGCCTTCAAATTAATCAAAGTACCTGTTCATGAGGAAATGTAGCTAGAAAATGTTTTGGTTTTTGTGTGGAAAATGTGTGCTTTAAAATAATCCAAACTGCGAAGTATTTAAACTATTTTGAAAGGAGCATCAACACACTTCATAAATTAGATTTGACCATGCTTGAAGCCAATTGACTGTTCAGAGAACAGTATTTCAAAAGTATATATCACAGATACAATTCCGAGCGTTGTATTTACAGATATACGGTTGTAGTGTGTCTTTCATGTGTATCTCGACAGGTTTTTGGGGTTGAGTTATTTCAAAAAGACGACAAGCATTTTATACAGCTCTTTTTATTCCTAAAGACTTTCGACAGTCGCAAAAGTGCAAAATATCTGAAAATGGTAACGGAAATAGATTCATAAGTAATTTCAGCATATTCACACTTGATAAGAGTAACATCACAGCAAGATTTATTCTTTTTCATTATTAAGAGGTTCTGGTAAAAAAACAGATAGATCTAGTGTAAGAAAAGCGTGGGCTAAGTCAGATAGAAAATCTCATGCCGTGGTACTCATTTTCTATCCTATACGTAGACAATATTTTAGAATATCTTTGATCAGTGCAGTCCAAAAAGCCAGTAAAACTTGGTTTCCTTTTCAAGGGCCTCTGAACTTGAGTACCACTAGACATACTACATGTAATCTTGATGACTGCATTGACCTCATAATGGCCATTAAACACTTCAAAGACAATACTCTAGATAAGAACAAAGTGGTTCCACTCTAAAATAGTAACAACAGAAGTGATGCCATTATTACATAAAAGTTCGCTATTTTGATAGCACAATGGTATGTATTACAATTAAGTTTCCACATCACTTCAATCCTTGCACCAATAAATTAAGCATGTCCCCTTTCACTCTGTATGATCAGCCTTGCAGTGAACTGCTCTAGAGATTATAGAATCTAACAGGTTGGTGAGATTGCCTGACGGGAAAATATTTCCCAATGGGACAACCTCACCTACCTGTTTAAAGTTTACAAAAAAGCCAAGATTGATTGATTGAATGGCATTTTACATCGCTTTCAACATTTTTTCAGTTATATCGCAGAGGCTGGAGCACCTAACAATCGATTCCTGATATTTCTCTCACCAGTAAACCCAACACATCCTTTCCGAGCCTCCATCTGCTATCTCACATATGTCTATGCTTATCAACCGATTGGTGAGAGACAAATAGTCGGAAAGAATGAGTGCCAGTGGCCATCAGGGATGGAATCCAAGACCTCTTGATTGACAGTCGCACGCCTTACCAACTGTGCTATGACGGCGGCAAGATAGCCTAGAGTCTTCAGTTTTTATGACATTGTTGGAAAGCTGATGTCATGTACAGTCTAAATGTCTCTTGACTGACAATTTACATCAATAAAGGGGGACCAGAAGGGCTTTTTGCAAAACTATGTTAAGGGCATTTACTTACACATATAGTTAACAATGGATTTGTCCTCTGCCATTCTTAGCAAGTGCTTTTAGTTCTGTAAGTCCTTGCAAAAGTGTTTTCCCTATAAGCTCTCTCTAGTAACCCTTGTCATGCTGAATTACAGCTCTAGAAGAAGGTATGGACAAAGATCAGGCTACAAATGTGTGCAGTCTGATTTTAGACTTTACCACCTGATTTTCCTTTAAAAATAAGAAAAATCTATAAACTGTATTTTTGAATTAAATATTAAACCAAAACGCTTGCATTCCAAGTTTTCGGTGCTTTGATATGAATATAATTGTCGCCAGGATTTTTATTCAGCATGATAAGGGTTAAATGTATTAAATGTTTACAATTAAGTCCCTTTCTGAATAGCATAAGGACAACGCTTGGCTCTCAGGCTAATTGCAGTAATGTCTCTTACAACTGTTATTCAACTGGGGGAATTAGCATGAAAGAACCATCAAAATGCTAAGATGATAAGTACTACAAGTATTTCAAGCATACTAACTCTTTTCAATTTACGCTGTAAAGAACTTGAGTCTTTTGAGGAGCAAAATACAGCTTTGGCTAAAAATTAAGACTTAAAAGTTATGTTAGTTAACATGTTAAAGATCAAATTTAACTTCTAATCTGTCATCAACAATGATTTTGCAATTACTGCAGTCTAATCTTGATCTACGTTATTGAAGCGAAGAATTACTTCATCTACAAAGTAACAGAAGGGAAAGCTGCACAGATATACAGATAAATGGGAATTAAATCCAGGTCTAAAATCTTGATTTCTCAAAAAAAACTGTTTTTTGGGTACTCATTTGAATTGTCTTGACCAGACGATTCCAATGAGTACCCACAAAATAGGGTTTGGACAAAAATTATTTAAATTTCATTATTTTAAATCCAAAATACTCCCCCTATCTGTGGCCCTGATTAAAGAATGTTGTTACCATGGCTCCAGTAAGCCTGGCTACTGATGTAAATTCAAAGTATGAAGATCAAAGGCAATTTAGTCAGCTACTGCAACTTCACAACAAAATTATCTTTTATTGGCATCATCAATGCCTCTAAACATTTATCCTTATAAAGTCAAACCCTCACCTTATAAAAATCTTTGATACTACAATTGTAGGGGGCTCTTTTCATAAGAAAAGAACAATACATATTAACCCTTGTCCTGCTGAATTAAAATCCTCTTTCAATTTGCACTCATATCAAAGTACTGAAAGCCCTATTATCCAACGATGTAGTATAATTACATCCTTACAAAGACAAATCTTTTTTGAAAATGGAGAAATAGCTTGTATCAATATAATTGTTGGATTGCTCAAATGATGCAAGTATAAGCTTTAAAGCCAATATCTATATTAATGACTCAGATATAGATAAGGTTAAAGATTGTAATGCCACTGCCAAAACTACCTCTACCCTCAGGACAACTGGGTGATAAAACTGTCTCTTTTGAAAAGAACAGGAAACTGTCTAGGATAACAGTTTAAAGTTCTTAGGTATTAAGAGCTCAGTTCTTCCAGTTTCAGGATATATAGATCATATTAAAAAAAGCTTGCATAGTTGATGAGCTATAATGTTGTAACTGAGTAGCTTTGGAAAGCTTAAGATACAATTTTTTGTTTACAATACAACTTGGTATAATTTGTAATTAATGCTCAGGAAGTATATTGTAAAGAGTTTAGAATTCGCTTTACTATTATCAAGTTTCATCTTGAATATATAATTCATAATTTCACTCTCTAAAATCCATAAATTATATATTTACGACAAAATTCATACATATAAATTATGCATACCCCAAAATTCTCTCGGATTTAATCATTTCAATGAATGATTTATCATCAGAACTTAAGTCCGAGGTAACCAAAGATGAACACGAAGGCTATGAATGGCTTGAGACTCTCCACAGGCTTGAATTTCTTGTAATAGCAAATCAAAGTTTTGACTAGATTTTTCGATATTTTGGATTCTTATAGCAAACACAATTTAAAAGCAGTAATGTGGTCAAAGCAAAAGAAAGCAAATGATTGACTACCTGACTAATTGATTAACTAATTGATGGATATTGTAGTGACAAAGATAGACATTAGAGTAATAATAAATTCGAAAAATGCAATTTTGTCATACTCAAGGGCACATAAAACAAGAGGACCTTGATAGCTAGAAAATCACACTATTGTCAAATAAAGATGTAAGGTCATTATAAAGCTAAATTTTGATCTTGTGAGTCTTTAATAATCAATATAATATGGCTGTAACAGTGAAAGGATGATTTACAAAACTGGAATTTCATCAAAGTCATAGGAACATAATTCAAACAAGTAATTAAGTGTTTTTAAGTGTCACATACTGAAATATTTCTGCAAAGAAAAATTCATGATTGATGAATAACATATAGAAAATTGACCTCTGCCTGTTAAATACAAATTATTTATCCAATCACAGTAATTTTGTGCAGCCTGATAATGGGTCACCAAAGGAACATTCCAGAGAAATTTGGTTGATTTCCATCAGTAATATTCTGAGAAAATGATTTTCAAAGTTTCCACCATATAACATATAGAGAAATGACCTCTGCCCATAAAATACATACCATATTTCTCATCTGCACATAATAGTTTTTGGTAGACTGATAAAGGATTACTAAAGGCTCATTCCAGTGAAATTTGGTTGATACCGATCCATTAGATTCTGAGAAAATGATTTCCAAAGGTTCCACTAAATAACATAGAGAAATGACCTCCGCCCATTAAATATATATTTTTTATCTGATCACAATAATTTTTGGTGGACTGATAAAGGGTCACTCAAGGATCATTCCAGTGACATTTGGTTGATATCCATCACTTAGATTCTGAGAAAATGATTTTCAAAGTTTCTACAATATAACATATAGAAAAATAACCTCTGCCCATAAAATGCATATTTTTCATCTGATCACAATATCTTTGCAGACTGATAAAGAATCATCTAAAATTTAATTGGTATCCATCTATTAGGGACTGAGAAAAGTCACTTTTTACCATATTTTGAAATTTGCCACGTCCATTAAATCCATGTTCAAATGGATCAAAATTTCTTGAACCCAAGGATCATTCCTGTGAAGTTTGGTTGAAATTCATCAAGTAGTTTCTGAGAAGATTAAATAAATGTGCATAATTTTGTAAATACAGCCTTTTTTCATATTTTCCCCTGCCCACCTTTGTCTACTATAAGGTATTTAGATTTTTGGTTGAACAAAAAATTCATATCATAAAATCCAGTTAATATAAAATGACCCTGTAGTTATGACATCATGATAGCTGGTTTTGCAAAATGAAGCTTACTTCATTTTAAAGATGCGCTTTTATTTTAAGTTGATAGATCGCCAGGAAAGAAAAGTCCAGATGAATGCAAAGCGACGAGTCATTGAGGATTAAGCTGCTTTTTACTTTCATTGTTGAAACGTTTCTGCCGGAAATGTAGACAAATATGGGCTTCCAGTTAGAATTCAAAATGACCTTTTCTAATTAGTATATGATAAATCAAGTTTTAGTTAGAGATAAGAATCATCGGTAATAATTCATTTAGGCTTTAAATCACAATTTGGAAAATGATTCCAGTAGTAGTATTGCAATAAAGCACCCCAATTTGACAACCCTTAAAGCTTATGAGGGGATACTTGAAAGTGTAGGGCATGTTATAATATATGAGCCTGTGCATGAGATTTCTAACATTTTCTACTATGTGCATAGTAAAGACTCTGACCAGCCTGTGCATCTGCACAGTCTAACCAGACTCTTCACTATGCGCTTAGTAGATACATAAGGTCTCAAAGTAGCTTTAGTCCATAAGGTAATTTCATATTGAGAGTATGTGGCTGTCTACAATACTGCAGTGTTTGCACCTCAGGAAAATTTCAAATTATTGGAAATGTCACGCACAGGCTCATATGTGACTCGTCTTGCAAAAAAGGAAAATCTGGGTAGTACATAGAGTGTCAATCCTCGTCAGGTTGCGGAGACGCGGAGACTACACAGGCTGACTAGGGACAAAACTGTTCACACTTGGCTGATTTTCTGAATCCATCTTGGATGATCATTCTACCTTCCAGTGTAAGAAGTTTTGAAAGGTGATCTCTATTTGATTTCTGCTATATCAAATTTCTTTATCAAACATTTATTTTACGGAGTTCCCAGATGACCCTTTTTTGTGTAAGTGTGACGGTTCACATTACATAGGCATATCTAGGACTTTGAAATTTTTACACACTCAGAAGAGGACAACCAAAGAATATACGATATAGAATAAAGTCGATATGTGGACAATGACATATGATGAATGTCATCCGTCCGCTCTAATAAATATATATGTGATTTGAGCACTGTTGAATAATCAAAACATTGTAACTACAGCTTGAATAAGCTGTAATATCAATGTTATGATCATTCATCAACAATATTTTTCAACATATGATTAATTCTTTTACGCACTTGTGTAAATTGCATAATGGGAGTTACGCCCTTGCATTATTCATGAAGTTTAAGAATTAAGCAACTCCTTTTAACAAGAAACTGCTTTTTCCACAATATATTTATCCATGACATTGTACATACATTCTTTTTGACCTTTCATTCAATATCATTGTCTGCAACCTATTCAATTTTGACAAGTCTTCAATTTTTTTCAATATATCTTGGTTTTATCTAACCCACGTGTTTCATCAATATACATGGACTAACGGTATTTAAAAATTGATCATTATTATAGTCAACAATATTTTTTTCTTTTAATTTTGGAAGAATAAAAAGTTTAAATACAAACCTTGAATGATTCTTATCCTGAATTTCCCAAAAAATTTTCTCTTACAAAAATAATTTATTTGCAAAACTATGTTAACAAACACAAAATTGCACACTCACTGGGAGTTATCAATAGGAAACCATTGAGTGACTAGAACGGTCTACCATGATATTTATATACCACATGGGTGTTCTAATTATTGACTCAACTAGTTCTAAATATGGTTACATGCATTACTAAGTATAGACAGTAAGTCCTACTTACTCTGACTGACGTAAAAATATAATAAAGAGTTAATCCAATCTACGCTTATTAACCTTTTTCCGCATAATCTCAATTTTTTTATCACCCAAAGAAAAAAAGAAATTTTAACAAACCACAAGTAATTTCTACATTTCTGAAGTGTTATAGCCTGGTTAATTTGACCGAATTTGACCTCTGTGGAAAAAATGCTTAAATAACAATTACCGACATATTTAATCAATTAACAAAATGTATAATACATTCAATATTGTTTGTTATTCATTCCTATGATAGCACATGCAAAGCCGAGTAGGAATAATCCGATTTTTATTCACCTAAATAGCAGGGGTCAGATTCAAGTCAATAAAACCGCACTATACCTACTGAGAAATTCTATTTGACCCTTGTCATCCTGAATCAGGGTTTTAGGAGGACATCAACAAAGAGGGTTCCCAAGGGCTCAACAGTTAGGCTCATATGGGTCCTTGCTTAACACTTTCCTGTTTTACAAAATTTTGGGCCTGGCAATATTAGCATTTTTTGCACAAAGATCAAATATCAGTCAAATAAATCAAGGTATACACCACATGCAAAATGTAAAATGTATATGTAAATACAAATTTTAGAAAATTTTAGCAAAGTGAGTGTATTACATGTTGTCGTTGTGCATCTAAAATGCACTTTCTACAATAGATACAAAATTTCGGTCACTTCCAAAAATAAGACTATTACACATTCAGAACAAAGAGCGACTGATAAGTACTGAATTTTATCCTGCTGTTGCTGTATGATCTATATATATATTCCAATAGCTAACAAATTTATCCAGCCTCTCATAATGTCTATTTTGTGTAACAGCTGAATCAATATGAATTAGAACATGTACATTTTTTCTCTGGATATATCCAGTATTCAGTTCTAGTTCACTTTCAGTGGCTACTCCAGATTGGTAATACTTGAAGGCCAGGAACTATTAAAGGTCTGACTCCAAGTAAATGGCATAGAATACAGTAGATTATTTCGGCCAAGCCAGAGGGGTCAATGCAACACTATTGTAAGTGCCTATATATTGCGTTGACCCCATTGTTTAATTTATTCTGATCAGACAGGTGACATCAGTGTAAAATCTTTATTCCTCAAATCCCTCCATGACAGGAATCAAATGAGTACTCACTTCTTATGGTGCAAGTATCAGGGATCATTTTGGAGCTGGATATTGACTGATTCTCTCATTTTTCTGTCAGAAATCTCATCGAAACTAGCTAATTTAGAGCAAATCTCATAGCAAAATGAAATTTAGAGGAGTTGGTAAAATTTCTTGTCGGAAATTCTTAATTTCACATTAGATTTAGCTAAATGAGATATTTTTGCACATGACATTCTGAGCCAGAATTTTCCCTAAGTGAGTATGTATTATTGAAATGGAATTGAAATATATGAACTTGAAAAATTAAAATCCAAAACACTTTCTTTATCCGTAATTCTACCAAGCAGGGCAAGAGATTAAGCTCAAACCCCTAGCTTGGCTCCCAGATAGACAGTGTGTTTGAGCTTAAATGTTAATACTTAATATTCATCCTCTAAAATTAACTCCCTTACATTCTAATCAAACTGACAACGCTGGGCCAGTCAGTTAAAGAAAAAGGATAATATGAAATTGTATTATTTTATTTATCATTATAATTCATCACACTTAACCATGTAGCATGACATCATAGATGGGTAATGCTGTCAGTCTAAGGAAGGCTCCCGAAACTTGGCCGAAACTTGGCCACTGAAAATTGAAAGGGTAAACTCATTTGGATAATATATTTATGATTTATACCATGTAATGCAATATTATGACAGTTATCTAAAGTAATTGAAAAATTAACCAAGACTTACCTTCGAAGATGGGAAGTTGAAGGTTGATTCCAATTTCACTGACCATAAACTCCTTGAGGGCTCACACAGAGAGATAACGCAGCAATCCAGCAGCCAGTAATCAGGTTTTAGAGATAAACGAATCCGAGTTCCGCAATATTATTATCAAACTTGGATGTCATTATTTTATATATTGATAATTTCACTTATAGAGCTTAGAAGTAATTACATTTATTGATAATTTCGAAATACTTTCCCCATTGGGTGGGTTTAGGGAGGGTGTGTGAGCCCTCAAGGAGTTTATGGTCAGTGAAATTGGAATCAACCTTCAACTTCCCATCTTCGAAGGTAAGTCTTGGTTAATTTTTCAATTTCACTTCCCATAAACCCTTGATGGGCCCCACAGAGATTTGAGAGCTTGTATTTTGAAATTACAATTTTAACTAACCAATGATGTTTTAAATATTTATTTACACAAGCTTTAGACAGCATCATCAGTAGAAATCATGTAAAAGAAACATACATATGTACAACAATCACATTCCATTAATTTCCCGCCATTATTGCTTTTTGAACTGTTGCTGGGTTTTCAATGACTTTGTCATAAAAGCGGGCGAATGTTTTAGCATTTGACCAGCCTGCAGTCTTTATGATGGTACCCAGATCCACCCCTGTTTGTTTTGCCCTTGATGTAGCGGCAGCTCTAGTACTGTGAGGAGCATAGTTATTCCCTAATCCAGCTTTTTGCATAACAGATTTTATCCAGCGACTAATTGTACTGCGAGAAACCCCTTTATGAGGGCTCATTGTACTAATAATTAACCTCTCGCTTTGTCTTAGAGGTTCTGTCCTTAGTAAATATTCCTCTAAACACTTAACAAAACATAACTTTTCCTCAGAGAATTTAACTAAATTGACTGTTTGTAGCTGAAAACCTGGTCTTGATTGTTTCAGAACGGAACTATTTTGAATCGTCACTTGATTCTTATCATAATTAAATTTTACATCATTCAAATTTAACAAGTGTAAAGTTTGACAGCGTTGAGCTGTTACCAATAAGTACAACATACATAATTTTTGTGATAGTTGTAATAGTGTGACACAATTTTGTTGTCGAAAAAATCGTAGTACAATGTCAACATCCCAAATAACTGTATATTTGGGTAAAGTTGGTCTTAACTTAAAGCATCCTTTCATAAATCTTGAAATGTGTCCATTATCATGGATATCTGTATTACTACAAAGTTTAATAAAAGTACTAAGAGCAGATCTAGCTGTATTCAGAGCACTATAACGAGTCCCCTTTTCAAACAATTGTGAAAGAAATTTTAGAATTAGGTTTATATTTGCTCGAGTGGGATCATGGCATTTCCCACAGAAATGTATCCATTGTTCAACATATCGGTTGTATTGCAACTTTGTTGATTTTTGCCAAGATTGAAGGATAAGTTCCCGAGCTTTTGTAGGTACTCCTTGTGCCTTGAGTGCCTTCCCGATATAGGAAAAACACCTAGCCTCAATTTTTTGAGGGGATGTTGTAGATGAGGTTTGTGAGGCAATGACAGGATTGTCTGTGTTGGTGGGAGTAGGTGGCATGGTCCCCATATAAGATGTAGAAGGCTGGGCCACCAACACTGAGTTGGCCACAGAGGGGCTATGAGTACTCCTGTGGCTTGGTCTTCTTCCACTTTTTGTAGAATTCTTGTAATCAGACTGAAAGGAGGGAACATATAGAAAAAAATTTTGTCCCAACAAAAACTAAATGCATCAATCTTCCATGCTTGAAAATCAGGGTACCTTGTGCAGTATTTATCAATTTTGTTGTTTATTCTAGAAGCAAAAAGATCCACAGTCATGTAAGGATAAATGTTTTTTATCTTGACAAAAATTGACTTATCTAGGGACCATTCCAGATCATCATTGCATTTGCGCGAAAGCCGGTCGGCTTCTTTATTGCAGGACCCAGCCACATGAGCAGCTGTCAGATGAATTTGTCTTTCAATGCACCAGTTCCAAATTGATCGGGCAATATTATTTAATTCCATCTTTTTTCCCCCAAATTTTGATATGTATGAAACACTAGTTGTATTGTCCATATAGACCTTGATATGAGTTTTACTGGTATTCTGACACAATGCCATTAAAGTCAATTGACATGCCTTTAATTCTAAAATGTTTATGTGAGAATCCTGTTCTTCTATTGACCATTTTCCTCTAGTTTTCCTACCATCAGTCTCACAATAGCCCCCCCAACCTTCCATTGAGGAATCAGTGTAAATTACCAATTTCGGTTTTCCATGTGAGATCAATTTGTAGCTGTCCTGAACATTTTTTATCCACCAATTTAAAGAAAGGTGACATGACTGATTAATTTTCATGTAACTATCAAAATTTCCTTTATTGACTTTCAAGTATTTGTCTCTCTCTTTCTCAAGGGGCCGTATATTTAAAGTGGCATACTCAACCCCTGGGTCTGCAGCCACTAGTTTGCCGACTAATTTTGAGAACAGTCGAATTGTTGTTCTTCTTTTTAGTATAAACTTTTTACAAAGAGAGACAAGTTCTATTTTTCTCTCCTCTGTAAGGGATATTGTCATTGAAATAGAGCAAAGGACAAAACCAAGAAATATTATTTTTTGGCAGGGTATAAGCACTGATTTTTCTAAGTTTATTGTCAATCCCAAAGAATCTAGTAGTTTTACAGTATCTAAAATATTTTGTTCGCATTTTTCATATGTTGAGCTTTGTAAACATGAATCATCTATATAGGCCGAACTTACATGACCTTGTGATCTTAGGGTTGCAAATACTGGTTTAAGAATTTTTGAGAAAACCCGAGGACTTGAACTTAAACCCATCACGAGTGCGCAGTATTCATATTTTTTACCCTCATACCAGAACCTGAGATATTTTCGATCTTCCTTTGCTACTGGTATAGAATAATATGCATCTGTCAAATCAACAGATGCAAACCAACAATTTTTCCTCATAGAAGATACAGCTGATTGCAAAGTTTCCATTTTGAAATGAATAGGAGAAATAAATTGTTCATTAAAACTTTTAAGATTTAAAATAAGTCGAATATTTCCATTACTCTTTTCTCTGTAAAAAATGTTAGATATATATTCGTTCTGCTCACTATGATTTTCCACTGGTTCAATTATTTTTGATTCTAAGAATTTGTTAATTTCTAAATTAATTTGATTGTTTTCTTGTAGGTTAAAGTAATATGAGCTAGGAATCTTTATTTGTTTGGGAGTGTCTATTGTTTCTATTTTGTAACCACAAATTGTTTTTAAAATCCATTGATCTGATGTTAATTCTTGCCATTTTTCTAAGTTTAGTTTTGTTTTTCCTGCTACAAAATTTTCTTTGGTGTTTTTTAATGTGTAAGTGTTATTACTTACACTTATCGTCGTTTGAGATATTTGGTTCCCTGATTTTGTGGCCTCCTGGTTCCTGGGTTGTGCATTGTTTTCAATTGTTGTCTGCTTGTTGTCTTCTTCCCCCTGTAATTTTGCCAACCCCCCACCTTTTTGGCTAAAAAAGGCTTCTTGTAGCTTTTGCTGTTGTTGTTTCTTGGACTGGTTACTATTGGGAGTTTTGAATCTGTGAGAGATTTCACTGCTTCTGGCAGATTCTCCCCAAATAACTTGTTGGCTGACATCTCCCTATCTGCCAAAGACTTAAAACGGTTATCCAAATCTCTTTTCACTTTTTCTCGTCTGGTCTGATTGGTAGTTTGGATTCCGTCGGCGAGTAGTTTGAAGGTGTCCGTGATCAATACTCTCAACTTTGGATCTGCTTTTTGTGCCATTCCTAAAGCTTTTACCAGAGGAACAGCTACTTGTGTCAAAATACCAAGGGACTTTTGTGCAGCAAGATCAGAAAATTTTGTTTGAGGAGGTAATTGACGCCAGATGCATTCTTCAATTTTGGCCACCTGAAGCCATTCAGCGTTGACAGGCCGTTTGTGTGTCTGTTTAAGGTCCTTTATTTTATCAGCGGATCCTTTGAATCGGACCGTTTTATTGACAACGTCTGCCAGTTTGGAGTCAATTTCTGGACCCACTTCTTGTTCTTCGGTGAAGAACTCGTCAAAATCATTGAATTCAGAATTATCTGGCTCAGTCAGTGAATTGTTGTCCGGGGCCACGTAGGTGTCAATGTCGATCCATCCTTCGTTATCGTTTGTTTCCTCGTCGTCGTCGGACACGCTTTCCTGTCGCTTTCTTTTAGACGTGCCTGGCTTATTTTCGGTCGCCTTCATGTTGTTTACCTCCGATTTGAGGCCTTTCATTTCACATGACAACTCCCCGACTGTTTTGGCAATGCCGGAAAATTCGGTCATTCGCTTTTCCAGCTGGCTAAAAATAGCCTCGCCCCTCTTCACCATCTTTTCCACGGGGCTCAAAGCGGGGATTTCGTTTTTCTTAGAACTCATGATTCTGTAATAAAATCGAAATAACAATATACTTTACTCACCCTTATTGTTCAATATCCTATTTTTCCCGAAACGTGTTATCCATTACACAGAGAATTTAAAATTCTATAAAAAACAATCGATATTATAAACACAATTTCTTTGTTATCGAGAACACGCGCGAAGAGTTAGTCGGGATCCCAAAAAACCCAGCGGCCCTGGACAGGTGTACTGCATAACCAAAACTTTCCCATGAGAAATCAATAAGTTAAGTAAACAGGGACCTGCCATCCCTCGGAATCTCGATATTATCTTGATTTGTTTATGATAATGATGGTTCTTTAGTCCATCTTCCCATGGGAACTGTAGAAAAATTTGACAGGTAGTCAACTACGTGGCGGACCGAAAGCTACCTTCCGAGCAAGTTTTTAACTTTAAATCTACAAAGTCCGGATATAAGTCATATGGCATATTAAATGACAAAGCCAGGTCTTCCTTTGTAAAAGACAAGCGGTTCCGTATTTTGAACGGTTTCCGAACGACCAAGTTACAAATAATCATATTAGTAGTTTGTGTCGATTCTGCGCAATCCGCGCAAACTGAGAATTTCACACTACCAATGTAGCCACGACGATCCGACGAATTATATCCGTGTTTTCTTGGTCGCTTTTCATGTTTTTCGCTACCGATGTAGTGAAGGCAGTCAAACAGAATCATATCAGTGGCCTGTCGGCCGATTCTTAAATAATGATTTTCGACGCCGATGTTGTGACGACGGTCACAAAGAATCATATCAGTGGCCTGTCGGCCGATTCTTCAATTTTTCACTACCGATGTAGTGACGACGGTCACAAAGAATCATATCAGTGGCTTGTCGGCCGATTCTTCAATTTCTCACTACCGATGTAGTGACGACGGTCACAAAGAACCATATCATTGGCCTTTCGGCCGATTCTTCTATTGCTAACTACCGTTGTAGCGACGATGGTCTCAAAGAATCATATCATTGGCGTGCGCCGATTCTTCATAAATGGTCTTAAAACCCGAATTTCTCGGTTTTGCACCATTGGCTATTTTGGAAATATTGCACCGCAACACTTCCAAGACCCCAGGGGATAACGCATCACCCCCCTGGACATTTTATGGGGTACCCCATTTTATGTCCGAGACCGTGACCGTAATGATTTGTACTTTCTCCGTCATCCCGACATAAAGCAATCCTGTTCCGATTTTCTCGACCGTTTTAAATCTTAATGCAGTAGATGTCCAGCTATTTCTCTATCTATTAATCGCGACCGCATTGTAGGTACTCCGAAGAAGGGATCCAGCTTAATTTTAAATCTTAATTTTTAATAAATTGAATAAATTGCGCTATTAATTCGTCTTAAAAAACGCCGTGAAATTTAAATCTTCGCGTGAGAATTTAATCGTACTTACGACAGCAGAAATTGCTAAGTCCGTAATCTATGATTAATTATTAATTTCCTGATCCACAAAAAACACGTGTTGATGCTGGCTGAAGGACGCCTCGTTCTGATTACTGGCTGCTGGATTGCTGCGTTATCTCTCTGTGGGGCCCATCAAGGGTTTATGGGAAGTGAAATCAGATTTTAGGCTCAAAGTTACATATGAAATACAGATAATCTACCTTGAATAGAAAGGCTTAAAACTCCTAGTAACACTATGTGATATTTATCAATCTTGTAATACCATTAATAATTTGATTGTACTGTATCATTTATTCAGTTAATTACCACTCACAACCAATAATACCAAATATCCCTTTTTATTGCATAAAATGGACATTTTGGGGTCATTCAAGGCATACAATAACAAACAAAACCTTGGCATTAACAGGAGAAAACATGGATTAAGTAAATTCAAGTGCCTTCACATTGATATAGGGCCTAAATAGACGTTGATCTTATTCCTGCATTAGATTTTCTTCATTAAAGACAATGTTTTCTTCCCTTAGATACATTACAAACAAAAGAAAAAACTTTTCACCTTGATGTTTCTAGTACTGTATAAAGATTTGCTCTGATATATCTACTTGCTCACTGACAAGTGGCCTAGAAAAATGTACTTCCCTGAAAGTAGAAAAGCCTGTGTCAGACTAGTTGGAAATAGGAATTCCACACCCCTGGTGGAATGGATGTCTAGGCTGTTCAATGTTTACGCCTTGCACACTTCGATGGCTCAGCAAAAACTGCCTATATAATATCATTTATATAAGCTACCAACATGTTTCGAAGTCACAGTAACACTGACTTAAATATTGATCTGTCTTGCATGGCAAAAGAGAATTGAAAAAAATAAAGACTTTTGCAGTTAAGTTAAAAATTTTTTGACAGACAATAGTAAACCAATATGAACCTGAGCTTTTGATGCAGCAGCATAAATTACAATTCATGAAGAGACATTTTGCACAAAACAAAATTAATGAAGAGACATTTTTCACACGATAATGATTTCCCCCTAAAACTCTATGTTAATAGTGACATAGCTGTTTTGTGTTTACCGTGACCAAGAGTGACCACTCGTAAACCAATTATTAATAGTGACTGGAGACGCCTTATTGTTGAAGTTGTGAATGAAAACTAACTCTTCATGGTTATCGGAAATAGTGGCATGAATAAATAGGCTTTTAATGATTTTTTTAATCCAACTCAAAATTCATGTTTCACCTATCACACAAGACTTATAACCTGTAGAGTCTTAAAGCACCATTAGTTTGCACCGTTTTGTCATCCTGAATACAGGGCTAGTTATAAAATTTAAGCATTTGGAGATCTCGACATTGCAATGAATTTACTTCTTAACAGAAGGAATTTAGGTAATTATTCCCACAGAAACTACTAAGGCAATTAGATAATTGCTTTTAGAGCACATGCAAGAAGTAAATAAAGAAGGGACACAACTACTACTGCAACAAAGTTATTTAATAATTCAATATACTGGTAGCATTATCTATCTTGAAATTAGACCATGCTCACAGAAGTCAATTCTAATCAAATTGATTTGACTTAAATTTCTTCAAAGATTTGGATAAGGATTAAATCTTAACCCATACTTCTTTGTTCATTGGAATTCTACACCCATGCTACAACCGTAATATTTTCATACAAGCCATCACCTACTTGTCCCACACAGACATCACGAAATACCGACGGTCCCACTGACATGTCTGGTAAAAATCATGCCGGTCCGGTAAGTTGCACAGAAATACAGGACTGACAGACTGGTAAAATCTAGCCACATACTCAATGTGTCCCATCACTATGTCTGAAGGAATTTAGTTAGGTCTGGTAAAAATCTAAAGTTTACCAGACCCACTGTCAGGTAAAAAATATGGTTATTTCGTGAAGTCTGCCCACATACCGCCTTTTGCAGGCTACTTATAATCAAAAGCTTGTTTGTAAAAGACCTATTATGTATGTCAAAATTCTTGTTTTTCAATGGCTCACTATGCATTAATTGTTTTATTATTTAAGACATGTCTTAATTCTAACTCGCAATTATTCCTGCAAAATTTGATCAAGGCATAACATCAGAGAAGAATAATTTTAACATTTTCACTTTAAACACAAGCAATATCTGACTACATAAGCAATCCTATTCATTAGATAAAATTCTTTCACGAAATCTGAATCAAATTGCCTCAAAGCAAAATTCCCTTTTTCCATCTTCATCTATTCATTAAATTATGTTGAGATTAGCCTGCCCTGAAAAGGGATTTCTCACTCTGCAGAACACTTATAAATATCGAGGGCCAATGAGGGGGTCAACACAAAATCATTGTAAGTGCCTATTTTCTTATAGGCACTTACAATAGTTTGGCACTGACTCCTTGATAAACAAGATGATGTAGAAAATTTTGGGAACGTGATAAATGTAATTTTACCAAAAAACTGCTTTGTCATCTTGACTCAGCAATATTTCACACATCAAATAATGAATACTTCAGGTTGATAAATAAAACTAAGTAACTATTTATATATAATTTATTTGATTTTTCTAGCTGTTATTTGAACCAAAATAATCTAATGTTGCAAATAAAATTGCAGAAGGTATTTAATTTATGAATTTATAAACACTTTTATTCTTAGTAAATTTTATGTAATGCAACAATTATAAAAGCAAAGAAACACTCAAAACTTAGGTAAACTTGTCCCTTGGTACAACTTACAAGTTTCTTTAGTTGTATCGGACTTAACACAACTTAACCCTTGTCATGCTGAACCCGGAATATTCCTGCTTTGGCAGGAGCCAAAGACAAACATCACCCTGCACATGTGTGCATTCTGATGTTAGTCTACACCACCTATTTCTCACTTTCAAACAAGAATTGTCAATAGATTTAGTTTTTTCAAATGCAAATTGACCTACAGTTGGTACTTTCAGTGCTTTTTGCCCTTTGAATTTTGATGAAATTTTTTAGTCAAAATTTAATCAGCATGACAAGGGTTAAATTGGCAGCTTGAGTAGCTAACCATGTATACTTGGTATTTCTCACATCAGTACTACTTTGGTGTATCACAATATCCCTTGGTACCTACTGCTGCTCAGCCTTAGGTGTTTATTTGCCTATCGCAGGGCTTGTGCTAGTGCTAGTGATTGAAATTGTGGAGTCATTGACCCCTAAACTATCAAATCCTTGGGGTCAAAACTCTTTCTAGAAGAACCAAAACAACAGATTAAATGCAAATTGTGAGTATAATTTTTCAAGTTTCATTGTGATTTGACCCTTTTGTGATAAAAAAAGTAAGAAATTAAATTGTAGAATTCTAAATAGTATACAAGATACACAATTGAACAAGAGCACAGCCTACGGGTGCCTTCACTCGGCTGTCGAGTGCTAGATGGTGGGAAAAAAACTAAGTTGAAAAGGGGCATAATTTGCACAAAATGCATCTAGAGTTATCCCCCTTGATGGTATACATTGCTCTTTTGATGTTGAACATGTGTGCCAAGTTTCAAGTGAATGCCTTCAGTAGAACCAGAGATATAACAAAATGTCAAAGTTTTCGCATGACGACAACAACAAGGGGGACAACGACACGGAGGCTATAGCAATACCTCGGGATTTCTCCAAAAATAGCCCAGCTAAAATTTGAGTGATAGAACCCTGATTGACCCTTAGAATTTTCTTTCAATGGGGTCAAAATGACTCCTAGGTGAGGTTCTAAACTTGGCCATTTATTTGACACTAAGTTCATCAAATTAAGGTTTGACTGAAAAAGAAAATACATTTTCAGATCATACACAGATCTCTAGAAATAATGTCATTGCACGTGACTCTTTCATAAGGCTAGGTACATTGGTGCCAAATTTCAGCTGATAATATATCAATCAACAGGGCTTGTCGCGTGATCGATCACGAGTGTTTGCTGCGCACAAATTCTCCGAATTTTGGTTTAATTAATCTAGATCTGGCTACCATTTGATTTTTAATATCATGTATGAAGATACGTATCAAGATTTTACCTGTTTACTTACACATTACTTGTGGTCAATCAATTAATTCGCCGGTAGTTCGATGAACACATACAGAGGTGAAAGGTCAAGATGTAACAGGCATTCTGATTGGTTCATATGGGCATAGCGTCTGACGCTGGATTTGAGGTTACAGGGAACCATTACAATCTCCCGCCATCTGTCACATTTTGTCCAGGGAATTAACGGTGAAGTAAACAAAGATAAGGGCGGCCTCTGATTGGTCCATAATGGATAAAGATCATATCTAATCATTTATTTTCGGAAATTTATATTGTTTCTATAAGTTTGATACAAAAAGTTAGAGGTGAGAGTCTATTTCGGGTCTTGAGAGGCATTTTCTAGACATCGGGGTATTTTCCGGAACCGACTGCGAAAAACGGTGGGTGGGGAGGGTTATCTTAAAAATGACGTCATTACTCATTGAAAAAATGGATCATGCTATATTCAAAATGGTCTATTTGGATGTGCGACAGATTTTTCTTTAATTTGATATAAGGCTTGACTTCCCGTCAATTTTTGGGGATGAGCTATATAGGCTTTTGTTATAATGGCCGACAACGGGAAATGTAATAGTTCCCTGTAACCTAAATGCAATATACATAGATTTGTACTATTTTTTCGACTTTTCATATCGTTACCCGCATTATTCGTGCAAAAGCACTTCAAATCAACTTGTTTCCGCTCAAAAAGTTGTTATATATACTATTTGAATGGGAAGTCAAGCAAAAAGGGGCCATCTGACACTTTTTCATATACTTTTTAGACCTAAAACCCACTGTTAGATCGCCATTTTGCACCTTTTTGCACATAAGTTTCGTGTTTATTTCTTTCTTTCTTTGCCTCCTTTGACTAAATCTGAAAGGAAATAACATTTTCAAAGACGTTAGACTGCAAATTGACGCAAATAATCCAACCAATCAATATCAAGCATAGTTTTATAAGTGCAGTATAAATAATCGGGACTCTCTAGGAAGGGGGGGGGGTGGGGTCAGGCGCAAGGGTTTTTTGCTTAATTTCTGCAAAAAATTATGATACATTTGGTTTTATAATACTAGCAAAGTTGATAAATATATTTGAGCGTGTAAAGCTGCTCTTAAAAGGCAATTATTTTCATCAAAATGCGCCATTTTGGCGAATATAAATTAGAAAATCACTCTCAATAATCGAAACGATAGGGGCTAATTTAAGCCAAAAATCGTTATCAGGTGTTTTTAAAAGCGACATTTTGATTGTTTATTGTAAATTGTGACGCGAAAGAGATATTTCTTGTTAAAAAATGCGGGTTAGGTTATATTTTTGCGTTGTTTGGCTGCTTTATAAAGCAATAAGCCACTTTTTTCGAATTGCATCGGGCAAAGGGTTATCTGTTTGTATGTCTAAACCTATTCGACCAAATACCTAAAAACGTTAAGCAGCAGTCTGTTACATATTTCTGCATGTGAATATGATATAAAAACGATAGTTAGGAGATAAAAAAGCGGTAATTAGTTACAATTAAATGTCATAGTAATAAAAAGTAAAATCCAATTTTTATAAAGATAAGGGTTATTTTACGCCCAGATTTCTTAGAAATGGATCTTAAAACCTGAATTTGGTACTATACTGTATCCTGTCAACAGGACGGGATATGTACGAGTAGAAACCGCTACTTTGATTATATCTAAACTCCAATCGGCAGCTTTCTAGGGCGGAAAACAGCGCTTTGTGAATCGGCTAGTGATAAGGGTTATCATTACATTTACAAAAAACTATTTGACCAAATGCTATCAAACTTGCAGAAAAAAGTGTAGAATATTTATCCGCAAAAGAAAATAATAATTGCAAGCAATTCTGATAATAAAAATATATAATTTGATGTAATTCTTTCAGCAAACGCGTTTAAATAAGTCTAAGGATAAGGGTTATTTCCACATAAAATACAATTTATTACTTAAATTTTTAGGAAAATCTGGCATGAAAAAAATAGTTACAGACTGTAAGACAGTGTGATCAGAACATTGGGTCGATTAAGCTATAAAATGATAGCACAACGCATAGTTCCGCACGCATATGTGTATTATTTACACGTATTCTCACGAGATGCGGGATTTGCATATCGGCATGTTGTATGTGCTTTTGTTAAAGCAATGTTTAGAATTTATACTGTTTTTCCATCGCAGTTACTATGAAGAATCTTTTGAAAAATATAAATCTTGTACTTGAACATTTTTAAACAGAACCTGGCTCACAATTACACATAATTGTAACGTTCGATACTGTCGCTTTTTATGAAGTAAAAATTATCCATCATATTCTCAATTGAGTTAAAGAGCAAGTTAAAAATTTCGTCCCTATTACAAAAAACGCTAGTTTCTACATTACGTATGCGAATTTTCAAAGTTGAAATTCGTATAAATTACATAATTAGAACATCAAATTGTTCTGTCGCCTCTTTTTAACGAATGCTGAAATGTCCGCTACCAGTTGTTTATAAAGAAGATGATGAGTAAAGTATTAAATAAAATAAACAGTAACTATGATTAAGATTACCGATATACACTATACTAACAATATTATAGCCATTACCATCTGTGGCGAATGTCGTTTTCCTGAAATTCTACGACAAAATAGACTACATGGTTCCTGAAGTTTTTTTGTGTAAGGTTCGATACATTATTTTCTCTGAAGTGCAATTTATTTTTCCATTTGAATTGTACCTGTCGAAAGTTATATCAAAGTAGCTTACCGATCGTAATAGATCTTCATTTTAAAATCCATTTACAAATTTTTCTGTCCTTATTTAGATCAGTTTGTAATGTACGCGATGTAATGTCCAATACTGTGAAAATAAATTATCGTTGCTGAATAATTGGCTCACGTCATTGACAATGTGACGTAGATAATGACGTAAAAAAACTATTTTCCACGCGAGACTTTGTGGGCAGCCATTTTTTGGACCATTTAGATGTTCTTAAGGGCGAATTTTGGTAAGTGATTTCCATTCCTAAATCTTGATACATTTCAACATATTATCTTTACTACTTCGTTTAAATCTTAAAACTTGTATTTAATGGTATATGAATGAGTATTTTTGGTCTTCGAAAATTGATTTTTGATTACAATTATTTTGAATGTAATGTACGCTACTTGTGGTATCGGACATTACATGTTTTGAAAAGGCTGCTTAAATGCACTATATGAGTTAGATACGCATCCATAGTGAAATTTAATGCAAGAAATATATACGCACATAATGAATACGTAGTTCATATCGATTAATGTTAAGAATATCCCTAGATTATTTTTCCCGAATTATGTCTTACCATGTTTGTTTATTTTTGGAAAGGCGGCTAAGCGAATTTACTTATATTTACAGCACAACATTTTACTCATTTTAAAATACCCCGTCAGGGACACAATTTAGATTATCGGTTCCTAATATTGTATGGAATTAATGATGAATCATGGTATCGAACATTACAAGTAAAAGTATCGAACATTACAATAATCGCTGATCGAGATTTGTTGTTGTTTTTTCCAGCGCCGTCTGGTTGTATGTATATACATCCGTCTGTCTGTCTGTCTGTCTGTCTGTCTATCTGTCAGACCATATTGTTATTTTCGTGTCTTAAATAAGTTTACCTTCTTTGTGAAATCTAACGCTCTGGTTCACCTTGAATTGAAAGCAGTGTCCCTATTTCTAATTCAATGGTCAGTGTCAAATTTCAAGAATACCAAATTGTTATATCAATATTAATGGAAGACACATCGTTGATAGGGGGATATCGTATCTGCAATTTGAATATAGCTGTAGACCCGATATTCGATCACCAAACTACAATATGTCTTTTAACAAAAGTAATCTCTGGTATAATATAGTGTTGTTGCTGATTTCCAGGTTAAAATGGTCAAGTCACGGTCTGAGATTTGTAAAGACTACAGGGAGCGCCTGAAACGTGAAGATAAAGAAGGTTATTTGCGTAAAGAACGCGACAGAAGGAGAAAGAACTATGTTGCGACAAGTCTTCTTAGTTCATCAGAAAAGGCAGCTCGCAGAAAACAAATACGCGAAGCTGTTAAACGGTGCAGAGATAAGAAAAAACGTGAGCAAGAACACCAACCTCATCATGATAACGATGTAGACACAAGTGGATATGAGAGCGTCCAAAATGGAAAAAGGGATAATATGATTGTAGCTATGGGGTTTCCAAACCGAAGAGCAGGACCAAGAAAAAGATTGACAAAACAACTAAACCAGGCCAAAAAGACAATTTCAGAGCTGAAAAGAGAAAATGATTTACTAGCTAAGAGACTGAAAACAGAGCAGAGAAGAAGACAGCGGATGGCTAAACGTTTGCATTCATCTCCAAATACGCCTAGAAGTAAAGCAGAACGTCTCATGAACAATGCTGGACTTACATCCGTGCAAAAAGACAAAGTTAGAAAATCTATTATATTTGGAGATGTCTTAGCCAACCAGTTGTTGAGAAGTAAGCAAGTCAAAAGCAGAGCATCCGTAAGCAAGCTTAGTAAAGTCGTTGCTGGAAAAATCATTAGTAAATATAAGCTGAATGGAATGTTGACAAGGAAGTTGTGCTTGGGTAAAAACACAATTTCCAAGTACGCAAGTATTACACCTGAGATAAGTCGTCCAGATAATGTCCATGTCACTAGAAAATTTGAAAGAGAGATAAAAGAGTTCCTAGAGCGGGATGACAATAGCAGAATCCAACCTGGAAAGGCAGATACAGTCAAATGTAAAGGAGGGCTACAACAAGTTCGAGTGCTTACTGATTATATGCGTAATCTTTATCAAAAGTTCATGTCAGAGAATGTACAATGTAATGTTTCATTTGCCACATTCTGTCGGGTAAGACCAAAGAATATAAAACTTGCAGCGTTTATATCCAGAAGTAGTTGTCTGTGCACACAACACCAGAATATGTCACTTACAGCCAAAACATTAAGAAGAGAAGGTGTACCAGTATCAGTTAATCCAGATGTGTTCATCAAGTCTAACATAGACAACGCTACACTAGAAGCTATGTTACCAGAAAAAAACCAAAGTCCCACAATGGAAGCGAATAGAGGTTGAAGAGAGGGGAAAGCGTAAACAAGTGATGAGAATTGTTGACAATGAAATGTCGAAAGAAAATTTTCTAAACCACATAGACAAACAGAAGCAAAATTTCTCCGATCACATCGAAAAAGTCAAAACACAATATGCGGGAATTAGAATTTTGAAGCAAAACTTACCCGATAACCATGTTGTTATCCAAATGGATTTCGCTGAAAATTTTTCATGTAGAAATTCAGATGAAATACAGTCTGCGTACTTTAATCAAACTGGTGTAACATTACATCCTGTAGTTCTGTATTTTAAAGAAGCTCATGAATTGAAACACAAGAGTTTTGTCATTATATCCGACACACTCGGACATAATGCCAACACTGTTGTGACATTTCTAGACACAATTATATCAGATGTTAAACAACTTATTCCAAATGTAAAAGTTTGCCACTACTGGACTGATAGTCCTACATCTCAGTATAGGAATAAGCTTATATTTGACACAGTTGCAAACCACCAATCTTTGTTCGGTTGTAATGCCGTCTGGAATTATTTTGAAGCTGGACATGGGAAAGGTCCGTGTGATGGCTTAGGGGGTATGGTTAAGCGTATGGCTGATACGGCCATCAAAACCGGTAAGAGAGTAATTCAGGATGCGACTGACTTTTTTAACTGGGCAAGTGAAGCGTCAAGCTTTGTTAATGTGGTTTTCAGGTATGTTGCAGAAGCGACTATCACAGACAAGGTGAGTAGGATGTCGACGTACATTAATGATCTCAGGCCTATAAAGGGTACGATGAAACTTCACGCTGTAGCTGGCGATGGCGAGTCAAATGTTTTTGTTAGGGAAACAAGCTGTTATTGTGCCAGTTGTTTATTTGACGATCGATGTGATACATGGAGAAAGGAAAGTACAAGAAAGAGGATACCTACTACTGTTGCAGAAATCAATACAAGGAGTGATGAGACACCAGGAAATAATGATCAAGATGTACAAGTACAGGTAGGTAACTATGTAGCCGCAGTGTACGATGAGAATTGGTATGTGGGTAAAGTGGAAGATATTGATCAATCTGATGAAGAAGTAGAGATAACTTTTATGGAGAGGAGGAAGGAACTGTTTCAATGGCCAAGACAGAGAGACGTCTTATGGGTAAGCAAATCTGACGTACTAGGAATCATCAGTCCTCCTCTTGAAACAGGTAAATCAAAGAGAATGTATAAACTATCACAAGCTGATCTTTCTGTGTGTACTGAAAAATTTGAGGCTAGAAAATAGGTAAATTTCTTAAGTCATACAGGATTCTTCACACGGACCTTTCCTTTGTTCCACACATGGCATCTTTGTCACTGTATTAATACCCATGTATTTCTTTCATTGATTGTCGCAGATTGACTAACTTTTTGTAAGGCTGTCTGTCTGTCTGTCCGTTTGTTTTTGACTAACTTTCAGTATATTCAGTGTATTCTTGTTTTACTATATGACTTCTGAAACGAAATATTGAATATATGAATATTCATTTGCTGTGTTTAAAATAGTTGATTTAATTTCAGGATACATGTATTACAATGTTTATTAACAACATTATTCAAAGTTGGATAGATAAAACACTAAATAAAACACGCTAAATTTCAATATTTCGACAAAAATGCCTTGATTAAGAAAAATAGTAAAAATTCATTACAACAACATAATAGAACTAAAACATCCTTTTTAAAGGATTCGTTATTTTTCTTCGCATTTTCTAAATAAAGATATTTTCCCCGAAATATTGAAATTTAGAGTGTTTTTTATAGATAATTATATCCATTAGAGACAAAAACGTTTATAGGTTTATGCATGTATACCCGGAATTTGTAATGTCCGATACAATTTACTAGTATTAATTGCTGTCAATAGCGTTTTCATTGCTTAAAGGTATAAATTTGAATTGTTAACATAGTTAAAATTTTGATATAGTGGAATTGTTTTGAGAGTAGATAGCGTTTATTTGGTACGCATAACATGTTTATCGTTGTTATAAAATACCAGCTGCATTTGTAATGTCCGCTACATTTCTCATAAAGAATTCCCGTTCAACAAAAATGTGTTATCATTGTTCCTGTTGTTGTTTCTTTGAAGTTTTAAAGTTTCTTAAAAATTCAGATACGTTAATGACAGAATATTTCAGAATATTTTGTCAAGTACGCAAATATATTTCATTTCTTGGCAAAAAAATCTAAAAAACCACAAGGTTATCGCTGATTTTGAATCTAATTGGACTTGCATCGATGTATTTTAGATTTGATTAGATATAATGAATCTACTTAACATTAAACTTCATATTAAACTGATTTCGAGTGAAAATATATTTCATTTCAATTTACGTGATAACATTGTAATGTCCGATACAATTTACATGCATATGTTAATATTACCGTTTAAAAAGATTTTGCAAATGCAGGGCTACCAAACTTGCTTTTGTTTAAAGATGAACATCTGAATCTTAATTGCACTAGTAAATTGATGTTTTTCTTAATTGTTTAATTACTCGAATTATATGGTAAAAATAGCATTCGTAAAAGGAGTGGTTGTAATGGTTACATCTTGGATAGTTGCCATTTTCATGGAAGCACTTATCAGACGTATCACAATGAATATTTTCTGTATGACAGCTTTCATATAATCAGAAGGGTATCTGGTATGCTTTATTACAAGATAATTCCACGTCAAGAACATGTAAGAAGTTAGTACAAGAATACTTGTGGCAATAGTACTCGATGATCGTACATTACTGTAGAAAAAAATCGTGATTTTACTGTCCTCGTTCCATAGTTTGTCACGTGAATATGCTTTCAATCATGTTCAAACAAACTTTACACAACATTGTTGGATGATTTTTCTTTTTGTTTCATTGTTAATTAAAGGGTTCAGAAATAGTTCGTTTTTCGGATTTTCATATGCCACAGATCCCTCATAAAATGAGAATACGTGTTAGTCCCAGCGGTGACAAGGATAAGGGCCTATTTTCTCCTTATCTATTTCACCGAATCCATTAATTTTTTTCTATGAAGGTCAACAATATTTAGTTGCGTCAGTTGTTATATGATTTACGATTGATTGTTTAAAAAAAATGATCACGATCACTAAAAGATGTCAAAAAATGCTAATTTTCGGGTAAGGATAAGGGTTATGTGTAACGGAAGTTAATTACGGGTAGAAGGAACTGATTTTCGAGTACATAACAATTTTAAAAAATATTAAGAATAAACCGCTGAAGTATAAAATGTCAAGTAATAGAGTCTAAATTGCACCCATACTCCACTATTCAATTTCGAAAAGAAGTGATTTTACAGGCAGAGTTTTCTAGCCCAACTCTTTTTCTGTGTGAATTTCCGTTGCCCGAGTAAAGGGATATGGCCATATCTCAGTACGTATATTACATGACCGGCTGAAACTTTCCAAAATTTTCAGAATAAGATATTTCTATATTTTGATGCTTAAAGAATGAATTTAATGAACATTTTATTTTCTCTTTAGGTTACAGGGAACCATTACAATCTCCCGCCATCTGTCACATTTTGTCCAGGGAATTAACGGTGAAGTAAACAAAGATAAGGGCGGCCTCTGATTGGTCCATAATGGATAAAGATCATATCTAATCATTTATTTTCGGAAATTTATATTGTTTCTATAAGTTTGATACAAAAAGTTAGAGGTGAGAGTCTATTTCGGGTCTTGAGAGGCATTTTCTAGACATCGGGGTATTTTCCGGAACCGACTGCGAAAAACGGTGGGTGGGGAGGGTTATCTTAAAAATGACGTCATTACTCATTGAAAAAATGGATCATGCTATATTCAAAATGGTCTATTTGGATGTGCGACAGATTTTTCTTTAATTTGATATAAGGCTTGACTTCCCGTCAATTTTTGGGGATGAGCTATATAGGCTTTTGTTATAATGGCCGACAACGGGAAATGTAATAGTTCCCTGTAACCTAAATGCAATATACATAGATTTGTACTATTTTTTCGACTTTTCATATCGTTACCCGCATTATTCGTGCAAAAGCACTTCAAATCAACTTGTTTCCGCTCAAAAAGTTGTTATATATACTATTTGAATGGGAAGTCAAGCAAAAAGGGGCCATCTGACACTTTTTCATATACTTTTTAGACCTAAAACCCACTGTTAGATCGCCATTTTGCACCTTTTTGCACATAAGTTTCGTGTTTATTTCTTTCTTTCTTTGCCTCCTTTGACTAAATCTGAAAGGAAATAACATTTTCAAAGACGTTAGACTGCAAATTGACGCAAATAATCCAACCAATCAATATCAAGCATAGTTTTATAAGTGCAGTATAAATAATCGGGACTCTCTAGGAAGGGGGGGGGGGTGGGGTCAGGCGCAAGGGTTTTTTGCTTAATTTCTGCAAAAAATTATGATACATTTGGTTTTATAATACTAGCAAAGTTGATAAATATATTTGAGCGTGTAAAGCTGCTCTTAAAAGGCAATTATTTTCATCAAAATGCGCCATTTTGGCGAATATAAATTAGAAAATCACTCTCAATAATCGAAACGATAGGGGCTAATTTAAGCCAAAAATCGTTATCAGGTGTTTTTAAAAGCGACATTTTGATTGTTTATTGTAAATTGTGACGCGAAAGAGATATTTCTTGTTAAAAAATGCGGGTTAGGTTATATTTTTGCGTTGTTTGGCTGCTTTATAAAGCAATAAGCCACTTTTTTCGAATTGCATCGGGCAAAGGGTTATCTGTTTGTATGTCTAAACCTATTCGACCAAATACCTAAAAACGTTAAGCAGCAGTCTGTTACATATTTCTGCATGTGAATATGATATAAAAACGATAGTTAGGAGATAAAAAAGCGGTAATTAGTTACAATTAAATGTCATAGTAATAAAAAGTAAAATCCAATTTTTATAAAGATAAGGGTTATTTTACGCCCAGATTTCTTAGAAATGGATCTTAAAACCTGAATTTGGTACTATACTGTATCCTGTCAACAGGACGGGATATGTACGAGTAGAAACCGCTACTTTGATTATATCTAAACTCCAATCGGCAGCTTTCTAGGGCGGAAAACAGCGCTTTGTGAATCGGCTAGTGATAAGGGTTATCATTACATTTACAAAAAACTATTTGACCAAATGCTATCAAACTTGCAGAAAAAAGTGTAGAATATTTATCCGCAAAAGAAAATAATAATTGCAAGCAATTCTGATAATAAAAATATATAATTTGATGTAATTCTTTCAGCAAACGCGTTTAAATAAGTCTAAGGATAAGGGTTATTTCCACATAAAATACAATTTATTACTTAAATTTTTAGGAAAATCTGGCATGAAAAAAATAGTTACAGACTGTAAGACAGTGTGATCAGAACATTGGGTCGATTAAGCTATAAAATGATAGCACAACGCATAGTTCCGCACGCATATGTGTATTATTTACACGTATTCTCACGAGATGCGGGATTTGCATATCGGCATGTTGTATGTGCTTTTGTTAAAGCAATGTTTAGAATTTATACTGTTTTTCCATCGCAGTTACTATGAAGAATCTTTTGAAAAATATAAATCTTGTACTTGAACATTTTTAAACAGAACCTGGCTCACAATTACACATAATTGTAACGTTCGATACTGTCGCTTTTTATGAAGTAAAAATTATCCATCATATTCTCAATTGAGTTAAAGAGCAAGTTAAAAATTTCGTCCCTATTACAAAAAACGCTAGTTTCTACATTACGTATGCGAATTTTCAAAGTTGAAATTCGTATAAATTACATAATTAGAACATCAAATTGTTCTGTCGCCTCTTTTTAACGAATGCTGAAATGTCCGCTACCAGTTGTTTATAAAGAAGATGATGAGTAAAGTATTAAATAAAATAAACAGTAACTATGATTAAGATTACCGATATACACTATACTAACAATATTATAGCCATTACCATCTGTGGCGAATGTCGTTTTCCTGAAATTCTACGACAAAATAGACTACATGGTTCCTGAAGTTTTTTTGTGTAAGGTTCGATACATTATTTTCTCTGAAGTGCAATTTATTTTTCCATTTGAATTGTACCTGTCGAAAGTTATATCAAAGTAGCTTACCGATCGTAATAGATCTTCATTTTAAAATCCATTTACAAATTTTTCTGTCCTTATTTAGATCAGTTTGTAATGTACGCGATGTAATGTCCAATACTGTGAAAATAAATTATCGTTGCTGAATAATTGGCTCACGTCATTGACAATGTGACGTAGATAATGACGTAAAAAAACTATTTTCCACGCGAGACTTTGTGGGCAGCCATTTTTTGGACCATTTAGATGTTCTTAAGGGCGAATTTTGGTAAGTGATTTCCATTCCTAAATCTTGATACATTTCAACATATTATCTTTACTACTTCGTTTAAATCTTAAAACTTGTATTTAATGGTATATGAATGAGTATTTTTGGTCTTCGAAAATTGATTTTTGATTACAATTATTTTGAATGTAATGTACGCTACTTGTGGTATCGGACATTACATGTTTTGAAAAGGCTGCTTAAATGCACTATATGAGTTAGATACGCATCCATAGTGAAATTTAATGCAAGAAATATATACGCACATAATGAATACGTAGTTCATATCGATTAATGTTAAGAATATCCCTAGATTATTTTTCCCGAATTATGTCTTACCATGTTTGTTTATTTTTGGAAAGGCGGCTAAGCGAATTTACTTATATTTACAGCACAACATTTTACTCATTTTAAAATACCCCGTCAGGGACACAATTTAGATTATCGGTTCCTAATATTGTATGGAATTAATGATGAATCATGGTATCGAACATTACAAGTAAAAGTATCGAACATTACAATAATCGCTGATCGAGATTTGTTGTTGTTTTTTCCAGCGCCGTCTGGTTGTATGTATATACATCCGTCTGTCTGTCTGTCTGTCTGTCTGTCTATCTGTCAGACCATATTGTTATTTTCGTGTCTTAAATAAGTTTACCTTCTTTGTGAAATCTAACGCTCTGGTTCACCTTGAATTGAAAGCAGTGTCCCTATTTCTAATTCAATGGTCAGTGTCAAATTTCAAGAATACCAAATTGTTATATCAATATTAATGGAAGACACATCGTTGATAGGGGGATATCGTATCTGCAATTTGAATATAGCTGTAGACCCGATATTCGATCACCAAACTACAATATGTCTTTTAACAAAAGTAATCTCTGGTATAATATAGTGTTGTTGCTGATTTCCAGGTTAAAATGGTCAAGTCACGGTCTGAGATTTGTAAAGACTACAGGGAGCGCCTGAAACGTGAAGATAAAGAAGGTTATTTGCGTAAAGAACGCGACAGAAGGAGAAAGAACTATGTTGCGACAAGTCTTCTTAGTTCATCAGAAAAGGCAGCTCGCAGAAAACAAATACGCGAAGCTGTTAAACGGTGCAGAGATAAGAAAAAACGTGAGCAAGAACACCAACCTCATCATGATAACGATGTAGACACAAGTGGATATGAGAGCGTCCAAAATGGAAAAAGGGATAATATGATTGTAGCTATGGGGTTTCCAAACCGAAGAGCAGGACCAAGAAAAAGATTGACAAAACAACTAAACCAGGCCAAAAAGACAATTTCAGAGCTGAAAAGAGAAAATGATTTACTAGCTAAGAGACTGAAAACAGAGCAGAGAAGAAGACAGCGGATGGCTAAACGTTTGCATTCATCTCCAAATACGCCTAGAAGTAAAGCAGAACGTCTCATGAACAATGCTGGACTTACATCCGTGCAAAAAGACAAAGTTAGAAAATCTATTATATTTGGAGATGTCTTAGCCAACCAGTTGTTGAGAAGTAAGCAAGTCAAAAGCAGAGCATCCGTAAGCAAGCTTAGTAAAGTCGTTGCTGGAAAAATCATTAGTAAATATAAGCTGAATGGAATGTTGACAAGGAAGTTGTGCTTGGGTAAAAACACAATTTCCAAGTACGCAAGTATTACACCTGAGATAAGTCGTCCAGATAATGTCCATGTCACTAGAAAATTTGAAAGAGAGATAAAAGAGTTCCTAGAGCGGGATGACAATAGCAGAATCCAACCTGGAAAGGCAGATACAGTCAAATGTAAAGGAGGGCTACAACAAGTTCGAGTGCTTACTGATTATATGCGTAATCTTTATCAAAAGTTCATGTCAGAGAATGTACAATGTAATGTTTCATTTGCCACATTCTGTCGGGTAAGACCAAAGAATATAAAACTTGCAGCGTTTATATCCAGAAGTAGTTGTCTGTGCACACAACACCAGAATATGTCACTTACAGCCAAAACATTAAGAAGAGAAGGTGTACCAGTATCAGTTAATCCAGATGTGTTCATCAAGTCTAACATAGACAACGCTACACTAGAAGCTATGTTACCAGAAAAAAACCAAAGTCCCACAATGGAAGCGAATAGAGGTTGAAGAGAGGGGAAAGCGTAAACAAGTGATGAGAATTGTTGACAATGAAATGTCGAAAGAAAATTTTCTAAACCACATAGACAAACAGAAGCAAAATTTCTCCGATCACATCGAAAAAGTCAAAACACAATATGCGGGAATTAGAATTTTGAAGCAAAACTTACCCGATAACCATGTTGTTATCCAAATGGATTTCGCTGAAAATTTTTCATGTAGAAATTCAGATGAAATACAGTCTGCGTACTTTAATCAAACTGGTGTAACATTACATCCTGTAGTTCTGTATTTTAAAGAAGCTCATGAATTGAAACACAAGAGTTTTGTCATTATATCCGACACACTCGGACATAATGCCAACACTGTTGTGACATTTCTAGACACAATTATATCAGATGTTAAACAACTTATTCCAAATGTAAAAGTTTGCCACTACTGGACTGATAGTCCTACATCTCAGTATAGGAATAAGCTTATATTTGACACAGTTGCAAACCACCAATCTTTGTTCGGTTGTAATGCCGTCTGGAATTATTTTGAAGCTGGACATGGGAAAGGTCCGTGTGATGGCTTAGGGGGTATGGTTAAGCGTATGGCTGATACGGCCATCAAAACCGGTAAGAGAGTAATTCAGGATGCGACTGACTTTTTTAACTGGGCAAGTGAAGCGTCAAGCTTTGTTAATGTGGTTTTCAGGTATGTTGCAGAAGCGACTATCACAGACAAGGTGAGTAGGATGTCGACGTACATTAATGATCTCAGGCCTATAAAGGGTACGATGAAACTTCACGCTGTAGCTGGCGATGGCGAGTCAAATGTTTTTGTTAGGGAAACAAGCTGTTATTGTGCCAGTTGTTTATTTGACGATCGATGTGATACATGGAGAAAGGAAAGTACAAGAAAGAGGATACCTACTACTGTTGCAGAAATCAATACAAGGAGTGATGAGACACCAGGAAATAATGATCAAGATGTACAAGTACAGGTAGGTAACTATGTAGCCGCAGTGTACGATGAGAATTGGTATGTGGGTAAAGTGGAAGATATTGATCAATCTGATGAAGAAGTAGAGATAACTTTTATGGAGAGGAGGAAGGAACTGTTTCAATGGCCAAGACAGAGAGACGTCTTATGGGTAAGCAAATCTGACGTACTAGGAATCATCAGTCCTCCTCTTGAAACAGGTAAATCAAAGAGAATGTATAAACTATCACAAGCTGATCTTTCTGTGTGTACTGAAAAATTTGAGGCTAGAAAATAGGTAAATTTCTTAAGTCATACAGGATTCTTCACACGGACCTTTCCTTTGTTCCACACATGGCATCTTTGTCACTGTATTAATACCCATGTATTTCTTTCATTGATTGTCGCAGATTGACTAACTTTTTGTAAGGCTGTCTGTCTGTCTGTCCGTTTGTTTTTGACTAACTTTCAGTATATTCAGTGTATTCTTGTTTTACTATATGACTTCTGAAACGAAATATTGAATATATGAATATTCATTTGCTGTGTTTAAAATAGTTGATTTAATTTCAGGATACATGTATTACAATGTTTATTAACAACATTATTCAAAGTTGGATAGATAAAACACTAAATAAAACACGCTAAATTTCAATATTTCGACAAAAATGCCTTGATTAAGAAAAATAGTAAAAATTCATTACAACAACATAATAGAACTAAAACATCCTTTTTAAAGGATTCGTTATTTTTCTTCGCATTTTCTAAATAAAGATATTTTCCCCGAAATATTGAAATTTAGAGTGTTTTTTATAGATAATTATATCCATTAGAGACAAAAACGTTTATAGGTTTATGCATGTATACCCGGAATTTGTAATGTCCGATACAATTTACTAGTATTAATTGCTGTCAATAGCGTTTTCATTGCTTAAAGGTATAAATTTGAATTGTTAACATAGTTAAAATTTTGATATAGTGGAATTGTTTTGAGAGTAGATAGCGTTTATTTGGTACGCATAACATGTTTATCGTTGTTATAAAATACCAGCTGCATTTGTAATGTCCGCTACATTTCTCATAAAGAATTCCCGTTCAACAAAAATGTGTTATCATTGTTCCTGTTGTTGTTTCTTTGAAGTTTTAAAGTTTCTTAAAAATTCAGATACGTTAATGACAGAATATTTCAGAATATTTTGTCAAGTACGCAAATATATTTCATTTCTTGGCAAAAAAATCTAAAAAACCACAAGGTTATCGCTGATTTTGAATCTAATTGGACTTGCATCGATGTATTTTAGATTTGATTAGATATAATGAATCTACTTAACATTAAACTTCATATTAAACTGATTTCGAGTGAAAATATATTTCATTTCAATTTACGTGATAACATTGTAATGTCCGATACAATTTACATGCATATGTTAATATTACCGTTTAAAAAGATTTTGCAAATGCAGGGCTACCAAACTTGCTTTTGTTTAAAGATGAACATCTGAATCTTAATTGCACTAGTAAATTGATGTTTTTCTTAATTGTTTAATTACTCGAATTATATGGTAAAAATAGCATTCGTAAAAGGAGTGGTTGTAATGGTTACATCTTGGATAGTTGCCATTTTCATGGAAGCACTTATCAGACGTATCACAATGAATATTTTCTGTATGACAGCTTTCATATAATCAGAAGGGTATCTGGTATGCTTTATTACAAGATAATTCCACGTCAAGAACATGTAAGAAGTTAGTACAAGAATACTTGTGGCAATAGTACTCGATGATCGTACATTACTGTAGAAAAAAATCGTGATTTTACTGTCCTCGTTCCATAGTTTGTCACGTGAATATGCTTTCAATCATGTTCAAACAAACTTTACACAACATTGTTGGATGATTTTTCTTTTTGTTTCATTGTTAATTAAAGGGTTCAGAAATAGTTCGTTTTTCGGATTTTCATATGCCACAGATCCCTCATAAAATGAGAATACGTGTTAGTCCCAGCGGTGACAAGGATAAGGGCCTATTTTCTCCTTATCTATTTCACCGAATCCATTAATTTTTTTCTATGAAGGTCAACAATATTTAGTTGCGTCAGTTGTTATATGATTTACGATTGATTGTTTAAAAAAAATGATCACGATCACTAAAAGATGTCAAAAAATGCTAATTTTCGGGTAAGGATAAGGGTTATGTGTAACGGAAGTTAATTACGGGTAGAAGGAACTGATTTTCGAGTACATAACAATTTTAAAAAATATTAAGAATAAACCGCTGAAGTATAAAATGTCAAGTAATAGAGTCTAAATTGCACCCATACTCCACTATTCAATTTCGAAAAGAAGTGATTTTACAGGCAGAGTTTTCTAGCCCAACTCTTTTTCTGTGTGAATTTCCGTTGCCCGAGTAAAGGGATATGGCCATATCTCAGTACGTATATTACATGACCGGCTGAAACTTTCCAAAATTTTCAGAATAAGATATTTCTATATTTTGATGCTTAAAGAATGAATTTAATGAACATTTTATTTTCTCTTTAGGTTACAGGGAACCATTACAATCTCCCGCCATCTGTCACATTTTGTCCAGGGAATTAACGGTGAAGTAAACAAAGATAAGGGCGGCCTCTGATTGGTCCATAATGGATAAAGATCATATCTAATCATTTATTTTCGGAAATTTATATTGTTTCTATAAGTTTGATACAAAAAGTTAGAGGTGAGAGTCTATTTCGGGTCTTGAGAGGCATTTTCTAGACATCGGGGTATTTTCCGGAACCGACTGCGAAAAACGGTGGGTGGGGAGGGTTATCTTAAAAATGACGTCATTACTCATTGAAAAAATGGATCATGCTATATTCAAAATGGTCTATTTGGATGTGCGACAGATTTTTCTTTAATTTGATATAAGGCTTGACTTCCCGTCAATTTTTGGGGATGAGCTATATAGGCTTTTGTTATAATGGCCGACAACGGGAAATGTAATAGTTCCCTGTAACCTAAATGCAATATACATAGATTTGTACTATTTTTTCGACTTTTCATATCGTTACCCGCATTATTCGTGCAAAAGCACTTCAAATCAACTTGTTTCCGCTCAAAAAGTTGTTATATATACTATTTGAATGGGAAGTCAAGCAAAAAGGGGCCATCTGACACTTTTTCATATACTTTTTAGACCTAAAACCCACTGTTAGATCGCCATTTTGCACCTTTTTGCACATAAGTTTCGTGTTTATTTCTTTCTTTCTTTGCCTCCTTTGACTAAATCTGAAAGGAAATAACATTTTCAAAGACGTTAGACTGCAAATTGACGCAAATAATCCAACCAATCAATATCAAGCATAGTTTTATAAGTGCAGTATAAATAATCGGGACTCTCTAGGAAGGGGGGGGGGGTGGGGTCAGGCGCAAGGGTTTTTTGCTTAATTTCTGCAAAAAATTATGATACATTTGGTTTTATAATACTAGCAAAGTTGATAAATATATTTGAGCGTGTAAAGCTGCTCTTAAAAGGCAATTATTTTCATCAAAATGCGCCATTTTGGCGAATATAAATTAGAAAATCACTCTCAATAATCGAAACGATAGGGGCTAATTTAAGCCAAAAATCGTTATCAGGTGTTTTTAAAAGCGACATTTTGATTGTTTATTGTAAATTGTGACGCGAAAGAGATATTTCTTGTTAAAAAATGCGGGTTAGGTTATATTTTTGCGTTGTTTGGCTGCTTTATAAAGCAATAAGCCACTTTTTTCGAATTGCATCGGGCAAAGGGTTATCTGTTTGTATGTCTAAACCTATTCGACCAAATACCTAAAAACGTTAAGCAGCAGTCTGTTACATATTTCTGCATGTGAATATGATATAAAAACGATAGTTAGGAGATAAAAAAGCGGTAATTAGTTACAATTAAATGTCATAGTAATAAAAAGTAAAATCCAATTTTTATAAAGATAAGGGTTATTTTACGCCCAGATTTCTTAGAAATGGATCTTAAAACCTGAATTTGGTACTATACTGTATCCTGTCAACAGGACGGGATATGTACGAGTAGAAACCGCTACTTTGATTATATCTAAACTCCAATCGGCAGCTTTCTAGGGCGGAAAACAGCGCTTTGTGAATCGGCTAGTGATAAGGGTTATCATTACATTTACAAAAAACTATTTGACCAAATGCTATCAAACTTGCAGAAAAAAGTGTAGAATATTTATCCGCAAAAGAAAATAATAATTGCAAGCAATTCTGATAATAAAAATATATAATTTGATGTAATTCTTTCAGCAAACGCGTTTAAATAAGTCTAAGGATAAGGGTTATTTCCACATAAAATACAATTTATTACTTAAATTTTTAGGAAAATCTGGCATGAAAAAAATAGTTACAGACTGTAAGACAGTGTGATCAGAACATTGGGTCGATTAAGCTATAAAATGATAGCACAACGCATAGTTCCGCACGCATATGTGTATTATTTACACGTATTCTCACGAGATGCGGGATTTGCATATCGGCATGTTGTATGTGCTTTTGTTAAAGCAATGTTTAGAATTTATACTGTTTTTCCATCGCAGTTACTATGAAGAATCTTTTGAAAAATATAAATCTTGTACTTGAACATTTTTAAACAGAACCTGGCTCACAATTACACATAATTGTAACGTTCGATACTGTCGCTTTTTATGAAGTAAAAATTATCCATCATATTCTCAATTGAGTTAAAGAGCAAGTTAAAAATTTCGTCCCTATTACAAAAAACGCTAGTTTCTACATTACGTATGCGAATTTTCAAAGTTGAAATTCGTATAAATTACATAATTAGAACATCAAATTGTTCTGTCGCCTCTTTTTAACGAATGCTGAAATGTCCGCTACCAGTTGTTTATAAAGAAGATGATGAGTAAAGTATTAAATAAAATAAACAGTAACTATGATTAAGATTACCGATATACACTATACTAACAATATTATAGCCATTACCATCTGTGGCGAATGTCGTTTTCCTGAAATTCTACGACAAAATAGACTACATGGTTCCTGAAGTTTTTTTGTGTAAGGTTCGATACATTATTTTCTCTGAAGTGCAATTTATTTTTCCATTTGAATTGTACCTGTCGAAAGTTATATCAAAGTAGCTTACCGATCGTAATAGATCTTCATTTTAAAATCCATTTACAAATTTTTCTGTCCTTATTTAGATCAGTTTGTAATGTACGCGATGTAATGTCCAATACTGTGAAAATAAATTATCGTTGCTGAATAATTGGCTCACGTCATTGACAATGTGACGTAGATAATGACGTAAAAAAACTATTTTCCACGCGAGACTTTGTGGGCAGCCATTTTTTGGACCATTTAGATGTTCTTAAGGGCGAATTTTGGTAAGTGATTTCCATTCCTAAATCTTGATACATTTCAACATATTATCTTTACTACTTCGTTTAAATCTTAAAACTTGTATTTAATGGTATATGAATGAGTATTTTTGGTCTTCGAAAATTGATTTTTGATTACAATTATTTTGAATGTAATGTACGCTACTTGTGGTATCGGACATTACATGTTTTGAAAAGGCTGCTTAAATGCACTATATGAGTTAGATACGCATCCATAGTGAAATTTAATGCAAGAAATATATACGCACATAATGAATACGTAGTTCATATCGATTAATGTTAAGAATATCCCTAGATTATTTTTCCCGAATTATGTCTTACCATGTTTGTTTATTTTTGGAAAGGCGGCTAAGCGAATTTACTTATATTTACAGCACAACATTTTACTCATTTTAAAATACCCCGTCAGGGACACAATTTAGATTATCGGTTCCTAATATTGTATGGAATTAATGATGAATCATGGTATCGAACATTACAAGTAAAAGTATCGAACATTACAATAATCGCTGATCGAGATTTGTTGTTGTTTTTTCCAGCGCCGTCTGGTTGTATGTATATACATCCGTCTGTCTGTCTGTCTGTCTGTCTGTCTATCTGTCAGACCATATTGTTATTTTCGTGTCTTAAATAAGTTTACCTTCTTTGTGAAATCTAACGCTCTGGTTCACCTTGAATTGAAAGCAGTGTCCCTATTTCTAATTCAATGGTCAGTGTCAAATTTCAAGAATACCAAATTGTTATATCAATATTAATGGAAGACACATCGTTGATAGGGGGATATCGTATCTGCAATTTGAATATAGCTGTAGACCCGATATTCGATCACCAAACTACAATATGTCTTTTAACAAAAGTAATCTCTGGTATAATATAGTGTTGTTGCTGATTTCCAGGTTAAAATGGTCAAGTCACGGTCTGAGATTTGTAAAGACTACAGGGAGCGCCTGAAACGTGAAGATAAAGAAGGTTATTTGCGTAAAGAACGCGACAGAAGGAGAAAGAACTATGTTGCGACAAGTCTTCTTAGTTCATCAGAAAAGGCAGCTCGCAGAAAACAAATACGCGAAGCTGTTAAACGGTGCAGAGATAAGAAAAAACGTGAGCAAGAACACCAACCTCATCATGATAACGATGTAGACACAAGTGGATATGAGAGCGTCCAAAATGGAAAAAGGGATAATATGATTGTAGCTATGGGGTTTCCAAACCGAAGAGCAGGACCAAGAAAAAGATTGACAAAACAACTAAACCAGGCCAAAAAGACAATTTCAGAGCTGAAAAGAGAAAATGATTTACTAGCTAAGAGACTGAAAACAGAGCAGAGAAGAAGACAGCGGATGGCTAAACGTTTGCATTCATCTCCAAATACGCCTAGAAGTAAAGCAGAACGTCTCATGAACAATGCTGGACTTACATCCGTGCAAAAAGACAAAGTTAGAAAATCTATTATATTTGGAGATGTCTTAGCCAACCAGTTGTTGAGAAGTAAGCAAGTCAAAAGCAGAGCATCCGTAAGCAAGCTTAGTAAAGTCGTTGCTGGAAAAATCATTAGTAAATATAAGCTGAATGGAATGTTGACAAGGAAGTTGTGCTTGGGTAAAAACACAATTTCCAAGTACGCAAGTATTACACCTGAGATAAGTCGTCCAGATAATGTCCATGTCACTAGAAAATTTGAAAGAGAGATAAAAGAGTTCCTAGAGCGGGATGACAATAGCAGAATCCAACCTGGAAAGGCAGATACAGTCAAATGTAAAGGAGGGCTACAACAAGTTCGAGTGCTTACTGATTATATGCGTAATCTTTATCAAAAGTTCATGTCAGAGAATGTACAATGTAATGTTTCATTTGCCACATTCTGTCGGGTAAGACCAAAGAATATAAAACTTGCAGCGTTTATATCCAGAAGTAGTTGTCTGTGCACACAACACCAGAATATGTCACTTACAGCCAAAACATTAAGAAGAGAAGGTGTACCAGTATCAGTTAATCCAGATGTGTTCATCAAGTCTAACATAGACAACGCTACACTAGAAGCTATGTTACCAGAAAAAAACCAAAGTCCCACAATGGAAGCGAATAGAGGTTGAAGAGAGGGGAAAGCGTAAACAAGTGATGAGAATTGTTGACAATGAAATGTCGAAAGAAAATTTTCTAAACCACATAGACAAACAGAAGCAAAATTTCTCCGATCACATCGAAAAAGTCAAAACACAATATGCGGGAATTAGAATTTTGAAGCAAAACTTACCCGATAACCATGTTGTTATCCAAATGGATTTCGCTGAAAATTTTTCATGTAGAAATTCAGATGAAATACAGTCTGCGTACTTTAATCAAACTGGTGTAACATTACATCCTGTAGTTCTGTATTTTAAAGAAGCTCATGAATTGAAACACAAGAGTTTTGTCATTATATCCGACACACTCGGACATAATGCCAACACTGTTGTGACATTTCTAGACACAATTATATCAGATGTTAAACAACTTATTCCAAATGTAAAAGTTTGCCACTACTGGACTGATAGTCCTACATCTCAGTATAGGAATAAGCTTATATTTGACACAGTTGCAAACCACCAATCTTTGTTCGGTTGTAATGCCGTCTGGAATTATTTTGAAGCTGGACATGGGAAAGGTCCGTGTGATGGCTTAGGGGGTATGGTTAAGCGTATGGCTGATACGGCCATCAAAACCGGTAAGAGAGTAATTCAGGATGCGACTGACTTTTTTAACTGGGCAAGTGAAGCGTCAAGCTTTGTTAATGTGGTTTTCAGGTATGTTGCAGAAGCGACTATCACAGACAAGGTGAGTAGGATGTCGACGTACATTAATGATCTCAGGCCTATAAAGGGTACGATGAAACTTCACGCTGTAGCTGGCGATGGCGAGTCAAATGTTTTTGTTAGGGAAACAAGCTGTTATTGTGCCAGTTGTTTATTTGACGATCGATGTGATACATGGAGAAAGGAAAGTACAAGAAAGAGGATACCTACTACTGTTGCAGAAATCAATACAAGGAGTGATGAGACACCAGGAAATAATGATCAAGATGTACAAGTACAGGTAGGTAACTATGTAGCCGCAGTGTACGATGAGAATTGGTATGTGGGTAAAGTGGAAGATATTGATCAATCTGATGAAGAAGTAGAGATAACTTTTATGGAGAGGAGGAAGGAACTGTTTCAATGGCCAAGACAGAGAGACGTCTTATGGGTAAGCAAATCTGACGTACTAGGAATCATCAGTCCTCCTCTTGAAACAGGTAAATCAAAGAGAATGTATAAACTATCACAAGCTGATCTTTCTGTGTGTACTGAAAAATTTGAGGCTAGAAAATAGGTAAATTTCTTAAGTCATACAGGATTCTTCACACGGACCTTTCCTTTGTTCCACACATGGCATCTTTGTCACTGTATTAATACCCATGTATTTCTTTCATTGATTGTCGCAGATTGACTAACTTTTTGTAAGGCTGTCTGTCTGTCTGTCCGTTTGTTTTTGACTAACTTTCAGTATATTCAGTGTATTCTTGTTTTACTATATGACTTCTGAAACGAAATATTGAATATATGAATATTCATTTGCTGTGTTTAAAATAGTTGATTTAATTTCAGGATACATGTATTACAATGTTTATTAACAACATTATTCAAAGTTGGATAGATAAAACACTAAATAAAACACGCTAAATTTCAATATTTCGACAAAAATGCCTTGATTAAGAAAAATAGTAAAAATTCATTACAACAACATAATAGAACTAAAACATCCTTTTTAAAGGATTCGTTATTTTTCTTCGCATTTTCTAAATAAAGATATTTTCCCCGAAATATTGAAATTTAGAGTGTTTTTTATAGATAATTATATCCATTAGAGACAAAAACGTTTATAGGTTTATGCATGTATACCCGGAATTTGTAATGTCCGATACAATTTACTAGTATTAATTGCTGTCAATAGCGTTTTCATTGCTTAAAGGTATAAATTTGAATTGTTAACATAGTTAAAATTTTGATATAGTGGAATTGTTTTGAGAGTAGATAGCGTTTATTTGGTACGCATAACATGTTTATCGTTGTTATAAAATACCAGCTGCATTTGTAATGTCCGCTACATTTCTCATAAAGAATTCCCGTTCAACAAAAATGTGTTATCATTGTTCCTGTTGTTGTTTCTTTGAAGTTTTAAAGTTTCTTAAAAATTCAGATACGTTAATGACAGAATATTTCAGAATATTTTGTCAAGTACGCAAATATATTTCATTTCTTGGCAAAAAAATCTAAAAAACCACAAGGTTATCGCTGATTTTGAATCTAATTGGACTTGCATCGATGTATTTTAGATTTGATTAGATATAATGAATCTACTTAACATTAAACTTCATATTAAACTGATTTCGAGTGAAAATATATTTCATTTCAATTTACGTGATAACATTGTAATGTCCGATACAATTTACATGCATATGTTAATATTACCGTTTAAAAAGATTTTGCAAATGCAGGGCTACCAAACTTGCTTTTGTTTAAAGATGAACATCTGAATCTTAATTGCACTAGTAAATTGATGTTTTTCTTAATTGTTTAATTACTCGAATTATATGGTAAAAATAGCATTCGTAAAAGGAGTGGTTGTAATGGTTACATCTTGGATAGTTGCCATTTTCATGGAAGCACTTATCAGACGTATCACAATGAATATTTTCTGTATGACAGCTTTCATATAATCAGAAGGGTATCTGGTATGCTTTATTACAAGATAATTCCACGTCAAGAACATGTAAGAAGTTAGTACAAGAATACTTGTGGCAATAGTACTCGATGATCGTACATTACTGTAGAAAAAAATCGTGATTTTACTGTCCTCGTTCCATAGTTTGTCACGTGAATATGCTTTCAATCATGTTCAAACAAACTTTACACAACATTGTTGGATGATTTTTCTTTTTGTTTCATTGTTAATTAAAGGGTTCAGAAATAGTTCGTTTTTCGGATTTTCATATGCCACAGATCCCTCATAAAATGAGAATACGTGTTAGTCCCAGCGGTGACAAGGATAAGGGCCTATTTTCTCCTTATCTATTTCACCGAATCCATTAATTTTTTTCTATGAAGGTCAACAATATTTAGTTGCGTCAGTTGTTATATGATTTACGATTGATTGTTTAAAAAAAATGATCACGATCACTAAAAGATGTCAAAAAATGCTAATTTTCGGGTAAGGATAAGGGTTATGTGTAACGGAAGTTAATTACGGGTAGAAGGAACTGATTTTCGAGTACATAACAATTTTAAAAAATATTAAGAATAAACCGCTGAAGTATAAAATGTCAAGTAATAGAGTCTAAATTGCACCCATACTCCACTATTCAATTTCGAAAAGAAGTGATTTTACAGGCAGAGTTTTCTAGCCCAACTCTTTTTCTGTGTGAATTTCCGTTGCCCGAGTAAAGGGATATGGCCATATCTCAGTACGTATATTACATGACCGGCTGAAACTTTCCAAAATTTTCAGAATAAGATATTTCTATATTTTGATGCTTAAAGAATGAATTTAATGAACATTTTATTTTCTCTTTAGGTTACAGGGAACCATTACAATCTCCCGCCATCTGTCACATTTTGTCCAGGGAATTAACGGTGAAGTAAACAAAGATAAGGGCGGCCTCTGATTGGTCCATAATGGATAAAGATCATATCTAATCATTTATTTTCGGAAATTTATATTGTTTCTATAAGTTTGATACAAAAAGTTAGAGGTGAGAGTCTATTTCGGGTCTTGAGAGGCATTTTCTAGACATCGGGGTATTTTCCGGAACCGACTGCGAAAAACGGTGGGTGGGGAGGGTTATCTTAAAAATGACGTCATTACTCATTGAAAAAATGGATCATGCTATATTCAAAATGGTCTATTTGGATGTGCGACAGATTTTTCTTTAATTTGATATAAGGCTTGACTTCCCGTCAATTTTTGGGGATGAGCTATATAGGCTTTTGTTATAATGGCCGACAACGGGAAATGTAATAGTTCCCTGTAACCATTTGACAGACGACAGTATTTTAGACTGGATCCCTCCCTCTTTACAAACGCTGCAGACGTCAATGTTGTACCGTCTTTATCAAAGGCATAGAAAACTTTGAGGAAAAACGCCACTGTCAAGTAAACTATCAAATTGACTTAGAATTTCTGAAGAATGATTGACTTACTCAAGTGAAAGTGTATTTCATAAGATCTTTCATTCTATGAAATATATGGACGTAGATCTAGAAAGATCTAGATTCTAGATTAATCTAATAATACATCTTTCTGACAAGGGCCACACTAATTCCAGTTTTTTTACATCTAAAATTCAATTTCCTACTCAAGCCTCTTTCGAAAAAAATTGTTGATGAATGAAAAAGAGAATCGTAACTACAGCTGATTCAAGCTGTAGTTACGATGTTTTGATTTTTATACCAACTTAAGTTAAAAAAAAAAAGAGCGGTTAGAGGGCATTTACTTTTGTCACAGTCAGCATATCGCCTTTATCGTATATATTCTAGGTGGTCGCCTTCTGAGTATGTTTCCCTTGACGCTTGACGGATTTGTCCCATTTTCAAAAGGAACAATCCTTATGATAGTACAATCATTCTGAGCAAGTTTGATGTCAATCTGAGGAAAACTTTGGACTTAAGAGTGTTATCGAGGATTTTCTAATTAAATTTTTCAATTATTTCCATTTTTGCCCCTTTTCCCTTGACGCTTGACAGATCAGGCCCATTTTCTAAAAGAATGATCCTTCGGTCAGTAGAGCTAAAAGATGGCAATTCAAATATGATCTTTATTTTTTTCTATGAAATTATTGAACCATAGGCTTACTCAAGCAAAAGTTTTGAAGTACTCACCTTTCATTGACTAGAGACACCAACTCTCTATCTCTTCATGTAGGTACTACAGATACTTTGTAATCTGTGAAACCTACATGAGCAAACAATTTGCTGAATACTGGATCAGCTCATGCCGTGATGTCCATGTGATTCAATGGCTGTGTATGTTTATACTGTACATATACTGACTGTCATAAAAAAGGCCTCACCAAAATTTTGAAATAACTTTTTTTCTATTAGCAGAAGACAATAATTTTATGTATAAATTTGAATTATAGCCTAATCACTACATATCCTGCTATCGCAAACTCTCTTCACAAACCCGTGCTTCCCATGGTAAATTTGTCATAAGTTTTTACTTGTGCGCCCCATGCGACTTTGAGAAATGAGTTTGTTTTTCGAAATCTGCACACATGGTTGTTAGTCGAAACACAACTTGAAATTCATCCAAGAAGGATTCAAATATTCATATCCATAATTCAGATATATATAATACATGAAATAATGTAAATAATGAAGAATGTGCACGCATTTTGGACATGCTGGAAATGGGTAGTTCCCAAGATCCCGTCGCTAGACGTTTTAACGTATCAAGATCAACGATAGAGCCTTTGGATAGACGTGTGAACACCACAGGAAGTCTTCAGGACAGGCGTAGATCTGGTAGGCCCTAATCAACGTCTGTCCGTCAAGACAATGTTATATGTCAATGGCACCTTCGTGACCGTTTTAATACAGCTACATTGACATCTGAAGCAGTTGTTGGTAATCACATAGGAATATTAGTGCAAACACAATAGGACGCCGGTTACATGAACATTGGGCTAAGTGCAGGAGGCTTTATCGTGGAATGATAATGACACAACGTCATCGTCAACAGCGTCGCGTTTTGGCTCAAAATAGCCTCGGATCGCAATGGCGTACAGTTGTGTTCAGTGACAAGTCAAGGTTCAATCTTTCACATTGCCGACAGACGCGTTTGGGTAAATTGAGGTCGAAATGAATGCTATGTGCGTACTTTTGTTTTATAGCAAAACACTTCGATGGTGGTGGGGTTATGGTGTGGGCCGCCATTAACGATGCATTCAAAATGGACTGGGTTGTTGTTCAAGGCAATTTGAATGCCAGGGGGTACATTAACATAGTGTTACAGCCTGTTGTCCAATCCCTGCTTTGCCGACAACCTGGACTCACTTTTATGCATGATAATGTCCGTCCACACATGGGGTGTATCACCACAAACTTCCTCCAAGACATGAATAATGATGTTCTGCCATGGGCAGCCAACTCCCCGGACTGCAATCCAACCAAGCACATGTGGGATATCCTAAGATGTCGTTTACGTCAGCGTCAGCCAAAGCCTCAAATTGTGCAACAACTGACTGAAGCTCTTCATCAGGAGTGGGCTCGCATCCCGAGGTACCTTTTGCGTAACCTGTGTTGCTCAATGAGATGCAGACTGCAGGCTTTTATTGCTAGCACATACTTGTTACTAATACCTTTAAGGCAGTGGTAATTTCTAATCTTGAATAAAGCATGACAAATGTTTTTGTTTTAGCCTAAAACCTTACTCCACCATTGAAAAACTTCTCGATCAGTATATTCCGTCAAAAACAAATAATACCTGTATTTAGTGTCCTGCATTGAACACAGCTGAATGCATGTGAGGCGTTATTTATGACAGTCAGTATACATTGACAAAGGCAGCAGCAAATCATCTTTATCCAAGATCTCCCGAATATAGTAGTTACCAGATTTTGATTGTCTTTTATAGTTTACCTAATCTAATTAACAAATTGTAGTCAAAGTAATGTAGTCTAAAGGTCAAGGATGTTTATGTAGGTCAACATCAAACTTGTCAGAAGGTCAAGAACTTTTATGAAACCAGAGCTGAATAAGCAGCTGATTCGCTCCACAGGCCAGATAATTGCTTGATGTCCATCCTTTAGGTTTTGAGAAATTGATTTTTTGAGTTTCCACTAAATGACAATCAGAGAAATGACCTCGGTCCATTGAATATCAAAACATATGTTTCATCTAATCATAGTAATTTTTTTCAGTCTAATAAAGGATCACCCAAGGATCATTCTGGTGACATTTGGTTGATATCCATCAGGTTAGGTTCTGAGAAAAAATGATTTTCAAGGTTTCCACAATCAAAACCTTAAAAGACATACTTTTCATCTGATCATAATAACTTTTGGTACCTTGATAAAAGGACACCCAATGATCATTCATGTAAAATCTAATTGATATCGATCAATTAGGTTCTGAGAAAAGTCACTTTGTACCATATCTGGAAATAAGCCATGCCCAATAAAGCCATGTTTTTCAATGGATCAAAATTCTTGAACAACTTTGAGAGAGGGTCACCCAGGATCGTTCCCGTGAAGTTAGGTTGAAATTCATCAAGTAGTTTCTGAAGAGGAGACTTTTAAAGATAAGAGGGCCTTAGTGGCCCTAAATCGCTCACCTGAATGAACTGTCTAAGAATTGTACAATGAAGGTTTTGAATAAAGGATGATGAATGATCACTTATGCTTTTGCTTCTTTACAACTTGTGAATCCTTTTTGCCAATTTTCAGGTTGATTTTGCAAAATATGTGGCCTCTTATGTGCACACAAGGTTTTCTATGATTTGACCCCTAGACCTAGTTTTTGACCCCAGTTGACCCCATTTCAAACTCATCCAAATTTCAGGTTGGTAAGGCATAAAATGTGGTCTCTAGAGTGCATACAAGTTTTTTTCCTAAGATTTGACCCCATTACTTAGTTTTTGACCCCACTTAACCCAATTCTGAACTTGAGATTTCATCAAGATCATCATTCTGGCTAATTTACAGGTTGATCAGGCAAAAAATTGGGCCTGTAGAGTGCATACAAGGTTTTTCTAAGATATGACCCAGCGACCTAGTTTTTAACTCCAGTTGACCCAATTTCAAACTTGTCTGAGATGTCACCAAGACAATCATTCTTACCAAATTTCTTATTGATTGGACAAAAACAAGAGCACCGCCTACGGGTGCCTACGCTCGGCTGTCGAGTGCTGGATTGTGGGAAAAAATCGAAGTCGAAAAAGGGGCATAATTTGCACAAAATGCATCTAGAGTTATCCCCCTTGATAGTATAGGTTGCTCTTTTGATAGTGAACATGTGTGCCAAGTTTCAAGTGAATGCCTTCAGTAGAACCAGAGATATAACAAAATGTCAAAGTTTTTGCACGACGGCAAAGACGACGACAACAACGACAACGACACAGAGGCTATAGCAATACCTTGGGTTTTCTCCGAAAACAACCGAGCTAAAATGTGGCCTCTAGAGTGCATATAAAGCAATGTTGACAACGGATGACGGAAGACTGATAACGGACATCCACCTAACCAAAATAGCTCACATTAAGCATGTCATGCTCAGGTGAACTAAAAAAGTTTATGACCAGATGCACAAATGGATGGACAGACAGACAGATGTATGCACAACTGACACACAGATAGGTGGATGCACAACCGACACAGCCCAATGACAATAGCCACAGTGACCTTCAGCAAGTGGAGCTAGAAAAGTGAATATGATTTTTTAGGGGAGACTTGATAGTAATGCTGTGAGGCAACTATAATGAGTTTCAAAAACAAAAGATTAGTAAGTAAATATTACCCCTTGTAATGCTGATTAAGAACCTTGGTAAAATTGCATTCAAAATCAAAGTGCCAAAAAGCACTGAATGCACTAGTTGTGAGTCAGTATTTCTTTGGAAAATGTAATTTTCCAACTCTCCTTGTTTAAAATAAATAACCAGATGGTATATACTTAAATCAGACGGCACATATGTGCAGGCTGATCTGTGTCCATACTTCTTGGTAAAGCAGCAATATTCAGAGTTCAGTTTGACAAGTAACTTTGAAATGTACACTTTTCATTTAGAATTTGGTAAACGAATGAAAACAAACCCGTTTTTTTGTATGGAGTCAACAAAAAGGGTTCCAATGACCCAAAAGAACGGCTCAAATAAGGGTCCTCCCTTAAGTTTTGTAGTCCTGCTTTAAAGGCTATTTAGTTATAACAATGCTCAGTTTTTGTGCAAATCGAGGGGTCAGCACAACATTATTGTAAGTAACAGGCACTTACAATAGTGTTGCACTTACCCCTCGAAATATTTAAATATTCTCTAAAACAGTCTTCAATTCTTTTCTGAAGTTGATTTTCAGAGGTCCTACAGACTTGCATCAGATAGCTTTGATAGTCCTGGGGTCCCTTATAACCCTGTCAGAATTAGTATGTTTGAAATCCTTTACAGAATTCCAGGATCCACAGTTTATTGCGTGACGTGCACCAAGCGGATTTATATTTTGTTAGCACGTCAACACTGGGTTATGCCCAGTCAGTTCTGTACTAAACCAAAAGGTACAGAACCAAGTATAAGACGACTAGTCTTATACTAAAATCAAAAGTCTTAACTGCCTATCAATAACAACACTGGGCTAAGTATAAGACGGGATAGCCTTATACTAGACCAGTATTGTATCAACCAACCCATGTTGTATTAAACCGGTAAAAAACAGGGTTAGTACAGGACAGGGACAATACCTTGTATTATACCAACGACCTTATACAAGGCAATATAAGCTTGGCTACTGTTCAAACCGGGAGAAATTGTGGACATGTATGTGACCCAACAACTCTGAGCATCTGCTGCAACTCTAAGGGTCAGCAAATTATGTCCACCAGCGTATTTCCAAATAAGAACAATCGCTAGCTATTTGAGTTCCAAGTGCTCGATGTGAAGACCAACCAAGAACTGATAAAATTTGGCAAATCACCTCCTTTTATACCCGAAAATAGTCACGTGTAAGAAACTCATTTGTGGTCCTCGGTGCCGTTCGTTAAAGGAAACTTTAACATACTTTAATGAGCGTCTACACACAAAGAACAATGCAAGCGTCTAGATGATAATTACCACATAAAAGCAAATTTCTCAATAGAAATCGTTTGAACTATGGCAAAACGATAGGTTTAGGTAATTTCATCTAGGACACATCAAATAAGGGTATAAACAAAGGAGGATACCCATAAGTCTCTTCACAATCAAGTCTAGAAAATCCCATTTATTACAAAACGATGATCATTTTATATTTCCTAGAATGGAGACTTACTAGACTAGGAACTTTCTCACGGACAACTCGGCCTTTCCGTGACAATTGAAAGCACTGAATGCACTAATTGTGTGTCATTGTTCATGGAAAATGCAATTTTTAAGCTGTACCTATCCAAAAAGGGAAATCAGAGTAAAGATTAGGATAAGACTGCAAATATGTACATGCTGATCTTTGTCAATACCTCCTGCCAAAGCAGGAGTGACCCTTTAAGTTTTGGATGTTACATATTTCACTCAAGGGAAACAAATCTCCAGAAGTCAACTTGTTCTAGATTGGCATTTATTCCCCCTCCAAAGCAATTTTTAGGAAAAGTTTTACAGGGGACATTTGATCCCGTGCAGGATATAAAGCTACATGTACATAGACGACATGATTTTATGAAACCCATTCATGAAGATCTGTAGTTTATCTATGATACATGATATTTGTGTTGTTGATCTGAGATAATCCAGATGTTTTGCCCCTTCTTCCAATCTTTATTTATTATTTTAGTTTTTTTCATTTTGAGTGCTACTGGCCAAAAGACCACCAGGCTATTGTCATGGCAGTAGGTCCATCATGTATGCATTTGTGTATCCATCGGCCTGTAAATTTTTGTTTATCCCTTTGCTGTTTAATCCCTGCTTTTTACGTGCCTGTGATTTTATGATTGAGGAAACATTGTGAAAAAAGAAGAAATTGCTTCTGACAAGCAATTTCTTCTTTTTTCACACTATTTTCTACCCTACTGAATGGTTATTTTTCAAATTAAATCCACTTTAAATTTTCGTCTGCAATACCTTTGAATTTGGACATGTCCAAAATTTTGTTAAACAGGAAAGGGTTAACCCTTGTCATGCTGAATTGAATCCTGTTTAAGAATTGTACACATATCAAAGAACTGAAAGCCCTAGAATCCAAGAGTGTAGGACAATCTTTCTCTTTGAAAATTAATATCAAGAAAAACTCTGCCTTGAAAAGGGACAAGCAGGTGGTTTAGACTAAGATCAGACAGCACATAGGTGCAGTCAGAACTTTGTCTTTACCTTTAGCCAAAGCAAGACTATTTCAGATTCCACATTATAAGGGTTAAAAATTTTCTTCTCAACAACGTCAAGAGGACCATGGTGGTCCTGGATTGCTCACCTGAGTCTCTTTGACCCAAGGGACATCTCATCAATAAAACATAGAGATATTTTCAACTTAAAAACAATACCATTGATCAACTAAATGAACCTACATACCTAATATTGTGAAGGCTCCCTGCCTTCTGGATTTAAAAATAATGTTTGCTCTTTGTTTATTCTTACCGTCCTAGGCATCATAGGTTAGGCAATGTTTGCCTCTGTTGATGCTTTTTGTTTATATGTAAAAAGGGTTGCAACAAGGCAAAGCCGTAATATGACCCAAGTCAAATTAGTACAAGTACAGTAGGTGATGCTACATACAAAATATGAAAGCCATAAATTTCGACGAAGATTTTTGAAAATTTTATGTAAAAAGGAATTACCCTAGGCGGAGCCTAAATATGACCCTCAGGTGACTTAAAAAGAACTGAATGTATTGTATCTGGATTTTGCATACCCTTAGGTAATCCTTCATCAGATTCCTTTAGAGAACTTTGATTGATTGAAAATCATGGCTTTTACATGCACAACTACTGGTACTTTTCACCATAAATATTGTTTTTTGTTATTCCTTTATCAGCATATTAAGGCCTGTGGAGATACGCAGACTCTCAAAAGTCTAAACTCTTGTCTGGATAAGTATTGGACATGTTGAAACAAAATCACTTTCTCTGATATACAGAATTAAATGTTTCAACCCTATATTACGTTTATTTTCAAATTCAGATCAATTTTGAAGTTTCATATCTTGACCAGTCTCAAGTTTTATTCTCTTGACAGGGATTTACATCATTTTCAAGAAGACAAGAGGACCAAGCTGGTCCTGAATTGTTCACCTCACTCTAAGGAGAATCAGTGAAGACATATGAGCCTATGTGTGAGATTTCAAACAATTTCACAGGTGCGTGATGGACATACACTGTGCAGCTTAGACAACCACCCAATGCAATTAAAATACTAACTGTTTGTCTGAAGAGGGTTTAAGGTCGTATCTAGCTACAAAGTGCATAGCAAAGACTCGGGCCAGACTGTGCAGCTGCACAGGCTGGCCAGAGGCTCTGCTTTGCACTAATGGGAAATTGTTGGGAATGTCATTCACAGGCTCATATGCAGTTACAAACAAGGTTGCAAATTGTCTTAATATGAAAAACAACAAAGGTAAATAACTAAAATATTAAGCTAGCTAGAGTTAGGGTTCTTGTGCACTGCAATTCACAATCAAGAAATTAACATAGCTGCTAAGTTTCAAGTCCAACTGCCATAAAATGAGTTATGCTCCCCACATAGAAGTGGATGTTGCCCGCCTGTTGGATGGCTGGATGCCAGATGTCAAAGGTGATCACATAATATAATCAGGACTTTGGCTGTACATAATTTACTTGAAAATTTATAATCTTTATTGGCCAAGTTGTTTGTTGAGATTAAGTGAAAATAAGCCTTGCTTTGCAAAAGCAATATTAATTGGCTAATCAAAATTTCAAAAGTAATGAGTCACTTAAAGAAATTCTTTCCAAGTTTGTTCAAATTGACACTATATTGTTAAGATATTAATTTTTGTTCATAGACTTCAAATTTTAAATAATCCCTTCAAAAGGATATTCATGTTTATGAGCCTATCAAAAATTTCACAAATAAGGTCTAAAATGACAAATTCAAGACAAATCCCAGCATTTTTTTTTTTAAATTGATGATGGGTTTTTACCTGTCCGACAACACCCATAACTATGGATTTTCAACTAAAATTAAGAGAAAAGGTAACCATAGGAATATTTCTTTCAATTGAAAATTGACCCTTATATCTAGGAGGTGAACATATTCAAAGAGTTGTAGATGATTACCAACAAATAACTTACAATGGACACGGGACAATCAAAGCAGCTCTAATTCAGCATTTCAAATATGTGGTCCATTGACAGATAAGGGACTGTCTTGGTAGTGTGTTAATTGTTGAACCTATTTAGACTGTTCTGACTGCCTAGGCCGTTTGGGTCAATTAATGTTTTCCCACTTGGCTGACTTTCTGAATCTAGAATCAAGAATATACCTTCCTGTAAAAGAACTTTATAGATGCCACCTTCAGTTGGCCTGTACTAAAACAAATTCCTTTTTCGAAGTTTTATTTTGTCCTTACATATATATTAAACATCAAATAAAGTGATACATGATCTGTAATTTCTTTATTGGATATTGATAACAAGAGGAATTTGATGGCAAAATGTCTGTCCTTTGGAAAAGATTTTATTAAAAATGTCCTTTCTTTTGCATTTTTGCATTCAACATGTAATATACATATATAGAATGTAATTTTTTCTCATCAAAATACAACCTGTAATCTACATAATCTTGTCACTTTTTCTATAGTATCATTTTCAGTTCTTGAATTGAATAGTCATATTTCAAACAAGAACACTATCTGCTAAACTGTATATAAATACAAAATTATTTTCTTCTTTAGTAACATGGCTTTGATTTATCATCGTTAATCTCTTTCATTTTGGAAAAATTCTAAATCTTCATCATCTGGTAATTGGCTACACCTTCCTCTACACGGAATATTACGTAACATCAGTTTTCACAACTTTTTTTGTTGGAGATTCTAAGCTTGTTTTCAGGTCATCTATAGAATGTTTATCAGTCAAATGTTTCCGTTTAGTCCCGTTTGTTATCACAGGCAATCCATTTTCATCCAACAGACAATCCGACGGTTTAGAACACTCTTGTGGACCTGCACCAGGCTTTGTATAAATGATGTACTTTATGGAGTCTTGTTGAATTGGTATACTGATGGAATCAAGTAATCCCTGTAAGAAAATAAATGTGCGTCATTTTTCTTCTCTTTCAAATAGAGGATATTGAAAGAGTCATGAAAAACCAAATTTATTAAACAAGTCATCTTTGAATAGATAAAAACAAGACTGAGCCGAGTTTTTATCTGTTTATAGATGCTGAGTTTAATAAATTTGGTATTTGATTAGCACAAATTTGATATTCTATTTATAATACCGGTATGACCTGAATTTTAGTGATAAAGTCCCTAAGACGCAAAAATAAAGTGATTTACTGTATTCAATGTTTTGATTAAATTAAGAGCCTGTGCCTGACCTTTCAAACAATTGAATGTGTGCATCATGTTATGACTCCGATCAGCCTGTGCAGTCATTTAAAAGGCTAGAAATCTAACATTGGACTTCAAAACAATCAAAGGTTAATCTCATGGGTTTGATTCCCGAGCTGGCACACTAACAAACTAATTGTCTTGATGCGACGTTAAACTGAGGTCCCATGAGACAGTGCTCTAAACCAAGCACGCTAAAGAACCATGGCCGATCTCAGCAGTAGTTTTGTCATGTATCCTTGCACTATCTCCCGTAAAAACTAACCGTCTTCTGGGGGGGCGTCACTCATATTAGCATATGCTTCAGTAGTGAAATAAATAAATGGAAATAAATAAATCAGTGCAAAACAGTTTTAACTGTCTATAAATAAATAGGCAGTTACAACCATTTTGCACTAAGGCATGGAATTATTCTGTCATTTTTACCTTGTCAATGTAGGTTTGATTTATTGAAGACATTCCAGTAACAAACTCTTCAACCCCATTGGATGGAGGGAAAAAGTGAGTTACGAGTGACAGTATTTCAGGTACATCTTTCTCAAGGAGATACAAACAAGCATTTGGTCCTGCATCAAATGTGTAGGCAACCTGCAATATATATGATAATGAGAGAATAATGCTGAAGATAAACATAATTATTCTGTGTACCATGCTATAATGAATGAAATATTATCCCTTAATGAAGAGGCTTGAGATATACAAGTGAAAACTAAAGCTTGTCTCAGGATGTGACACAATATCCGCGTACGGACTTTCAGTGTAATGAGACACTTTTTGGTTATGGAAATTTTAAGAGATTCTGTTCCCTCAATTAGAAAAAGCCAATTAAGTGGAACTGGGCATTTCAAATGCATGATCAACAAGAGCTGTCACTGTAAGATGACAATGCCCCCGACACCGCTTTGATAGTAATAAGGAAGTTATGGCCAATGTTAAAGTTTTTGGACGGAATGACGGACGGACGGACGGACAGACGGACGGACAGACGGACGGACGGACAAGTCAAATTTATTATGCCTCCCTATCGGGGGCATAATAAAGAATAACTGATAGAGGAATATGGGACACAAAATAACTACTTTATTTGTACAAAGAAGGAAATAATACAATCATGTTTACCTAATGTCACGGTTTTTACAAAGTGACCTTGACTTTTGTAACAAAGGAATAGATTCTTAAAATGAAGTGAACACTAGGGAGATATGATTTAAACATACATCCACAAATGTTCAAGTAATGGTCAATGAACTGACTAACACACTATGGCACACACACCAAAGTAAAGCTTTGGCAACTATATCTAAGGTTATTGGTTCAAACCTATTTATATTACATCAATTGGGATACAAGTTTTTACGACTTGGATCTAACCCTGTCAATTCTGCTTCCTGGACATTAACCAGTATATGCGCCAAATGTGTGGGCCAAGGAAAAAAAAGATTGATAGTGGCTCCCCAGAATCTAACTCAGGACAAGTTACGAGCTCTTCCTCTGGACCACATAGACCACCATTGTCTCAGTCATTGAAAGCAGACAGGACAAAAATTTCAAGGAATCTGGATGTCTGGCATTTCATTAAAAGAAAATGAGCCTGTATGTGACATTTCTAACTATATAAAATGTGCGTGGCATTCAAATATTGAGCAGTGCAGACAGCCACTTACTGTGCATATAAACTTACCTAATGTTGTACAAGTATCTTGAGACCTTATCTATCTACTTAACGCATGGTGAAGACTGGTCAGACTGTGCAAAAGCACAGGCTGGTCAGAGTCTTTGCTTTGCGCATATTTGAAATTGTTGGAAATCTCACGCACAGGCTCAAACTTCTTTGAGATATTCTGTTAATTGGTCGTAACTTGATGCAAATATGACTTTGTATGAAATCTAACAACTTTCTTTCACCAGGAAAAGAATCAAAGCCCATCAATAGTAGTGTTGGGCAATCGACTTTAAATCAAAATCAATTATTGGTTTTAGTCAGAAGATTTGTTTTCTTAGAAATTAATACAGCACTTTCTGTACCATTCTTTGAAGAATAGATTCATGTGAATGTTTAGTAAAAACTCATGACCTAAAGACTCTTTTTGCAGATTTTTCTACTAACCTCATGGTGCAGAATGAAAAAGTTGTAACTGCCTATAAACATATAGGCAGTTACATCTGTTTCACACTGAGCCATCTAACTGATGTCAATTTTGAAAACAAAATTTAAAATTATATAATGGCTTTCATGTATGTGTTAGGAACTGATTAATTGATTATGAAATTTCTTAGTCGATTATCACAATCGGAAGCCCAAACCAACTGATTATCAATTATAATCGATTGATCTGTCCATCACTAATTGATAGAGTCTCACCTTGACTTTATCATAGTGTTTATTATATGCATGTACTAGTCCCATAATTTGTCTGGATATATCTGTCTGGTAAGATATAGGAGGATATGTATCTAAGCACACGGCATGTAACTGATTACTGTCCTAAAACAATACAAGAAAGACAGGATTATAAAACATAAAACATGATATAGAGGATATCAAATGAGTTGTCATTAAATACCAAATTTATTTAACCCTTTGCAGTTTAATCCCTGCTTTTTACATGCCTGTGATTTTATGATTAAGAAAACATTGTGAAAAAAGATGAAATTGCCTCTGACAAGCAATTTCTTCTTTTTCCACACTATTTTCTACCCTACTGAATGGTTATTTTTCAAATTAAATCTACTTTAAATTTTCGTCTGCAAAACCTTTGAATTTGGACAGGTCCAAAATTTTGTAAAACAGGAAAGGGTTGACGAGTCATCTAGAAACAGATAAAAACGAGGCTACGAGGCTTTGCTGAGTTTCTATTTGTTTGAGATGACTTGCTCAATAAATGCTGTATTTCTTTATCACAAATTTGATTTCTTATTTATAATTTAACCTAAATTTTTGCAACAAATCCAGGAATTTCCCAAAATTTGTAGATCCGAGTTATTCCGCGAAACATATAACGACATTGTGAATTGATGTCATCAAATTCATTATGACATCATTATCACAACAAAAATATAACAAATTGATGCAAATTGCAGACTTAAGGTGGCAATGGACAGCGGCCTCCGGACTCTATTAACCAGAAATGGGCTTTCGTTTATTTTACGGCTTTTTTTGCGCGTTATTTAAAAAGACAAGTTTTCGTAAGATTCTACTTATGGAAATAACGTAGAATAATGATGGTAAAACTTCATAATTTAGCTTCTTTTCAACATTTGATATTAATTGAATGACTGTTTCATTAAATTTAGCAATAAAAATGCGTTAAAACCGTGATTCGATTAGGGGGAACACTGAAAAATAACGAAAAATGTTCTTATTTGCATGGAAAGGTATGCTGAATTTTTCACCAAATGAAGGAAAAAAATGGAAATATTGGAAAATATGAAAAATTCATTGTGTATTTTTTTCAAAAAATAGGTTTTTGTGGCATTTTTACCTAGTAAAATTACAAAAATTAGTGCATTTTTAAATTTTGAAAGCAAATTGTGCAAATTCAATTGATCAAAGAGAAATTTTCTTGTCAATAGCCATTGTGTACATGTATAAGGTCTATCAAAATGTATTTGTTTTATAGCTATAACTTAGTACAGGGTTTATGATAAACCTTAAATGAATATAACCGTTTTACTGAAAAATGGCCTATACCACTCAAGGGCAGATAACTCTAGCTTGAAAACGAGCGTGGAAAGGTACCTTCAAATTTTGATATAATGACTACACAATGTTAATCTACAACATATGTGACCAAGAAAAAAATTCATTGGGCGGAAAAAAATGACGCCATGTGTCCATTGCTACCTTAAATTCAAATTGCAATTTAACTGTAACATGAATACAAACACTTCTTTCATTGGAGGTGATAAAAAGTCAGATCCTGGGTCCTGACCTTGAAAGATGACCTTGAACATCGTATCAAAAGAAAAGTTTTATTTCATCAAAATGAACAGCGTGGAAACAACGATGCAACGGTTAAGGCAAAATCCCATGTTGCTTCTCTCTTTATTTGCGAAAAGAGATGAGTCAAAAAGATGTGACTGCAACATACTAGATCTGGTACACCAACTAGATCTCTGTATTTAGCTTTGTGAGTAATGTTGCTATGATCTGGAAGTTTGAGTGATTGGGCAACTGTATGAAATGTCAAAATGAGTATTTTAATCTTGTGCTGGACAACTGACCTTCATTGTTTCCCCAGCAAATGTTTCAAAATCCTTTTTCAAAATGGCCTCCTTAATTCTTGTAACCCTCTCAGGAACACATCTAATTCTTTGTTGTACTAACTCACTTGTTCTGACTGTAGTCTGCATTCCTTCTGAACTTCCTATATGCTTCTTTTGGTCACTAACCTTAATTAAATGAGTTTTTGAAAATGTATGCCCCCTAAATAGCAATTTTTTAAAAAACTTTGACATTGACCTTGTTACATGACCTCGACCTTGGTATCTGTAGATGTGCATCAAGATCTATCATCATACCAAATATTAGCATTGCATCTTGGGTTGCCTAGCAGTACTGTAAAACAATATAGTTCCTATCTTCCGATGCAGGGGCGTTAAAAAAGAAATTCCTAATTATAATGGGTTAGTGTGAAATAGTGGTAACCTCCCATATGTGTATACACAGTTACAACAGTTACTGTGTCATATTGACTCATATATTTTCGTATATTTGGACTGGTTCATATTCTAAAACATTTACAATTTTCGTGAGAAATTCAAAGACATTACAAGTTTATCAAGGGACTTTTTGACATCCTTTCAATGGCCTTACCAACAACCTGCCAGTAGAGCTAAAGAGAAGTTCTCTTGCTAAATTCCATTCTTATTTTGCCAAGTTTTCTATTCCAATGGTTGATCATTTGTTTTTCAATTGCAAAAAGTGACCATTTTTTAAATCCATGGGTCAGCACAAAACTGTTATAATTATATAGGCATTTACAATAGTTTTGCACTAATGCCTTAATATGCAAATATTATTGACTGAATATTTTTTTCAAATGAAAAACTAATCATTTTTATATTCAAATTATTTTACTTTTGACAAACCTGAAGTTATAGTAGTCTGTTAAAGGCAACAGTACTTAATACATACCACTAGAATGAGTACACGTAGTTCAGGCCAGTGAGATTCAGGTGCAAGTTGCCAGGCTATAGAATCACTACCATCTGCTTCCTCTCCTTTCTCCCAGACTACAAATCCTCCATATACACTCCGACATGCACTTCCTGAACCACGCCTAGAATAGGAAATGCAGCTTGTTACACTAAAACAGACTAGAACTTTAAATCAATTGATTCTGGTCAGACTGTAAAGACTATAGTCTGGACAGGATTGTTATGGGAGACCACTCTTACCACTGTCCTGCTTAGCTTCATTGATTTAAATACAATTTCTGACACCTGTGTCAGGGAAGTTCTTCTTTGGCTCAGTGGTTAGCGCATTGGACTTGTTAACCAATAATTTAAAATTATTACTTGTCTGCATAGGTTCAACACTGGCTTTCTGTCAGTAATTTTCAGCTATGCTTCAGTTGCGGACAGTTTGTTTGTAAGATGGGGGCTTGTCCAGGATAAGGCCATTGAGCCATTTATGTCGCTGTTGCACTGACTTTGTTAGTAAATGAAGCACTTGCTGCCTTTATAGGCTTATTGTCATCAATATATGATGACTCTTAAGGGGGTGTATGTTATGGGAGACCACTCTCACCACTGTCCTGGATAGCTTCATTGGTTTAAATACAATTTCTGACACCTGCGTCAGGGAAGATCTTCTTTGGCTCAGTGGTTAGTGCATTGGACTTGTAAACCAATAATATAAATATTACTTGTCTGCATGGGTTTGACAACGGCTTGCATAAAAGTCAGAAAGACAAAACAATGGCCCATTTAATAATAACTTATTTTTATTTGTGTTTATAAAGATTTGTGCAATCTGATTGAATAAATACTTGGTTTTATTCTCAAATAAAATCAATTTTGAATATGCAGCTATTTTGAAGCTTATGCAAAAATGTGTCTAATTGTGGAAAAATCTTAATAATTTTCCTTCGTGATACTTAATTATAGGAGATGAAGTGGTATTTGTTGATTTCAGTGAGGTACTAAACTAAAAACCTAACCACACTCATGTATGAATCCTCTTTGCATATTCATACAGTGTGATTAGGTTTTAAATATAATACATCCATGAAATCAACAAATACTCTCTTCATCTCTTAAAACAATTGATCTCCATCTGGGACTTATATTGAGAAAGACAAACCTTGCTATATCCGATATGACTCCTTTAATTTTGTACAGTTTGGCAAGGGTGTAAGCTGAAAGTAAAGATAATGACTTGTCAGTAAAATTCAAAATTGCTGAAAATTTTGTTTTAATTTGAGCTAATGCAAAGAATGATTTTTTTTGCAAGCAACCCAAACTTTTTAGGCAATGCAAAACATGAAATCAAATAAAATAATCAATTTAGGTGTTCATAAAATGGAATGATGATTGATCTTACTAGAAAAACAAACAATTTTTCTTTTTCTTTAATGCAAAAATAAGACAAAATGTGAATAGATTTTGAGTCAAATTTCCTTATAGCACTTCATTTTACACATAACAACATGTACAAGGCAGTGCCATTAAGATTTGTTGATTGGTTTTGGCTCAGATGTCAAAAAGATTTAAATGTACGCAAGCAGGGTATACAATTTTTTTTGTGACTTACTGGTTAGGTAGTTAATTCATAAAATGTTAATCTAACATTATTTCTCAATATTATACCGAAAGCATTAATGTTATAAATGTACATGCATTTCTGTAACAAAGATAGTTGTAAGAAATATAAGAACATAAGAAACATAGAAAATACTTTTTCACCTCTCCTGATCTTAAAGCATATTAACAAGAGAAATAAACAAGAGGGATATTGGCCCTAGAAAGCCCACCTGAGGTGTTGCTTACAAAAATTGCAAGCATTCTGACCAAGTTTAAAAACATTTGTTCCACAAATATCGCCTCTAGAGTGCACAAAGGGGTTTTTGTAAGATTTTGATCCTGTGACCTAGTTCTTGACCCTACATAACCCAATGTTAAACTCATCTAAGATATCATGTGGACAAACATTCTGACTAAGTATCAACACATTAGGACCAAAAATATGGCCTCTAGATTGCCCACAAGGTAATTCTTAGATTTGACCCCATGACTTTGTTTTTGGCCCCACTTGACCCAATTTAGACCCCATCCAAAACAATATGAAAACAAACACTCTGACTAAGTTTTAAGACCTTTGGACCAAAAATATTTGTGTTTATTGTTTAACATTAATAGATCCCTGAGAAATAGCTCAATTTTTGAAATTCATTTATAGTGAATTTTTTAATTGTCATTCACTGACTAATAAACAATTCATATCCTGTTTGGTGCAAATTATCTTGAGTAACAATTTCCGTAGAGTTTCAGGATTTTATGTCCTTTTGATTTTATTCTTGAGAAACTATTGTTGAAAAAGAAGAAAACCTTGTTACAAGTAATTTATACTTTTCCCATAATGTTTTTCAACCACTTAGGAGAGTAACTTCTATTCAAATTTTGCTCATTTTCATACTGTTTTGCAACCTCCTTTCATTTTGGGCCAGTCTAAACTTTTAACAAGAGGACCAAGATGGTCCTAGATCGCTCACCTGAGTCTCTTTGACCCCTGGGACATCACCTTAATTAGATAGGCAGATGTCAAAAAGAAGATAATTGCCTTAGATCAATACCATGGAATGTTTTCAGCGAAGAGCAAGACAGATATGCCTTTTTGCTCTTTGATTCTATGTAAAAAGGGATGCACCCGGGCAAAGCCCAAATGTGATCCCAGGGTCTTGATATGAACAAACTTGGAAGAGGTCCATAAGATAATGCTACATACTAAATATGAAAGCTGTCTGCCTACTGGTTTCAAAATAAGAAGATTTTAGAAGGGTTTCCTATTTTCACCCTTCGTGCTAAGATGAGCTGAAAAGGATGCGCCTGGGTGCAGCCCAAATATGACCCAAGGGTCTTGATATGAACAAACTTGGTAGAGGCCCACTAGGTGATGCTACATACCAAATATGAAAGCCGTCTGCCATCTGGTTTCAGAGTAGAAGATTTTTAAAGATTTTCGCTCTTTGATTCTTTGTAAAAAGGGTTGGGCCCGGGCAAAGCCCAAATATGATCCTAGGGTCTTGATATGAACAAACTTGGTAGAGGTCTACTAGATGATGCTTCATACCAAATATGAAAGCTGTCTGCCTTCTGGTTTCATAGAAGAAGATTTTTGAAGATTTTCTTTTTTTTACCCTTCGTGCTCTTAAGAGATAAAGGGATGCACCTGTGCAAAGCCCAAATATGACTCTAGGGTCTTGATATGAACAAACTTGGTAGAGGCCCACTAGGTGAAGCTACATACCAAATATGAAAGCTGTCTGACATCTGGTTTCAGAGAAGAAGATTTTTAAAGAATTTCGCTCTTTGATTCTATGTAAAAAGGGTTGGGCCCGGGCAAAGCCCAAATATGACCCCAGGGTCTTGATATGAACAAACTTGGTAGAGGTCCACTATATGATGCTACATACAAAATATGAAAGCAGTCTGCCTTCTGGTTTCAGAGAAGAAGATTTTTAATGATTTTCATATTTTCACCCTTTTTGTTAAGGGTAAAGGGAAAGTTAAGGGTGGATTTAATTAATTTGAACAACTTTGGTAGAGCTTGACCCAAGGAACATCCCTGCCAAGTTTCATCAAGATTGGCCAACTGGTTTAGGAGGAGAAGATGTTTAAAGAAATTGTGGACGACGGACGACGCACGACTGACGACGCACGACTGACGACGGACATTCTACGATCCCAATAGCTCACCTTGAGCACTTCGTGCTCAGGTGAGCTAAAAAGCAGGAAATGTAAGGAAATATTTCTACCCAGACAAGCATATCCTGCAGCAGAAGAGGCAAGCCCAGCCGCAGTGGGAAAGTTATTTTCTGAACATATGTGTAGTTTATAGTTTAACATCTCTTTACTGACAGAACCCTGGGATTCAGCTCTCTGTTTTACTGAAAAATGGGAAAAACAGTATTATGGACATATTATGAGCATGTGTGTGACATTTTCAGCCGTTTCTTGTGTACACAACATTAAGACTAAAGTCAGCCTTGACATGTGCACAGTCTGATCAGAGTCTTCAACACATGCTAAATTGATAGCTAAGGACACAAAGTCTCAGGATTTTAGTATCACATTAAAAAACTGGGGACCTGAGGACTCAATAGCTAGGTTTAAGAAGGGGGGGGGGGGTCCCTGCATAAGGTTTTGAAGTCACTACTTTAAATGTGGACTATTTCTTTATAGCTATCCTTAAGTTATTGTGTAAAAAAATCAAATACTTGGTTTAAGCTACATATATTGTATTGATATGTACCTTTTGGTATCAACTTCATGAAAAGGATTGAAGACTGTTTAAAACAGTCTTCAATACTTCTGAGAAGTTGATTCTCAGAGGGTCCTAGGGATTAAAATCAGAAAGTTTTGAGAGTCCTGACTACTTATTCAAGTCTCAGACTCGCAAATCCTGCGTCCCTGAAAACCCTTTAGTCTATGCTCAGAATCAAAGAATGCTCCAAATACACTGTATGCCTGTCCAGGCTACTCAATGCCTGTACAGTTGATATAGTTAGATTGACTACCTCTATTAAGTGACCACTTTTATTTAGTGACCATCATAAAATGTCCATTAACCCTAAGCAAAAGCCCTGAAAAAGGAGACATTGTTTAACGCACATTTTTTTATTATTGAATCTCATGATGTTGGAACTGATTAGAATCATCTCAATGAGACAATTCTTATGGGTTCCAACATCATAGGGTTTCGTAAAAATATGCGACAGTCAATAAATGCTACCAAAATTACCTATCTTATTTGTCATGAAATATTTATTAGGCGACCATTCCCATAAGCTACCACTTTTGGTCGGTTCCCTAAATGGTCGCTTAACACAAGTGTTACTGTATATCAAGCACAGATGGATATGATTGAAATTTCACACAAAGGATGATATAGTACATGTATACAAGGACACCTAGATCACACTTAAATTTCAGCCACCAAATTTTCCATAAAAAGTATGTAGTTGTCTATGGAGAACTTGTATCTGTTCCCAGTCAAATAAAAGTTGAAAAAATTACATTTAACTTAAATGTTATACTGAAGGACAAGAGTGTGAGAGTAACAATATACACCAGGAATTTTCAAGGAATGCCCCTTTTTCTGTGACACAGCTTACTATCACAAAATTGCCATATGCTTACGGTCACATGATTAGGAAGATTCTGTGAAAGTTTCTTGCAAACCCATCCATAATTGAAGGAGGACTGGAGTTGTGTTAATGAGAAATGGACATCAGGACAGACAGACAGAGTGGATGATACCATGACACTAACTCCTTTTTGCTACAAGCTTGAAGGACCTATTAGCCTTATATCTTACAGGTCCTCCCTGATGAAAACAGGTCCTCCAAGAAAACTATGGATATTATTTAGTAATTTAGGAGAAAATTGTTAGAAAAACATTGGAAAAGACAAGCAATTTCTTCTTTCCCACAATGATTTTCACAGGATAATGATAATATCATTATTGGAGAGGCAACTCGAGAGGAAATAAAATATATAGATTAGAAGTGATATAGCCATTACTTACAGGCCTGAAGGAGCTGCAGTTTTATTACTTCTACCAGTCCTCCTTAACAAGAGGCCCAAATGGGCCTGTATCACTCCACTGGCTTTAAAATCTTTAGACTTTCATTAAATAAAGCTTACTATAAATGAATACATTAACACTCCAAAATCTCCTTAGACCTATTTTATAATGATTAACTGGTTCTGGTCCATATTGCAACAAAATACTCAATCACAATGAACCTGCATCCTTTATCCATCTTATTAAAACATAAGTTTCAGAAGGAGATGTCCTTCAAAGTTTTCGGGCACAAAATAGGCCCCACCTGCCATGCCCATATTTATGGACCAATCAAAATTTCCTTGAACAATTTAAGTAAATAGTCACCCAAGAAACATTCTGGTTAAGTTTCATTGAAATTGGCTGAGTGGTTCCGAAGGAGATATCGTTCAAAGATTTTGGTCTCAAAATAGGCCCCGCCCTGCCAAGCCCAAATTTATGGGCCAATCAAAATTCAGCTTACAATTTTTTGAAAAGAGACACTCAAGGAACATTCTGGTAATGTTTCATTGAAATCAGCCAAGTGGTTCAGGAGAAAATGTCATTCGAAAATGTCGGGCTAAAAATAGGCCCCGCCCTGCCATGCCTATATTTATGGACCAATCAGAATTTAGCAGACAATTTAAGTAAAGGGTCACCCAAGGAATATTCTGTTAAACTTTCATTGAAATCAGCCCAGTGGTTCAGGAGGAAAAGTCGTTCAAAGATTTCAGGCTCAAAATAAGCCCCACACTGCCGCACCCATATTTATGGGCTAATCAAAATTTCTTGAACAATTTAAGGGTTACCCAAGGAAGATCCACCTCAAGTTTCATTGAAATCGGCCAAATGGTTTGGGAGGAGAAGATTTTTAAAGATTTCAAAGTGAAAAAATGCCACGCCCTGCCACACCCATATTTGGGGGCCAATCAAAATTCTTTGAACAATTTAAGAAGAGGGCCACCCAAGGATCATTTCTACCAAGTTTTGTTAAAATCCACCTATTTGTTTGGGAGGAGAAGATGTTTAAATGAAAAGTTTACGCACAGACTGACGCATGCACACACACATGCACGCACGACGGACACTCGGCCATGACAATAGCTCGCTGGCCTTCAGCCAGTGGAGCTATATAGAGCTCGCTGGCCTTCCGCCAGTGGAGCTTAAAACCACAGGTCTCAGGCCTGAGGACTGGTGTAAGTGTCGACCCCTGATATGACCACCTTCAGAGTCATACAAAAACCTAAAGAAGTACTTTGGCCATGTACAAATTTGTTAGTAAAGATTGAATTACAATAATGTATTCATCAATGTCATGAGAATAATCTCCATAGTACAACTTTGCTATCTCTGGCATATCTGATTTTGATCAGATAGATGAATTCCTTAGATTACAGTGAGTAAAATATTCAATTATTGATGACTTTGACAATGTTTACTAATGTTGTATTCATTTTTTACCTTCATTTAATAAATTCTGTATTCTAGCTGTATCAACCCTCTCTTCCCTGTAAAAGACATAATGGTTGAAAATTCCAACAACTTGACAAATATATGAGCCTATGCACTGCATTTCCAACAATTTGAACATGCCCGCAGTGAGACATGGTACAGTCTAGACAAACACATAGCCTTATCTATTTTACAGAAAACACAGTGAACAATCGGGTCAGACAGTCTGACTGTGCTGATACCTTATTTATGGCATGTATATGGCTCAGCATGAAACTGTTGTTACTGCCTTTATGTTTATAGGCAGTTACAACTGTTTTGCACTGAGCAATAGATATATGAAAATGTTGGAAATGTTGCACACATGCTAAGAATCTATTAAAAAGTCTGGACATTCTTGTGATTAATCCAAAATATCCAAACAAACTTTATTCTTTAGACTTATTTAGAGATATACAAATGGCATAGACTTGGACTCGACAAGCAGAATGAGCAGGGTGACTAAGTCTATGCAAAATCTATTATAACATTAAAAAATTTAAGTCATTGAAATATACACATGTACAGTCAATCTTGCTTGAGTGACCATGTCTATTAAGCCACCATTTTTATTAAGCAACGGCTTAAAAATTCCCTTCTCTTAAAAAAGAATTTCCTGAAAAGAAGGTATTGTTGTTCGAAAAATTATTGAAAATGAATCCTTTGTTGTTAAAACTCACCAAAATCGTCTCAATGAGACAATTCTATTCAGTTATAACAACATGGGATTTTGAGAACTCGCAATTATATGCATATTCAATAAAAAAAAGTATGTTTCTTATTTGTAATCAAAATCAAAATCAATTTCCTGAAAAGAAGGTATTGTTGTTCCAAAAATTATTGAAAATGAATCCTATGTTTTTAAAACTCATCAGAATCGTCTCAATCAGATGATTCTATTGAGTTAAAACAACATGGGATTTTGAGAATCTCACAATTATATGCATATTCAATAAAAAAGTATGTCTCTTATTTGTAATCAAAATGTGTATTAATTTAAGAGGCCATTTTCTTATACGACCGTTTTTTTGGTGGTCCCTGCAGTGGTCGCTTAATACAAGTTTGACTATATATCATTTACCAACCTTATCTTGACCAAAATATGAAATTGTACTGCATTAATTATGATAGTCCTGAACACGATTTGCACTTTCTAAACTTCCAATTATGGTCCTTTTTGCCTGACGGGACACATATATGAATCTGAAACTTACCTCCCATTTAACCACAGTCTGTCCTTTTCAAAAGTTTTACATGCTGCAACACTAGTTTTAGCTCTCAACTGCAATAAAAGGTGGAAGAAAAAGATAAACTCCTTAATTAAATCATTTAAACTTAGAAAAGCTGCATGGACTTCTTGAAGATTTCTAAGATAATACTACATAATTTTAGATGCGAGTTCAAAACACCCCCAAAATACTTAGTGAAAAGGAGCAAAAGAGAGAGGCCCATCTCTTATTTGATGAGTGTGTGTGCACTTGTGCAGTCATTGCAAAAAACAGGTTAAAGATATTGATGGCTCGGCGCAAAATAGTTGTAACTGCCTATAGATATTACAAATGTTTCCCGCTGAGCTATCAATATAAAAAGTTAAAAATGTTTTGTTCAATCGATATGGGGTTAAAGGCATCATGGACAGGTAGCTGGGCATATTTCGATGGCTCAGAGTGAAACAGTAGTAAGTCATACTGCAAAAGATTTTATATGCTTAGCGATCAATAAACTTTTGTGATTTTCTTGATTAATTGCTAAAAATTCAGGTCATATAAGAAATGGAATATCAAATTTGTGCTCAATAAATGCCAACTTGAACTTGTCATCAAAAACAGATAAAACTTAGTAAAGTCTCGATTTTATTTATTTATAGTTGACTCATTTAATAAATTCCGTATTCAATGACCACTCATTCAATATCCTCTATCTATTAACTTCTAAGTAATCATTAAAATCAACAGAACCATAATTGGTGTGTTCATATTTTAGCAAGAGGGTAATGTCTGTTCTTTAGCTCTATATTGTACATAAAGTTATTCCATAACTCAGTTACAACTGTTTCACACTGAGCTATTGAAGTTATGTTCTTAATTTTGCTTATTCAATCAGTTGCTTATTATAGTGAAGAACAAAACTCTTACTGATAGCCCCTGTATACAGTAATTAGATTCTTCAGTCTTTGGTACCATATATCGCTGGTTAAGCATGAAACATTAGAAATTGCCTAAACATTCATAGGCAGTTACAGATGTTTTGCACTGAGCCATTGATATACATGTTTGGCCTATAACTAAATAAATAGTGTTATTTTCAGAATTGAAAATAACATGGATTATTTTTGCGATGTGCGTGGCTGGTTTCCTTGACAACGATTACTGAGTGAAATTGTCAATCTCCGTAATCCATGACCCGTATGTCGTCTGCTATATAAACCCGTGCATCGACGAAATCATTCTCTTTTTACTAACACACGATACAAGATATCAATCAACACAGGTAAATGTAAACCAGAGAATGCTGCCGAAGCGAACACGTGGAACAAAGAGAAAAGCGATGGGTAGCCAGACAGAGGACAGCTCCATGCAGGGAAGCACAGCAGATTCCCAGCTCTTACAGCCAGATGCAGGTACTGTCACTGGTCAAGGAAATAATATGATTGATTTTGAAATGGTAACACGCGTTCCCTCTTGCTCTCGCGACACAGCTTCATCTCTGACCGCTGTCAATCACAACACTCCTGTATTATCATCATCCATGCCCTCGCGTATTACTTCTACCCTCCAGTCGGATAACCCCTTGCTTGCTAATACGTTGGAGTCAAATTGGCACTTGTTAAACTCTGTGCAGGAAGCACAGCCTCAAAACGGTCCAGCACTATTAAGATTAGGAGACGAAGATTTGCCTGTTCATGTACCTGCATCTCTCAAAAAGCAAATTTGTCAAGGTCAATACATCAATCTGAGTCTTTTATTAAAGGGGGCCATAGAATTAGAAAATTATGCCGCAGGCTCTTTACTTCACATCACGCCTGCCGGGCACATTGAAACAAAACCCAAAGAATGCCGCAAAAAAGTTCAAACCATTGAAAAATGGACAGATGCCTTTTTAATATACGCATCCATATATTTGTCTACACACCCGGACAGAATCAATGAAATTCTCCATTATATGTGGTCAATTCGCGAGTGCGCTGCGCGACAGGGTGGTATGGTATGGCGCGAATATGATGAACAGTTTCGCTTACGCCAGGCTATTAATCCTTCATCGTGGGCAAAACTAAACGCAGATCTTTGGTGGCACTGCATTCAGGTTGCATTCAAGCCAAGGCTCGTCAATTCCGTGTCTGACACTGGGGCGAAGTGCGCATGTGGTCTATTCAATGAGTCCGTTTGCACCTGGCAAAATTGCCCCCTCCGCCATGTTTGCTCACATTGTGAACTGCCACACCCTGCAGCACACTGTCCGTATACGTCTAGGCCTGCCGTACAAGTCGGGAATCAAAACGACAAACGGTACAACAATTCCTTTCGCGGTAGTGCGTTGTCAGCAGGGCGCGGCCGTGGTGATAGGGGTTTCACCAGGAATTACGACTTCGTCCTAAGAAACCGAAACAATAAAATTTAATACTTATCTTCGGTTGGCCAAATCACCAATCAACATCGAATTCTAACAAAAGTACTTAGAAGGCTACGACAAAACAAGTGCCCAAACGATATTGAATGGCTTTAAACATGGATTTGAATTGCATTATAATGGCAACAGAGAGGCTCGAGTATGCAAAAATCTCAAAATGGCTTCGTCTAATCCCGAGATCGTTTGTCAAAAGCTACACAAAGAAATTGAAGCCGGTCGAATGGCAGGTCTGTTGGAAGAAAAACCTTTTCCGAATTTAATTGTGTCGCCAATCGGACTGGTTCCCAAGAAAGCCCCAGGCCAATTTAGATTAATTCACCATTTATCTTTCCCCGAAGGCGAATCTATAAATGATGGTATTCCGAGAGAGCATTGTACCGTAAAATATACAAGTTTTGATGCGGCAGTAAACCTTATACAGGATTTGGGCAAAAACTGCAAGCTCTTTAAGATGGATATCAAAAGCGCATTCAGATTACTGCCAATTTGTCCCCAAGATTTCGAACTACTTGGCATTCAATTTGATGGCAAATAATTTGTAGATAAGGTTTTACCATTTGGTGCCCCGGTCAGTAATTAAACCTTTGAAATTTTCTCAAGATTCTTGGAGTTTTGTGTCAAATCACGAATGCAGTCAGGCGGACTGCTTCACTACCTGGATGACTTTTTGGGTGGCGACAGAAACACGGAGAAATGCATCGCCCTTATGTCAGTTTTCTTGGCTTGTATGAAAGATCTAAACGTACCGTTAGCCGAAGAAAAAACCATAGGGCACTCTGAAATTCTCTGTTTTTTGGGACTCGAACTTGATTCAAATAAAATGGAGGTCCGTATTCCTGTCGCTAAAATCCAGGAAGTAATCGCGAAGATCACCGAAATCATGGAGAAAAAGCGAACCACTCTGAAGTCGATGCAGTCTCTGATAGGCTCTCTCAATTTTTGTTGTCGTGCTATTCTGGTAAGTCGCCCCTTTTGTCGCAGACTTATTAATTCAATCTGTGGTCTTACCAAGCCTCATCATCATTTGCACGTTACTAAGGGCATGAAAAAAGATTTAAAAGTCTGGCTTACATTCTTCCACAATCATAATGGCATATCGGTATTTAACGATCGCTTCTGGGTATCGAACGGCGGAGAGGGGCTAGGTTTCGGAATATACTTTAATGGTCACTGGTGCATGGCAAAATGGCCTGACTTTTGGCATACTTCTGGCATTACAAATGACATCACTACTCTTGAATTATTCCCCATTTTCACAGCAATAAGCATTGAGAAACAAGAAGATTATTTTCTATTGTGACAATCTTTCTGTTGTGCAAATACTTTGTACTTTATCCGCAAAGTCAGATCGTGTTATGCAGTTAGTAAGGCCTCTAGTATTAAAATGCCTGGAGCTAAATATAGTATTACGAGCTAAACACTTGCCTGGTTTTAAAAATCGATTATGTGACGCATTATCCCGGTTTCAGGTCTCCAAGTTCAAGGCCATGGCACCGGATGCCGATCCGGATCAGACTCCTTTCCCAGTCTACCTTTGGAACACATTCAAAGAAAGGCAGACAAGCTGACATCGGAAGGATTGGCACTGAATTCTAGATATGCATATTCTAACGGCATCAGTGCATTCAACAGGTTTCGGACAGAATACTCATTAAATTTATTATGGCCAGCAGAAGTAATCATATTATTTGCTTCATTGCCTTTTGCTTTGAGAGAGGTCTGGCGCCGCCGACGATAAAAAATTATGTGTCTGGGATCAATTACATGCATAAAATCCATGGTTGGAATGATTTGAGCCAATCTTTTATTATATCTAAAACCTTACAAGGTTGTACACGTTTAAGGAAGGCTTCAGATAATAGAGCCCCTATCACGGCTTCAATCATATTGTTACCACAGCTAGAATTCGTATGCTACAATTTATACGAAGTCAAATTATTTACAGCAGCATGGGTTTTGGCTTATCATGGCTTATTTCGGGTAAGCTAATTAGTTCTGTCATCAAAAAGATTGACTAATAGTCATTTGCAATTTTCCGACATTATCCACCAAGAAAAAGATAACATGCTACTAATAACATTGCGGAAATTCAAAACAAACCAGGATGCGAAACCCGTGGATTTACGGATACCTAGCGAAGAATCTTTTTTCTGTCCAGTCAAGTGCATGAAAGATTTTTTAAAAGTCAGAAAGAGATTAGCCGGCTCCTTACTTTGTCATGCGGATGGTATCCCTTTAACGAGAACTCAGTTTGCTTTGGTACTCGATAAATGTATTTGGCGTACACAATACAGAAATATGCGCTATAGAACGCATAACTTTCGCATCGGTCGAGCCACTGACTTGGCGCGTAAAGGGGTACCTGAGAAGTTGATTATGGAATTAGGCAGATGGCAGTCAAATGCATACAAAACATACATTCGTTAAAGATGTTTTAATTGTTTTTCTTCACTTTTACAGATGTGTGGGTCATTGGGGATTCTATACCATATTGGGCTGGAGTTTGAGCTAAATCAACCAACAAACCTAATCTTAAGCTGGATACCAAGATAGCATGGTGGGGACGGCATGGAATGTCGTGGACTCAATTTCGAAAAGCCGTGGAATGTCATGTTCTTCTACGGACAGAACCAAAAGTTGTAGCAATCCACCTAGGGGGGAATGACCTAACTTCACTAACATTGACGTCCATCTGTAATATAATGCTTCGCGAATTCAATTATTTACGCGCGGCGATTCCGGGAGCGGTAATTATATGGATTGACATTCTTCAACAAGCCACTTGGAACTCAACGCTTTTTAATATTAGTACTAATAAAAACAAACACAAAAGAGTAAATAGATTCGGTCGACAACAAGCAGCTCGTCATTAGCGGTCAGCTCATGTACGGATGGAAGTCGATTTAAATACGCCCGGCTTCTACAGGCATGATGGAATCCATCTGTCCAATGTTGGTTCCGAAATGTACCTACTGAACTTAAAGGATGAATTTGCAAAACCCTTGGTATAAATCATTCACTATTAAGGACTCCAGAATTTTGGGGGATAAACTTTTAGAAAATTTACAGTGGCAGAAAATTCTTGGTTGAATCATCTCAATTAGTACTCGACGATGTTTGGGTATTGTATAGCAGCGATGTCGGTCACACAAAAGCAGTATCATCTGGGTGCTTTAATGCACAGCTCCGTTCATACTGCTCTAATCTCCCTACCGCAATCTTTCGCCAATTTTGAAATTCCATGTACATATGAGTCAAGCCCATAATCCATGGGCTATATTATATGAATATATGACATACTGTGTTGTGTTTTGAATTCGTCATAAAATAAATAGTGTTATTTTCAGAATTGAAAATAACATGGATTATTTTCGCGATGTGCGTGGCTGGTTCCCTTGACGACGATTACCGAGTGAAATCGTCAATCTCCTTAATCCGTGACCCGTAAGTCGTCTGCTTTATAAACCTGTGCATCAACGAAATCATTCTCTTTTTACTAACACGCGCCACAAGATATTAACCCACCCACCCATTCCCACATCATAATTTTTGGCAAATTCCACAATAAGGCAATGATTAATGCAATAATATCTAAAGAACATGTTTGCTCTCGATTTCTGTATCGTTTCAGGTACAACCGTCGCCATTGTTGTTTTAGGAGAAAACTATCGAATTCTCGGATGCTGGTGGTGCTGTTATCTGAAAAGAGACCTATGACTAATTGATTGTTTTATTTCATTTTAATGTCGCGGTAGGGAGATAGATATTATATGACGCGTCAATAAAAGAGAACTGGGCTTGTTTGGCAACTTGGGCCACTGGCATCTCCTTTTGTCAAGCAAGCAAAACATTCATTGGTAACGCGTATGTTCAACTCCTTTTACTTTTGAGTTCAGAATGAGCGTGAACGTAGTATGGCTGCATTATATGACGGGAATAGGAAGTTCGGTACTAGCATTTAGTGGTGAGCTCCAAACAGCCTTAACTTTTCTGTTTATTAGAAATTGGCGGATGGTCACACCAAGTAATATTTTCATGCAAACCGGACCTTAGGTGTCCAGTGTAACGATTTATGTTCATGCATCCAGAGTCCCAGGTGCTCTGGCCCTGCATATGTATTGTTTTGGCTTAAATGATGCTTTGTATTCTGCACACAATTGGTTTTTAAGCAACCAAGAAGTATCTGTCTGCATGAATACAAGCAATATGTGGTGTCTAAGGTGCACCGTGTCCTGGTGTCTTAGGTTCACCATATGTTTTGTGTGCCGTGCATCCTGAGTCCCAGGTGCTCTGGCCCTGCACGGCTATGGTTTTGGTTTAAGAGTGGACTGTATTCTTGAAAGACTTGTCTTAAGAAAATCGTTAAATAGTTCTTGGCCATCATGAATACAGGAAATGTATTGGTGTCTAAGGTACACAAGGTCCTGGTGTCTAAGGTTCACCGTTGCTCATTTAGTGTGACGTGCATCCTGAGTCTGAGGTGCTCTGGCCCTGCATGTCATTGGTCTTGTTTAATAATGCTCTGTCTTCATGCAGGTGATGAATTATGAGTGGCCAAATACTTAAGGTTAGCATGAATACAAGCTACAAGTGTCAAAGGTACACAGTCCTGGTGTCCAAGGTATGCCATACGTAGGTCTGCAGTTCACCCCTTAATACATGTATATAATGATGTCTACTACACTAGCTGTGGTTTTGTAAGGTATATCTATCATGAAAACTAGTCATACATAAGAAGGTTCACAACGCTTGGCTTTCAGTGCCATTCATTTGTCTAACAAGCCTAGTACCGTTCATTCCATACCTTTTGCAGCTATTGCACAACTATTAAGTTAATTTGTATCCGATAATTTCAAGTAATCAAAATTCATATGCAAAAGATCAAGTACTCACAATCATGGGCGGTAAATTCTTGGTTGAATTATCTCAATTAGTAATCGACGATGTTTGGGTATTGTATAGCAGCAATGTCGGTCACACAAAAGCAGTATCGTCTGGGTGCTTTAATGCACAGCTCCGTTCATACTGCTCTAATCTCCCTACCGCGATCTTTCGCCAATTTTGAAATTCCATGTACATATGAGTCAAGCCCATAATCCATGGGCTATATTATATGAATATATGACATACTGTGTTGTGTTTTGAATTCGACATAAAATAATTATTACTTACCTCATATTGTGAGAGTGTAACACTCACTGATGAATTGATAGGGAGCACCAACTTTTCATCTCTTTTGCCCCCTATAAAAAAAGAAAAGAAAAGGATTCTTCGAAATTCGATCTACTGCATCACAGAAAACAGGGACTTAATGTGTATGTATTTCTGTTCATTTACCATCGCTACCATAGTACATGTCCATATGGGCGACACCCCAGAAGACGGTTAGTTGTTACCGGGGATAGTGCAAGGATACATGACAAAACTATTGCTGAGATCGGCCATGGTTCTTTAACGTGCTCGGTGTAAAGCACCGTCTCACAGGTCCTTGGATTCAAAGCTAGTCTCATCCGAAAGACAATTAGTTTTGTTAGTGTACCAGCCCGGGAATCAAACCTATGTGTTCAAACTTCAATGGTCTGAAGTCCGGTGCTCTACCAACAGAGCTAATAAGGCTGAACAGGGACTTAATTTTGGTGTGTGTATTTCTGTTTATTTATTGTCGCTACCATTGCACAGTCACGCCCATAAGAAGGAGAAGAATTTTTTCTAAGATTTTAAGCAATATTCGGCCATTTTTCATTTTTTCTGTTACCATGGAAACCAGAGTTTTTGATGAAATTAAATTCTTTTAACAACTTTTGAAGAGCTTCACCAAAGGAACATCCCTGCCAAGTTTCAGCTTGATTGGCCAAGTGGTTTAGGAGGAGAAGATGTTTTAAGAATTTGTTGATGGACGGACGGACGGACAGACGGACGGTGAGTGATCACAATAGCTCACCTTGAGCACTTTGTGCTCAGGTGAGCTAAAAAGAGCACAACATAAGAGAAAAAAATTCTCAATCTACTTGTGTGTCTTGCTTCCTCAATATCATTATAAGAGATTCATATTTCATATATGAATCTCTTATAGAGATATGAAAGAAAAAGATACCAAAGAGACCGTTTAATATGAATAACTCACTGCAGTATTTAGATCATAAGATGTACTTCTGAAATTTCAAAGGGTCAAAATCATTGGTTTAAACCTATTTATTTTACATCGAATGGGAAACAAGTTCTTACAACTTAGATTAATCCCTCTCGATTCTGCTTCCTGGAAAATTCACCAGTACTCGCGCTGAATGTGTGGGCCAATGAAAGAACCAAGATCGATAGCCGTCAAAATCATTCCCCCTGATAATAATTTCTAGGGGGTAAAAACAGGATAATTTCAAAACGTTGTGGGTCAAAATTCTGTTTTAAGGGTCAAACATAAGCCCTGATCAACTACAGTTGAAATCAGTTACAATAGAAAGATATCCAAGATCAATTGCTATCGAGCCTGTAAACTTTAGACCATCACCTTGACCTTCACCTAGATCATGATGAATCTTGTAAGTCAAATCTTTTAAGAAATCCATCTTTAAACAAGGACAATTTTTTTAGATAAGTTGAATTTCAACATTTGACCTTAGCCTCTTACCTTGACCTTTGAACATTCATTTCACACAGCACATTTAGTCAAAATAAAGATTATATTAGCCAAATTATTTTCAAATTTGTCCAAGTAGCATGTATGCTCCAGATTTGCTAGATTTCACTTATTTGACCTAGAACAGTGACCTTGATTTCAATGGAGCTACCAGAAAAATACTATTTGAAATGGCATTGTTGTGGCAATGTCAACATCTGAATGTTGTTCCCGTGTTATGTTACCGTCATTTTGTCTTTCCAGGGTCTTGTATACATTTCCGTAATTTACGTCTGTGTTATCTCGATGTTACGTTGTTATTGGATATGTGTTTGTTTATTATTGTAACTATTTTTATTTGATTTATCCATCAGTTGTAATAAAGCATCGAACCTGAACACAAGCGAGGTAGTTTATTCAACCCTCAAGTCAAACATGTATATTAATAACTCATGACAGCAAAAATTTGATAGAGAAATTTTCAATGCATTCATAAAGGAAGGAGCTAATGCTCAGAATAGGCTTAACTTAAACAATTGACCTTGAGCTGTGACCTTGACTTTGGAGCTAATTTCAAATTGGATGTCTCATGATCTGCTCATGATGGGGAATAATAATTAATTGTATATTAACCCTTGTCATTCTGAATAAAAACCCTTGCAAATTTCAGCTAAATCAGGTACTGAAAGCACTAGAATCGGAGGCTATGGGGCAATCTTTCTTTGATATCCAATTTCGTAAACAACTCTGCCTTGAAAGGGGACGAAAAGGTAATGTAGATTAAGATCAGACTGCGCTTATGTGCAGGCTGATCTTTGTCTATATCACCTTATTATACAGGAATATTCTGGGTGACAAGGGTTTATTTTGAAATCCTTTCACAGTTGTGGGAGATGTGTGAATCAGGTCCAATTTAACTATCCTGTTCTAGGTCTATTTAACCAGTGACAGGTCAACTCAGCCCATTTTTAACATCAAGAACTCACCCTAATGTATAACTATGCTAAAATATTATTTATGCCATAGCAATTTTACTGCTGATTATTCATAACTTATTTTTATTGCAAATATAAAAACATTAATTCATCATACATTTGTGAAGAAATTAAGATATTAATCAGCTGCAGATTAGAAAAACTTACAGGTAATCAAATTCAACAATCATTCTAATGGACAATTTAAAAAATGAATAAGGTATATTTTATGAAAATCACAAAATATCATGTATTGAAACATAGGAAGGTATAACTGCATCATTTGCACTAAACTTAAACATACTCTATGCAATATAATAAATTTTACTATGTACAGACTAAATTTATTTTGGACCTGATCGCTTCAAAACAATTGAAGGTCAAAATCATGGGACCTGACTCCTGGGCTTGCACGCTTACTTAATGAATGTCTTTTAAATATGTTAAAGTGAGGCCCTGTGCAAGGGTGTAACTACCTTTCCCCACTTAACGCAATTGCACAACACAAATTAATCCTCTTTCGAAAAATATCCTTTATGAATGATCAAAACATGGTAACTACAGCTTATTCAAGCTGTAGTTACAATGCTTAAATAATTCACCAACGCTCACATCATAAAAAAGGGGGAGAGGGTGTAGGGCATTAAACTTTTTTGACAGTCCACATATTGCCTTTATCCTATTTATTCTTTGGTAGTCGCCTTCTGAGTGTGTATTAATTTCTGTAATAGTTTAAGGGAAGGCAATTTGTAGAGGATATTCAAATATTACAGATACCTGTCCGGGGATATATAGTTTATGATTACATATATAGACAGTGTCGACCCATTTAGGGTTGAAGATCCTTTCCTCTGAATGGATCATGTCTGTCTATGCACTTGAATCATTACACTTCAAAATCCTAGTTAGGCCTTGGCTTCAAAATGAATATGTTTAAAAACCATTACGGATCTCATCAGTAGTTTGGTCATGTCTCTTTGCACAATTCCCATAAACATCTAACCTTCTTCTTTGGGCTTTGTTCACATGGGCATTCAGTAGAAATGATTTAATTTTTAAAAAAATGAATCGAAAAACACAAACATACCACGTAATTCGGCTAGGCAGTTTTTGGGTGGCTACAATCGAGTGTGCCAAGTTAGAAAATTTGCTCATAGTGAAAAATTCCCCATTAATCAAAAGGAAGGCATGAATAGTTTAAGCAGCAACAAACTCATGATGAAATCTGTTTAAAAAAATGGAGATTCGATCAATTAAAATGATAATGATCAATTATCAAAAACACTTACAGTATTTAACGACAGCAATATTGACTGGTGCAGTGCAAGTACGAACTGCTGCAACGTCCATGTTCGTACATAATTGGGGACGAACGTCGCCAACTGGTTCCCCAAATAAAAAAAATGGCAGCCTCCATGCGAAACAAAGTTCTTTTCAAGGAGCCTTTAACATACTCTAAGATACGATTTTTTCATTTGTTCATGCGTCGATTTAGCGCAGATGATTTGGTAATTGTTCGATTTTAGTTAAGAACAATTTTGATTGATTTTTTATTTCGCTTTCATTATTTTATTCATTCGTACTCAATTTGATTCGAACATTTTGACTTTGATGAACTTGATGTGCCCTGGTTATTTCATGACACCCTGCTACTTTGAATTTGACCCCTAAGCAATTGGTACTGACCCTCTAAATAGCTTCAAAAACCTCCTCTGTCTAGTTTGAAGATGTGCATAATGTGCAAAAATCGTTTCATAGAAAAACCCAAATACACCTGAAATCAGAATGACACCAAATTACGTCAAATTTCACTGGATTACATTTTTTCTAAATCCGTGTTATATCCTGCTTTTAATGATTAATTTGTATTTATTGAAGAGAAATTTGAAGGAGATGCTTAATTAAATGATAGAATTATGAGTTAGTGAGATCACTAAATTTCAATCACCTGACAATATACATGGAGAGTGTGGAAAAACCGAATTACATCTTTTGCCTGACAGCAGTGGAGTAAGGCATAAACTGAATAACACTTAATGAAGTCTTGACATTAGATTGATTACTGAATTATACAAGTACCAGTAATTTTTTACACTTTCTTTGCACACAGTTTAAAGGATACAGTATGTCAAGTGAAATTCGGTGACTTCATATAATTGTGTGAGACTTAAACATTCCAATAAATTGTCACTCTCATATTTATGATAAATGATACTTGACATTTTCATTCAGGGTGTCCGATCACGTAGAAATGTACATGAATCACGTAAGATTAACAAAAATCATGTAGTAATTTTTTCTCCCAAAACCTCCAAGAACGTACACAAATTGAGCCCCGTATCATGCATACAAACCTTGAGATGACAATCCTCGTCGTTTACGAAAGGAAAAACAAGTCCGGTAGTCGATTAATAAAATCAAAATCTGCCAAATTCAGTGATTCGGGTCCTTATATTTTTTTTTCTCTTTTTATTAATGGATAAGTTTGCATGAAACTTATACGCAATATTACATCTCCAGTGACAATGTGCATTTGGGACAATATTAGTTACATGCTGCGTCACGATAAAAGGGGCCTATATCTATATTTATTGTTCACACAACTCCTTCAATTTTACACAGATTTTTATAAAAACGTAACAAAATATTTCTCATCACGTGACCATCGCCACATTTATTTTGGCATTTGGTGGTATCACTGAATCACGTCCCTGAAAAAGGGACCTTGATGTTAACATGCTTGTTAACATAACTACTCTTTTGTTTATAGATACACCTCATTGGAAAAGGGGCTTTATGTCATATTTACTGGTAATATTTTTTGTTTACACAACTTCTTCTTTTAAGCATTTAAGCATGGATTGTCATGAAACTTATACAAAATATTTCTCATGTGACCATGGCCACAACTTTGCCATTTGGTGTAATTATGCGGCGTCATGGGAAATGGGGCTTTAAGTAAATTTTCGTATCAACACAACTGCTCCTTCATTTATGGATGTATTGTCATGAAACTTTTTTTCTGGTTATATCTTGAATAGTACTATCAAGACAAAGGCTATTCAAAGAGTTAGTAGAGCCAGCGGTCTCAGGCCCTCTTGTTTTATAATTGTAAATTAAGATCATTATTATTGTATTTTGTCTGAGCTAGTAGGTAGCTAGAACAGGTTTCAAAACTTAAATAAATCCAAACTGCTCGGGATGTAGGTTACAATAGTAAAGAATTATTTGTTACCCATCATGCAAAAAGGTACTATCTAGGAACTCCGTGAAATAGATACATTTATAATATGACCTACGTTGCGGTAGTGAAATAACCCAATTGAATATTTTTTATATTACACGGGTGTTATTACACTAGTGGAATAACTATGCAAATGAGCTCAGAGCGAATAGCAACGTTATTTTGTAACCGCCAAAATGACGTCATTATATATATATTGTGACGTCAGTTTCAAGCGGTGTTTAAAGTTTTGCGGAAAATTGAAATGTTTAATTTCAAGAATTTTGAACATTTTTCGCAAAAATTCGGGTCATATAAATAGAATAAAAAAATTGTGCTCATAAAATACAGAATTTATTAAAGGAGTCATCTAAAACAGATAAAAACTCTGCGCAGCCTTGTTTTTTTCTGTTTATAGATGACTTGTTTAATAAATTCAGTATTCCATGACCACTCATTCAATATCCGCTATGTATTTGAAAAACATATTGAATTCAGCATATGTCATCCAGATGTGCTATTTCAAAACATTTTACATGAAGGTAGATTGATCATTCTAAATTTAGAAAATGAGCACATTGTGAAAAATTTCAACCCTAGTCAGTCTGCACAGTCTGACTAGGGTCACTACTTTACACACTACCAAGATTTTCCCTTTTTCACGTTACGGGTCACATTTGTCAGTGGGTGAACTAAATCACATAACCATTCTAGATAGGCACATGCATTTTCATACATTTCTGAATTGTAAAAATTTAGATGATCTGTCTCTCTTTTTACAGAAAGTGGTTGGACAGTCAGATAGGTTTCATAGAGATCCAGAGGTAAAATGTTTCATAGTTGTTGTTTGTTTTTCAAACTGAGCTAAACATTAATATCATAACCATACATTGAATGTTTATTAGGATAATTCTAATCTACTTATACAACCAAGTTTTTTTATGTTTTAAAAAATGTGATTTTGCATATATTTGAAAGAAGTAGGAACACATCTGAGAACTTTTTCCAAGAAATCAAATTGAAGTTTAAGTGCTCAATATATTTTTGATTTGCACCTATTTTCAACTCTTCAAATTCAAGTAATTCTTAACCCTTTCCTGTTTTTTAAAATTTTGGACCTGTCCAAATTCAAAGGTTTTGCAGACGAAAATTTAAAGTGGATTTAATTTGAAAAATAACCATTCAGTAGGGTAGAAAATAGTGTGGAAAAAGAAGAAATTGCTTGTCAGGAGCAATTTCTTCTTTTTTCACAATGTTTTCTCAATCATAAAATCACAGACACGTAAAAAGCAGGGATTAAACAGCAAAGGGTTAATATGCTTTGATTGCATATATTCCTTGGACGAAAATGGAAATCATCCTTTCTGACATTGGGTCGATGGATCATAAAACTATGGGGGAAAGACAGCTGGAGGCTCAGAAATAATGTCATTGTAGTACTGGTGAGAGCATTACCAGGAATCCTTGGTTCAGGCATTGTGCCTGTGTTAAAAATTGAGGAGTCATAGATGCCTTAACTATGAAATTCAGGGGGTCAAAACTGATTTTAAAGGGAAGAAATCAAAACAACTGAAAGAGCTAATCATGAGTAATGATTCGAAATGGGGTCAAGTGGAGTGAAAAATGAGGTCACGGGGTCAAATCTTGGAAAAACCTTGTAGACACTCTGAAAATTGGTCAGAATGATATTCTTAATGAAATCTAGGTCAAGTTTGAAATTGGGTCCAGTGGGGTCGTAAACGGGGTCACTAGGTCAAATCATAGAAAAACCTTTCAGACACTCTGGAAGCCATATTTTTTGCTCGATTAATCTGAAAATAGGTCAGAATGATCATCTTGATGAAACCTAGGTCAAGTTTGAAATTGGGTCAAGTGGGGTCAAAAACTAGGTCATGGGATCAAATCTTAGGAAAACCTGTTGCCCAATCAATATGAAATTTGGTCAGAATTCATCATCCTTTCTAAATCTACAATATTTGACAGTTCACTTAGGTGAGCGATTTAGGGCCACTATGGCCCTCTTGATACTTGATAATCCACCAAAAAGTATTAAAGAATTGATTCTATTTCAGGGTACAGTCACTGGTGTGAAGATAAAACAGTTTCCAGAACATGTTCCATTAGACCCAAGAGAGGCAAATAAGTTTATGGCTGATCCCTTGCAACATTTTAAAGCTCACGCTGGGATCATGAGGTTGAAGACTATCTGCCTTCCTGAATTACTAGATGATAATCTACGATTTATGCTTGCAGGTATAAATTTGTGTGCGTTATCACTCTCTTATTTATTTGAATTTTATTACTATTATTTTACTATTATTATTGTGTTTCAACAACTGGCAATTTTAGAAAGGGATGGCTGAGCATGTAAGAGTTGAAACTGTCTATAAACATATGTCCAGTTACAAATATTTCACACTGACGCTTGTGTCTATTTCCCATTTACCACGGCAAGAGCTGTTTTAAAACATGTACATTACGATACACAGAAGTCGTGCTAAGAGGGGTAACTTCAGTCTTAAATTTGTTTTTGTCCACAGTAACCGCTATTGTGGGTACCCTTCTCATGGAGACATTTCCAATTTGCCAACAATACAAGGTCTTTGTATCATAGTTGAAATATTTGAATATTAAATCCAAAATACTCCTGCGCCCTCGCCTCTGTATCTCCACATAAACTTCCTTGTTGGTATACACTGGAGTCTTGGAACATAATGTTGGAAAATAATTAACTAAGTCTGAATTTAAGTCGATCTAAGCATTGCAATTTTCGACATTTAGTTGTTAATTGTTTGTCTTGGAGATTCTGTCCCAATCATTTTTCATCAATGATTTTCCATATTTGTAGAGAATGAATGTCTTAACAAGGGGTTTGAATCTGATTGTAAACACCTGAGTGAAGTATTAAAGAACAGACAGCCACCCCCAGAAGACAGAGATATGACAGAAAAATACAGAACTGTTTTAGATAGGGTTATTGACCGTAAGTAGAGGATAATCGTTTTGTTTCAGTGTAAGATCAAATCATATTTCATTGAGTGAACAAAAATAGCTATATTTTCACGAGTGGCAGAAGTTCTTCTATTTCTTCTATGCGAAAAATGAGACAAAATGTGAAGATTCATGGACATATTTTCGTAAAGCGCATCATTTTGCATGTGATTACTATGCAACATTCATTGTGACATCACTTATTTCGCCCCGCATAGATGATATCAGATAGGATGAAATGCACAAAAGCAAGGTATAAGTTTTTGATAATTTCACTGCTTTTGCGATGAGATTATGAAGTGTTAATCTACCGTTATTTCTGGATAAACCACCAAAAATCATTAAAGAAGTAGGTTAGACGGAACTTTGGGTTTTTTCCCCATGGTTTAACTTTGGCTAATTCCGCCACCCTCACTAACCCTTGTTAAAAATCTTTACAAAATAAATGTAAAATCAATGTCGTAAAAGCACTGGAAGTTACCAAATGTCAGTGAGTATTGATTTCAGAAATACATTGTTTTACACCTTTCTGGTTCAAAAATGAAATTCAGGTGGTATGAGATAAGATCAGACTGCACATATGTGCAGTCTGATCTTTGTCTATACCTTCTGTCAAAGCAGGAATATCCGGGTTCAGCATGACAAGGGTTAGGTGGCAAAATTGAATGCACCAAAAACCCCTATAATTTTGTAAAGTTTGCCTTTCATATATATTCTCTATGAAAATATACAATATTCACTAATTTACCTGTCTACATGAGGTGTCTATTACAATAACGATTACCAATATAAATTTGATAATTTTATTATTATCAAAGTGTGTGATATTTGACACATCTTTCTCAGTTTGACATTGAATTATCATAACACATTTTAATTGGTGTTCAAGAGAATGCATGTTGGCCTAGATATGGTTGATGCTACTTCACTTCAATTTCTGCTTGGACATCAAAGAGAAGCTCCATGTGTGAACTTTTCAAAATGACAGAATGTAAATAAAATTTTCTTCAGGTGTGTCTTATTTTCACTCCCTATGGTAGGTGTTGAAAAAAAAGACAAACTAAAAAATAAATGTAGGAATATTCCAGGTTTAGCATGAAAATGGTTAACAATAGTCAGATGAATAAGATAAGACCATTGTTTCGAGTAATTCTCCAAAGGAATTCCCCCATGATCTGGTTGAAATTGAATCGTTTCAGATGAATTACAGAGTAGAGAAGTTAGCCTTAATGACATGACAGAAGAAGAGGTGCAGAGATTTTCTAATAATGTCGATAAAATTGCCAAACAGCTTTTCTTGAAGACTCATTATAACTGGAAACCTTTAAAGTAAGAACTGATTTATTGGCCTGTTTGGAGAAAATGTATCATACCATCTGGGTAGTGCAAAGAGTGATGACCCTTTTCAGACTGCATGTTTGTCACTAAGGGGAGTCCAGGAGACTCTTTGTTTACCTGGTGGGACTCCTTAATTTGTAAATGATGGGTCCCATGGACTCCCTGTTCATATGAGAATATTTCAATAAACTTGATAAACTAATTAATGCACAGAACAGAAATTATTGAAGATAATATTTGCTAGCATGTAGTAGTAGATTGAAAAAAAAAATCTTTGGGGGAGAAACTTGTGGAAAAGAAGAAATTGCTTGTAACAAACAATTTCTTTTTTCTGTAACGTTCTCCCCATTAGTAAAATTCAGACTAATTTCTTTGAGATTGGACTCCTTGATTTCATTGCTTGAGAGTCCAATTGACTCCTTACTTTTAATTGTATGTCAATTCCTGAGTTTTAACTTTTTTGCATTCAGTTGATATTCTCAATCTAGAATGATCATTCTACCTAACTGTTTAAGAATTTTTAAAAAGGGGACACTGGTTGGCCTGTACTGGATCCAATCTTATTTTCAAAAATTAATCTTTGGAGTTCCCAGGTTGTCCCTTTTTCTGCTGAGCCACAAATAGACATGTTCTATCTAAAGGGAGTTATAAAAATCTGAATCTGTTATTTCTACCAAAACCTTTTGTTGTACTTGCTTGATTTAATTTAGAATAGATGATACATTTGGAAACATAACTTATATCATATATTGTATGAGCCATTACTAGAATCTGTGTAAATACTTGATTTCATATAAACCTACAACAAGGGAAGATTGGGTTAATCCAGCTGTGAAGCTGCCTTTGATAAAATCATTATTATTACTTGATATTATTGACATTAGTTAGGTCTCTGGTGGTGAGTATGACCCTTAATAGTCCCGCAACATTTCATACCACATATTCTTTCACAATGTTAACCGAGGTTTCCTTATGAAAATCATTATGAAACCTCGGTTAACACTGTTAAAGTTCATTACCTCTGAGACGTTGCTAAACTATTACGGTTCCACTAGATAAAATTCATAGATGGATGTCAGAAAGACAGTACTCAATTAAGAGTTTGTTTGTCTTCAAATGTATGTGAAAGCTAATTTTCGTTTGCTGAAAGACAAGGTAAAGACTTGATTATGTTTATGTCAACTATTTCACTGGAGCTTTTGATAGCACAGCCACCTGCTTTAGGCGTATTCTGCAAATTGAACTTAGAACTTTGATCAGGATTCGTGTTAGTGTATGATGTTGGGGAGTCATTGACTCCTCACCTAGGAAATTCTGGGGGTCAAATCTGAATTTAAAGGGGTCAAAACGATAGAAAAAGCAAATCATAAGTAGAATTTTGCCTGTTTCAGAGTCACTTAAACTGTTTTTTGTAATTTTATTAAACAAGTAATTAATATGTAGTAATTTGTGAGAATCTTGGGTAAAAAACCCCATGTTTTTACCCGTAGTAATTTCACTCAAGGGGGTCAAAATGACCCCTTTGGGAGAAATTTCTAGGGGGGCAAATAAGGATATTTTCAGTTTTCTGGGGTCAAAACCCTGGTTTAAGGGTCAAACACGAGCCCTGTTGATGTCAATTTGTAGGATTCATCTGAAGAAGGCAGCTTTGTGGTCAAAAGCTTGTTTGTATAAGTCATTATTAAAAAAAAATTCTCAAGGAGAGGATTTCTATGAGTTAAACTATTTCAGCTATTCTGGTCGTCAAGCCCTGGTTTACACTGCTGCAAGATTGGGGCCTAACTATGCAGTAACGTTACAAGTTTTACAAGAGGTAAGATAGGTTCCAAAAATTATGAAGAAAATCACATAGTAATGGTTCATAGCTAAAACTTTTGTAAATACAGTAAAACTTGTGTTTAGTGACCACTTAGGGGACCACTGAAAAGCGGTCACTTATGGGAAAAGTCGCTTAATACATTATTTTTTGATAATTATGACAGGCCATTTTGATAGCATTTATAGATTGTAGCATAATTCTAACTGAATCCTATGATGTTGGAACCCATGAGAATTGTCCCTCAGACGATTCTAATGGGTTCTAACATCATAAGATTCAATTTGAAAAAAAATTCACTTGAAGAATGTCCACTTTTTCAAAGTTTTTGATAAAAGTGAAGGGACTTCTTAAACTGGTCGCTAAATACAAATGGTCACTTAATAGACATGGTCGCTTGAGCAAGATTGACTGTACCTATAAATATAAAGGCACTCGTTATAGTTTTTCACTGACTCCTCAATGTGTCTTACTCAACTTTTCCCTGAATGGCACTAGTAGAGGTACAGATACGTGGGGGTAACTCCAGTCTAAAATCTTTATTTCTCAATCAAACCTTTTTATGTGGGTACTCATTTGAATTGCCTCAATGATTATGGGTGATAACCCTTATTATATGTATGTTACATTCTAGTCAGTTCACCATGCCATGTTTCAGTTGTTTCTATATTAACAGATCAAGAGAGATAATCCTGACTATGTTCCTGACTTTGTTTATAACTATGGTTCTGGGACATGTTCTGCTGTATGGTATGTACACTTTAATACAAAACTAATTAACAGATGAAGAGAGTATTTCTTGATTTCATGTAAGTATGAAACTAAAAACCTAATCACACTGTTTGAATAGGCAAAGCGGTTTAATACATGAGTGTGATTATGTTTTTAGTGCCATGCCTCCATAAAAATAACAAATGCTCTCTTTATGTCTTATAATTTAATTTCTGGAAGCAAAAATGTAAAGATTTACCCTCAAATACGAGGGTTGATCCAAAAGTTCGTATAATGAGGTTATAAATCTACAGAAAAGCTTACTATCAAAATAAAAATTATACAGTCTTTTGATACTTCACATGTGTAATAAACATGCAAAAGTTTATATGCTTACGATCAATAGCGGCTGTAAAAGGTATAAATTAATACAGAGACCCTGCATGTAGGCGGGGGAGCAAGAACGTCAAATTCGACGTCATTATTAACACTCTTCTAAATAGCCTATGCTAACTCTTATTCCTTTCTGTGCCTGATAAACCAACTTACGGAAATTATTTACCTAAAATTTGGAACCAAATTAGTTTACAATTTCTATATGCATGGTATTTCTAGTAAAATTGAGATCCAGATACAGGGCCTTTATTTTGGAAAATAATGAGAATCGTTTGGGATAAGTTCGATCGTTCAAACTGACTTACACCATTCTAAATCCCTCTACAAAGCCTGGCCCTCTATTAATATCTAGAATAGCTTCACGAAAAATTCTCTTTTGTACATTTTTGTCATTTTTCTACAACATCTGAAATGTTTGGGTTGGTGAATAACATAGATCACGAGAAAAAAATCGAAAAATAAACGGCATCCATATTTTAGTTTTGACGTCTTGTCATTTTCTTTCTCGGACAGTCTGTGTTATTAAAATATTCTGTGTCCGTAAAAGTCTCCAAACAAGCTTTAAAAAATAACCAATAATTTTCTATTAACGTCTTATTTAATCTAGCCAAGGATTTCAAACTACAGTTTCAGAAAACTTACAGAGAACTTGATTTATTTAATTGATTTTCAATGTTTTTTCACGCTCCCCCGCTTCAGCATACATGTGTTACTATGGTAACGCATTCGTAGGCCGCTAAAGAAAATTCTTCAAAAATAATACTATTCATGAACCCTGCAGTTACTAAACTGCACATTCACCAAATTATATACTGAACAAGCCAGAAATGCGAAAGTTATTAGCCCATTTTACGAACTTCTGGATCATCCCTCGTACATTGATTGTTTATGGGACTACTTTCTGCGGAAGATTTCAAAAAAAAGCTGCATAATCAAAACTGTTTTCATTGAGTAATGAAACCAATTCTTCAGCCAATCAAAATGTACACATCTTGGTGAATACAACTAGAATTAAATTATTGAGTCATAGCACTAACCCTTTAATCTAGATTCTAATGTTTTAGAAACTTTAATGAAATTGTATCCTGCTCTGTATATATACTTGTGTTCAAAGCGGGGTACAAGTTCAGAGTGTTTGTAAATGATATTGCATCCTAAACGCAGGGCAGATTTAAAGAGCTGGCATCTTTATATTTAGAAAAAAAACCTATTGCAAATTGTAAACCCATTCAAAAAATGAAAAAAGAAAATCATAATTACAGTTTTCATTCACATTCAGAGCCAGATATCTTAGTTCATTTGCATCAAAATAATTTACCAGTAGTCTCTGCTTGGATTAAATGGATTCTATTGTAAATCAAGGGCTCATGTCAAGGCACTTTTTGATAGTTGAGCTGATTTCTTGATTTGATAGCTTCTTGCATGTTACAAAATAGTCAGTCTACAGTGTAAATCAAACTGAAATAAAATATGCAGCATGAACTCTACGTTTGTAAGAGTATGTGTTAATACGATTTATTCTTCAAGTGGCTTTATAAAATGTAGATATACACAAATACTTCTTGCAAAAGCCAAGAACTTGATAGCGGACCAAAAAAAACTTACAAATAATGTAGGTGTAGCAGAGCTTCAGATTTACAGTGGGCCCGGGTCATTTCTCACATGATGACCCACAACTTTCCAACAGTTGGGGTCCTGTGACCCTGTCCTGCTTGGATATGAAACATTTTTACAATAATGAAAATATGCTTTGGCCCATCATTTCAGGAAATGACCCACAACTTTTTACCTCATGGGTCAATTGGACCCATCAGTCTTGAAAAGAATCTGAAGCCCTGGGTGTAGACTGAATGTTAATTTTCAGGGCAGCCAATACTGTATGGGATGAAAGAGTGAATGAATATATTTGTCTTGATAAATCTAAAGACATGGTTAGACTGGCACACAAACTCATGCTCACAGGTGAATCATTTCATAAATCTCTCCTATTTCAATTTTTTGTCCAAGTTCAAGTCAAAGGAGCATTATGTGTAAACATTGAGAAGCCCAGACAGCCAAAAACTGTAAATATAAAGTAACCTGATTGATTACAGATACTTTGAGACCTTATCTATCTACTTAGCGCATAGTGAAGACTCAGGTCCGACTGTGCAGATGCACAGGCTGGTCAGAGTCTTTGCTTTGCGCATATTTGAAATTGTTGGAAATCTCACACACAGGCTCAAATCAAACAATCCTCTTCTTTGGGAATGAATTGTAGGAAAATTAAACACGTGTTCTTTTTCGTCTATATTTCTCAAATATACATAATTACAGGGATAAATAATATATAGACTGTAAGGAAAAGGGTTTGAACTGTCTCCAGACAACAAACGACCCATTTGAGACTGGTCAAAGATAACCCTTGTCATGCTGAGTTTAAACCATGGGCAAATTGCATTAAATTGGAATTATAACACAACGGGGTATAATGCATATATGAAATAAGAAAAAATCACATAGAACTTTCTTTGCAATAAAATTTATATGTCATGTGCTTATCTGTGTATACAGATAGCTTACTAATATAGAAAAAAACTGGTAAATGCAACCCTAATTTGTAACTTTTGTTGCCATTTATCAAAAAAATCCAAAGCAATAATCAAAATATCTTGGTAGGATTTTGTTCCCAAATTCAATAATTTGTAAAAATAATCAGATGCAATTAAGCTACAAGTTGCTATTATCAAGTAGTGATGGGCTGATTAATTGATATAATTGATATTTGATAATCAGTTGGTCTGGGCTTCCAATGACGAAAATTGATTAAAAATTCTCATAATCGATTAATCAGTTATTAATGTGTAAATCACAGCTATTTCATGTTTTGAAAGATAAATGTCAATTGTTAGCTCCACTGGCTGAAAGCCACTGGGGCTATTGACATGGCGTTGTGTCCGTTGTGCGTCCGTCCGTCCGTGCGTCAGTGTGTCCGGTCGTAAACTTTTTCTTTAAAAATCTTCTCCTTAGAAACTACTGGATGAATTTCAACCAAACTTCACAGGAATGATCCTTGGGTGACCCTCTTTCAAAGTTGTTCAAGAAATTTTGATCCAATGAAAAACATGGATTTAATGGGCGTGGCTAATTTCCAAATATGGTAAAAAGTACTTTTCTCAGGTTCTAATTGATGGATACCGAATTTCAACCAAACTTCACAGGAATGATCCTTGGGTGACCCTCTTTCAAAGTTGTTCAAGAAATTTTGATCCAATGAAAAACATGGATTTAATGGGCGTAGCTAATTTCCAAATGTGGTAAAAAGTGACTTTTCTCAGGTTCTAATTGATGGATACCAATTACATTTTACATGAATGATCCTTGGGAGACCCTTCATCAGTCTACAAAAAATTATTTGGATCAGATGAAAAATATGTATTTTATGGGCAGAGGTCATTTCTCTTTATGTTATATAGTGAAAACTTTGAAAATCATTTTCTCAGAATCTAACAGATAGATATCAACCAAATTTTACATGGATGATCCTAGGATGACCCTTTATCAGTCTACAATAAATAATTATACCCCCCACAACGAAGTTATGGGGGGGTATACTGGAATCAGGTTGTCCGTCCGTCCGTCTGTCTGTCTGTCCATCCGTCCGTCCGTAGACATAATTTTGTGTCCTCTTCTCCTCCCACAGTTTTGGACCAATTTTGCTGAAATTTTATCAGGTTGTTTCCTATCATATGAAGTTGTGCACCTGCAATTTTCATCCAGATCCAATCATTAGTTTGAGAGTTATGCCACTTTGAACTTTTTAAGGAGAGGGTACATTTTTCTAATTTTGTGTCCTCTTCTCCTCCCACAGTTTTGGACCAATTTTGCTGATATTTTATCAGGTTGTTTCCCATCACATGAATTTGTGCACCTGCAATTTTCATCCAGATCCAATCATTAGTTTGAGAGTTATGCCACTTTGAACTTTTTAAGGAGAGGGTACATTTTTCTAATTTTGTGTCCTCTTCTCCTCCCACAGTTTTGGACCAATTTTGCTGATATTTTATCAGGTTGTTTCCCATCACATGAATTTGTGCACCTGCAATTTTTATCCTGATCCAGTCATTAGTTTTAGAGTTACGCCTCTTTGAACTTTTTATGGAAAAGGGGGGGGGGGGGGGGGGGGGTAGTCAAAATTTAAAATTGCAAAACTCAGTATCCATAAGGGAAGTTACGAAATTGGGTAATTAATCCTATCATATGAAGTTGTGCACCTGCAATTTTCATTGTTTTGGGGTCACATAGGTCACAGGTCAAGGTCATTGTAAATTTTTGTTCATTTTTCGTTTCCGGACTCTAAGTCGAGAACCAAGCGACCTAGAATCATGAAACTCTATGTAAACGTTACTTATGACTCAAGGAAGTGCCCTATTGTTTTACGGTCACATAAGTCAAAGGTCAAGGTCACATTAAATTTTTGTTCAGTTTTTGTTTCCAGACTCTAATTCAAGAACCAAGGGATCTAGAATCATGAAACTTCATACAATTGCTGTATATGACCTCAATATTTGTTACAAACACATCTTGCATTTAAAGCACTTATATTTTGACAAAGTGCTGGTGGGGGGTATAAGTCTGCTCTGCGACAGTTCTAGTTGTGACCGGATGAAAAAATATGTATTTTATGGGTGGAGGTCATTTCTCTATATGTTATATAGTGGAAACTTTGAAAATCATTTTCTCAGAATGTAATTGATGGATACCAATCAAATAACATTGGTATGATCCTTGAATGACCTTTTATCAGTCTATCTAAAATTATTGTGATCGGATAGAAAATATTTATTTTATGGGCGGAGGTCATTATTCTATATTTTATATAGAGGAAACTTTGAAAATCATTTTCTCAGAATGTAATTAATGGATATCAATCAAATTTCACTGCAATGATTCTTGAATGACCTTTTATCAGTATACCAAAAATTATTGTGATTGGATAGAAAATATGTATTTTATGGGCGGAGGTCATTTCTCTATATGTTATATAGTGGAAACTTTGAAAATCATTTCAACATCAGTAGAACCCAAAATATCAAAAAATCTAGTCAAAACTTACATTTGCTATTACAAGAATTTCAAGCCTGTGGAGTGACTCAAGCCATTCATGGCTTTCTAGTTTAGTTTGGGTTACTTCTTATTTTCTTGTAACATCCTTGTACTTGAGAAATACAATTTACATGTATTTCAAACCATTCATGAGAATAGACCTACATTTAACCATCATTGGTCACTGACCACCAATGGTTAAGTGTAGGTCCAATCCAGATATGCTAGTGGATACAACACATACCATTGTTTTCATTATCTATGTAAAAAACTAAGATAAGAAGTTTTGAAACATTCCTCATAATTATACCATAGTGTACATTCATTGAGAATTACATTGATTTCTTGAAAAAACGATTGTGGTATGGATCATTAGTCGATTGTGCTCTTTAGATTAAAAACCAATAATCTATTATAATTTGAAACCAATTGCGCAACACTATTATCAAGGTTGCATTAATGAGGAGTTCCACTATATATAGGCACTTAACAATTTCCTGTTTTACAAAATTTTGGACCTGTCCAAATTCAAAGGTTTTGCAGACGAAAATTTTAAGTGGATTTAATTTGAAAAATAACCATTCAGTAGGGTAGAAAATAGCGTGGAAAAAGAAGAAATTGCTTGTCGGAAGCAATTTCTTCTTTTTTCACAATGTTTTCTCAATCATAAAATCACAGGCACATAAAAAGCAGGGATTAAACAGCAAAGGGTTAAAATAGTATTTCACAAACACATCAGTATTTTATATTTAATCCTTTCTATTTGCAGATGTGGATGACATGACATCTTCCTATATCAAAGGTGTACATTTCAGAATGTTTTCTCCATCTACCAAGGTAAAGTCCAATTCAATAATGTATGCATGTCAACTGTTTGACATCTTACTGGAAATCGGTGTAATTTTCATGTATGTTTTATTTTTTTGCATTTTCAGGGGATAACAGAGGTATTACCAAGTTCATAATTTAGTGAGAGATTATTTTAATGCCCAGGCATTGAAATATTGCAGGCATATTGTTTTACCATTGTCTGTTGGTCCATCTGTCTGTCAGTCTGTCTGCAAAACTTACCCAAAAAAGTTAAAATTGCCAATTACTTCAAGGCTATTCAAGATGAAATGCTCATATTTGGTATGTTGATAGATCTTGATGATGACATCTACAGAATACCAAGGTCAAGGTCAGGTGACAAGGTCAAGGTCATCTGTCCAGGTAAAAAGTTTTAAAATTTTGCCATTGTAGGGGCATTTGTTTTTCAAAATAGTTATAGAACATACAATATATTGTTGACACTCATTCCAATCGTATTGCACAGACAATTCAAATGGATATCCTCAACATAGGATTTAATTGAGAAATAAAGATTTAAGATTGGCTTTACCCCCTCCGATCTGTACCTCTGTAAAATGTCTTTACTTATAAAAAAAACACAACTATAAAAAGATGATTCATTCTGTTTTATTGTACAAGTCTTATTTGACTTATTTCTTTGAATAGTTATATGTTTTTGACCTTTCATGCTTAAAGGGACCATCAGGGTAGTGCAATTATGAGTGTTGACCCTGGTCAGACTGAGCCTGAGATCAAAACTTTTTGCACTGGGCTTATTTTCTGTGTTAAGAATGAACATTTTTCCTTTGAAAAATTTTGAAATGCCACCTTAAGTTGTCCTAAAATCAAATATAGCAAATCGTGCTCGAGCGACCCCTATCTACTTAGCGACCATTTTCATTAAACAACCATTTTCAAAATCCCCCTTTTCAATTGAAAATACTTTAAAAAGTAGAAATTATTGGTCTGAAAATGATTGTAAATGAATTCATATTTTTAAATCTCATTAGAATCATCTCGATGAGGTGATTCTATATTGAGTTTTAACAACATGGTCCTTTTTGCATGATGGGTCACATTTTATGTTTATAGAACCAGTACAGTTTGGTGATGAGTGGCTACATGTTAACAGAAATGAATCTATTACAACGGAAAGAAATGGTACAAAATCTTTGGAAACAAACTGGGGATTATTTGGTAGGATTTAACAATTCATTTTTATGCCCAAATATTGAAAGATCAGGAGCATATTATTTCATTATTTTAAATCAGTCTGCCTTCATATATAAACAGAAAAAATAACATTACAAATTAGTCCAGGAGTTCACGAGTGCGAGGAATATGGTTTAAAGATGGCTCTCAGCATACATTGGCTAAAGTTAAGTTCATGTGGAAAGTTTGAGGTCTTCTCTTAAGGCCAAACTTCTGTTACCCTAAAACTTTAACTTTGCATTTTATTTCAAATCTATTCAAGATTCTATACTCATATTTGAAATGGTATTAGCTTTCACCGATTACAATCTGCTTATACAAAGATGAAGAAAATGTGTATAGGTTAACTATAAAAATTAAATGACCAACCAAAAAGTTAATATTACCATCAACTTCTAGCCTATTTCATATACAATTCTTATATTTGGTATGGTGATAGCACCCATTTTGGGGGGGTTATGTCGTTTTAATGAATATTTGAGTGAAGTGAAATCCTTCTGTTACTTTTACAGGTCCTCGTAGAAAATGGCTCAAAATCTGGTTACAAGTTGATTATGGAAGCAATAGAGACAATACAAAATGTAAGTATTGTCCCCACAAACTATGTTTAGGGGATATATAGGAGTCAGCTTGTCCATTGGTCCGTCTGTCCATCTGTTTGTCCATCTATAGCTTTTTCATGTCTGCTCATTTCTCAACAACTATTAGATATATTTCATTCTAAATACACAGATGAGATCAGTATCAAGCAGAGATGTGCAAGTGATATTTTGGTGACCATCCTTTTGACAGAGTTATGGCCCCTTGATGGAAAATGGCTTTGCATTGTTAACAAGCATTTTTAGGGGGGTATTTGTCTGCTTTGTGACAGCCTTGTTAACTTTACAAAGACACATACTATGTTTTGGCTCTAAGCCCTCAATATAACTTTACCCTTAGGCAGGACATAAATTCTCCCCTAGCAACAAGATACAGTGAGTGCAGCAGACTATTTGCTCTAGAATACATGAATTTCAGTAAAATAACCAGAGACTGGTATAGTGGTCACTGAGCAATATCTTAAGTACTTGTTGCAAAAGATTTATGACAAACATATGAAGGTTACAAATGTATCCTTAAGATTTTTTAAGACCCAATAGGATGAAAATTCCACTAAAATATGAATGCCTCACTATTAAATCTTTGCCTATAGGCTGATATTATGATCAAAGAAGCATCTGCAAAGGTAATATCTTTTAATTAGAAACAGAGATATTTCAGAAATGCAACAGCAGAGGTGCAGATAAGGGGAGGGGGATAAAGCCATTCTAAAATCTTTATTTCACAATAAAACCCTATGTTGTGGGTACTCATTTGAATGGTTCTGACGATGTTATTCCATAGAGAATCAACAACATAGAATTTGTGCTATAATTTTTGAAATTCCTAGATCTTAAATCCAAAATACCCCCTCTATCTGAAGCCTTGCAAAAGTGACATGATTTTTTTAACCAAGGTTAAAAGTAAAAAAAATATCTAAGAGATTGATGTCATAGTCACAGAAGCATTTCGTCCGTTTTCTGCGAAAACCTCATAACAACAGTTTGTTTAAAGCTGTAGTTAGGAGGTATTAGTAGAAAATCAATGATATAAACAGTTTTAGTCTTTTTAGTAAAAAAACCCCAGAGATCTTACAGATATACAACAGTTGTCAAACAATATTTATACACTATACAATAAGAAGGACAATTGCAATTCAGCAACTATCAAAGAATCAACCACGTCATTTCAAGTGAAATTAACTTTTTTTAATAACTTTAACATGTAACACAACTGAAATAAATAATGAGGCCCTTTTGCCACCTCAAAAAAATTCAAATGGTGGCCGTAACAAAGCAACTGTGTTTGTCACGTCAGGTACGTTAGATGTGCTAAATGTCTGAATAAAATAAGAGAGCATGCGAGTAATGATGTATTTACACCTTTCTATTTGCTCCTACACATTTCATTTAAAAGAAAAACGACCGAAATAGAGCCGTTTTCAATCAATGTTAATAAATATCGAAGACAAATATATGTGACATGCTGTTTTTTTTTCAGAAATCTTCAATATCGCTTTATGTCAAAATACTATAATCATATTGTCATCTTTTATATTATAAAATGAATACTGAAATATAACTACTAAATTAGTGTTTATCCCCTGGAATTTAGATAACTTTGATAAAGTGGATATGTTTTTTACGATTTCGTGTTTTAAAAAGAATGGAAAATTTAACGTACCTGACAGAAAAACGCTTAACTATAGAACATTACATGTTATTGCTATTTGTAAACAAGAGCACCGCCTACTGGTGCCTACGCTCGGCTGTCGAGTGCTGGATGGTGGGAAAAAATCTAAGTCGAAAAAGGGGCATAATTTGCACAAAATGCATCTAGAGTTATCCCCCTTGATAGTATAGGTTGCTCTTTTGATGGTGAACATGTGTGCCAAGTTTTAAGTGAATGCCTTCAGTAGAACCAGAGATATAACAAAATGTCAAAGTTTTCGCACGACGACGACGACGACAACGACACCAACGACGACAACGACACGGAGGCTATAGCAATACCTCGGGTTTTCTCCGAAAACAGCCGAGCTAAAAATCAAATTTTATAATTATTCTCTTAATATTAAATCCTTCTTAACCAATGAAAAGTCGTAACTACAGCTTTTAGAAAGCTGTAATTACGATAATTTGATCGCTCAAAATACAAATCAGTTTTTAAGAGTTTCACGCACAAAAGCCTCAAAATCTTAATGATTCCACATGAAATGCCCAGCAAGTCTATTCACTCTTGAGAACAGAATGATAGGAAGGAATTTTATAAAATCGTCCATATTGTTAATCACAAAATCAATTTTTTTATTCATACCTACATAAATAAAGCCGTGTTGACTAAGGTCCGTGTGTGCCTTAAACAACCGACAATAAAATGAATTTCTCTCACCTTTTAATAGAAATCAAAGATAACGGGTGATTCATTGTCTAAGTGCGCAAAGGTTGTTAATTCTTTTAAAATGAATCGGCACTTAAATTGCCACATTTTACACCGAGTTTTCGAATTGAGAGTTTGTCTTTTTTGCATAATTGTCATCAGATCTAGATCATTTGCCGATACCATTAACACAATAGGCAATTAAAAAAATGTAATTGTGGTATTTTGTAAAACCTATTTCTATTTGAAGGTATTAAAACCATAATAAAAATATGATTCTCTTTGAAATCGGTACGACGTCGAGTATTTAACGGATTATGTCCTAACCATCAGAAATACCAGCAGTTATTTTGTCATTATACCGTTCATTAAAAGAGAATCAGGACCATGTAGTAGACTAACGATTTAAGCAATATAACTTTGAAGGCAAACGTTCTAAAGCGCACGCTTAAATCCAATCATTGCACCGTCTTCTGAATAATCCCGACGTCGGGCTGATTCAAAATTTTAGATGAGGGATATGTTGGTCGACCAGAACATCGTAACTTAAGCTTTGTTTGAGCTTAAGTAACGACGTTTTGACCTCCCTTTCACAACAGTTACAGTTAGTTATATCTTGAAATCGACAATTGCCTCAATCATAACCATTCTAAATCGCTCACATAGCGCTCTATTCATCCATTCCAAACACTCACCCAAACCATTAAAAAACGCTCAAATCCATTGAAAAATATGGAATCAACTACATCAATCAAAATAAACCAAGAAAAAAATCACAATTTCACTGACATCATTCAAATTATAAGCATTTTGAAGAAATAGGAAGCTATCTATAGAGCTTGTATGCATATTTTGTTACAGGGAGGTGATCAATTTCACAAATTTTGTTCATCCTGAACAAAATTTGCGATAATGGATTACCTCCCATTAAATTCGCTCAAAACTCGCTCCACACACTCATTCAATTCCATTCAATTTCACAATGTTGTTAACTGTATATGCGAATTCATTATGCTTTTAACACTGAAAATACATTTTTCATTAATGTTTTTTTGAAATTAAAATGCAGTTTCTAATTGTGTGAAGGGCCACTTTATAGCTTGCAGCCTTTTCCCTTGCGTATACGATTAATCGTCACGTGAACAAAAATACTGTTTTATATTCTTATAAGTTTACCATCTATTTTATACCAAAATAGCGTAAATAATATAGTTACTATATTTTGTTAGAAAACCAAGGATTTAAAACAAAATAACCCCGACAATATAGTTAATCACTATCTGAGTAAGTATTGGTAATTTTCATCTTGAAGTCTAAACTGTCGCCTACTCTTGCTACAAGCTATTGGTTCCTTGATCACTGGAACGATATCCGAAATGTTAACCTTCTGAATATCTGGTTTAGACGGCCATCGAAACAAAACATGTCCACCTCTACCGCCCGATTCCTCCATAAACGAAACTTCCGCTCTTCCTGTGCTATTCTCAATCATGTTAATCAAACAAGGATAAATCGCACCTTCCCATTCAACTAGAACATACTTTCCTGTGTCTGGAATGTCACTATTTACATAAACCGTTGTTTTCATCACTTTGCTGGAATTCTCTCCATCTGTTTCAGACGTCTGTCGTTTCCGCATTTCTTTGTCGGCTCCATTATTATTTGCCGCAGCCAACTTTCTATCTTGTGACATTTCTTCTTTCCATTGACCACATGGTTGTCCGATCAAGCATGTTGGACAGTAGCATGAAACATCGGCAGAGTACAGATTATTATCTACTGGAAAAACTGCATGCATTTTCATGGTGCCTTGAACTGTTTTGGGGCTTGCACTCTCAAGTTCGGTCATAGCAGCATTGTACTCAGCCTCATCATAAAAAACATACTTTATGCTTTTCTCGTGGTTAGATGCCCATTGGTAAAAGTCTGAAGCGTCCTGTACATTTACTTTTCCTTGTTTGCATGCTTCTCCGGCTTGTCTTTTAGCAACGCCCCAAAGGCCATCACAGGGGCCCTTGCCGTGTCCACATTCAAAATAATTCCATCTGGCTGCGACTTCAAAAATCTCTCTATGGCGTCTGACCACATCTATAATGTACTTATTTCTGTATTGTGAAGATGGGCTATCTGTCCAATAATGAATTACTTTTAGATCAGGACACACCAATTTTAGTTCTGGGACTAGCTTTTTCAAAATGGCGTAGACTGCAAACGCATTGTGATTTTTCACATCAGAAATATTTATGTAGTTTTTATGCTCTAGATCCTCCCCGATTTTGAAATAGATTACTGCCGGATGTAGCGTCACAGCAGTGCTGTTCCAATACGCGCTTTGGATTTCGTCTGCGTTGCTGCAGGTAAAATTTTCTGCGAAGTCCATGTGGACGACCATTTCATTTTGGGGAAGCGGCTTTTTTAGTTCACGTATTGCTGAGTATTGTGTTCTTACACGAAATACATGTTGGATAAAATCCTTGTAAGGAGAATGTTATTTGGTCTTAATTGACAAAACACTGATATTGAAATTTGTGAGTCTGGATTCTCAGATTTAAATTTATCAAAGAGATTTGAGAGGTTATCATTAAGAACTCTTATCTGTTTCTTTTCTGTCGTTTGTCCATTTTCTATTCTTTTTGCAATCACCAATCACCATATTGACACTTACATCATCCCTTTCGAGGAAGGCTACAACACTTTCTTCTAATGCTGCTTTTTCTATAGCTTTTCTTCTCAAAGTTATTTCAGAGATACTTTTACATTTTGCCCTTTTTAGTACATTTCTACTCATTCCTATTTCTTTGCTCAGCAAGTGCATGCATCTATACTTACGAATGATATTGCCACTCACAACATTTGCAACAACCCTTCTCATTTTTTTCTTTTTGTTTTCAACGCTTGAAGTTTTTATTTCTCCCGTGATCGCATTTGCCATCACTAACTTCTTTCGTACACCTTTCTTTGGAGTAAGACCAAGGTTTCGTATGTCATTTTTTGCCTTTGTATTTGGTGTGTCAGACACTTCATTCTCGTTGAGTGTAGATGTAGTTTTAGCATCAGGTGTTTTCATGTTTTTCACAAACCTTTCAGTTCTCTTTCTTAGCATTCTATTTTCTCTATGAACCTTTACCAGCTTTCCTTCTAAGACGCATATTGTATTCCTTGCCATTCTCAGAGCTTTAGATCTTCTTTTCGATCTTTTCTTCATTGAAAAGTCTAGCTTTATTGTCAATTTACTTTCTTGCTTCATTGGGTCTGGCTGAATATCATTGCTTGTACTGGGGAGAACTTCCGCCTTTTTAAGCTTTTTTCTTTCCCTACATTTTCTTTGCGCAAGACGATCTTTCTCTCGTTTTCTTGCCTGTTTTGCTTTACTCAGACTCTCGATTGGAGCTTTGTACTTCCTTGTTCTCTTTCTTTCTCGTTGTAGAAAAGAATTGTCCTTCAATTTCTTCCGCTCCCTGTAAGCTTTTTGATATTCGGTGTTGGTTTTACGCATGATTAAGGCCCTGATAAGAAATGTCAGGGACGTTAGATATTTTGTCAGGGACGTTAAACAAATTTTGAACGCACATTCTCAACTTCTTTACTAATTCAATATGCTGAAAATATGTCTAACCTGTTCACAAAACATCTCTCATTTAATTTCAATCTTATGATGAAAATAAAAAGGGTAAATACCTGCGAAATTCTTCCTTTCTTCGTCAACTCTATAAATCTGCTTAACCCAGCATGTTTACATGTCACGATACTTCAAGGTTAAACGTATATATTATTTATCAAATGCGCATGCTTCGTACGTAATACATGACGTAACCTGACTAAGTAATTCGCGCTTACTACAACTAGGGAAAGGAAAGTTCATTTCAGTTAACGTAACTGACATTTAACGTACCTGATGTTCCTTAACTTGCACTTATTTAATTTTCGAATTTGAGGCACAATCCTGCTAAATGTTTATCCCTGTTTTACTAGACTTTGGTACTTTCACTTGTTCCAATGTTTTATATATGTAAGTAGAGTATTTTTTAAGCATTGACTAGTGAAAGATTTAACGTCCCTGACATTTTTAAACGTAACACTCCAATTGAAAAGACCTTTCAGTTTATTTTCCTTTTACCGCTTATCGCAATTTATCAAGGTGCCTACTCTTTGATAAGACTATGTCAGGGAGTGATTAGGTCAATAAATATTGATCATTCTTCTTTATTTTGACTGCGAACTTTTTTCACAAAAAACAGTTAACGTACATGACCGGTTTCATGCGACAACGATTTTCATGTAAAAATTCTTTCTTGCTTCAACGCAGTGAAACAAAATGTATTTTTTAGTCCCCTACCGGCGAAAGCCGAAGGGGACTATAGGTTTGCGCTCCGTCCGTCTGTCCGTCCGTCCGTCCTTCCGTCCGTCCGTCCGTCTGTCAGTCCGGATTTCAGTTTTCCGGACTTTTTTTCTTAACCCTTGGAGATATTTAGCTGATTTTTGGTATGTGAGTCCGCATCAATGAGTTACAGAACGAGTTTGAGTTTGGTTCCGGTCCATTGATTTTTAGCTCCACTGGCCGAAGGCCAGCGAGCTATTGTCATGGCGGTGTGTCCGTCGTGCGTGCGTCCGTCCGTCCGTCCGTCCGTGCGTGCGTCCGTGCGTGCGTAAACTTTTTCTTTAAACATCTTCTCCTCCCAAATCAATGGGCGAATTTTGATGAAACTTGGTAGAAATGTTCCTTGGGTGACCCTCTTCCAAAATTGTTAAAGAAATTTAGATTGACCCCCAAATATGGGCGTGGCAGGGCGTGGCATTTTTTCACCTTGAAATCTTAAAAAATCTTCTCCTCCTAAACCATTGGGCCAATTTCAATGAAACTTGGCATGGATGTTTCCTGGGTGACCCTTTACCTAAATTGTTCAAGAATTTTTGATTGACCCCCAAATATGGGCGTGGCAGGGCGGGGCTTATTTTGAGCCCAAAATCTTTGAATGACATCTCCTCCTGAACCACTAGGCCGATTTCAACCAAACTTTACCAGAATGTTCCTTGGGTAACCCTTTTCAAAAATTGTTCCTGAAATTTTGATTGGCCAACAAATATGGGCGTGGCAGGGCGGGGCTTATTTGAGCCCGAAATCTTTGAACGACATTTCCTCCTCAACCATTGGGCTGATTTCAATGAAATTTTACCAGAATGTTCCTTCTGTGACCCTTTTCAAAAATTGTATGCGAAATATTAATAAGCCCATCAATATTGGCATGTCAGGGTGTGGCTTATTTTGACCCCGAAATCTTTGAACTACATCTCCTGATGAAGGTTCGGCCGATTTCAATGAAACCTGAGAATTTTGGTGCAATGTGAGCCATACCCATTTAATTAATATAAAATAGGTCTTAAGAGATTTCAAAGTGTTGTTTTCATTCAAAGAAAGATTCATTTAATGCAAGTCTAATGATGTTAAAGCCAGTGAAGCGATACAGGCCCTCTTGGGCCTCTTGTTGTGGAAGACTTTTTTTTCTTTACCCTTGGAGATATTGAGCTGATTTTTGGTATGTGCGTCTGCATCAATGAGTTACAGAACGAGTTTGAGTTTGGTTCCGGTCCATTGATTTTTGTGGAAGATACGGATGCTGGACTTAGAAAAATACAAGGAAATTTCAGTTTTCCAGACTTTTTTTCTTAACCCTTGGAGATAATGAGCTGATATTTGGTATGTGCGTCCGCATCAATGAGTTACAGATCACATTTGAATTTGGTTCCGGTCCATTGATTTTTGTGGAAGATACGGATGCTGGACTTAGAAAATTACCAGGAAATTTCAGTTTTCCGGACTTTTTTTCTTAACCCTTAGAGATATTGAGCTGATATTTGGTATGTGCGTCCGCATCAATGAGTTACAGATCACGTTTAAATTTGGTTCTGGTCCATTGATTTTTGTGGAAGATACGGATGCTGGACTTAGAAAATTACCAGGAAATTTCAGTTCTGGACTTTTTTTCTTAACCCTTGGAGATATTTAGCTGATTTTTGGTATGTGCGTCCGCATCAATGAGTTACAGAACGAGTTTGAGTTTGGTTCCGGTCCATTGATTTTTGTGGAAGATACGGATGCTGGACTTAGAAAAATACAAGGAAATTTTAGTTTTCCGGACTTTTTTTCTTAACCCTTGGAGATATTGAGCTGATATTTGGTATGTGCGTCTGCATCAATGAGTTACAGATCACGTTTGAATTTGGTTCTGGTCCATTGATTTTTGTGGAAGATAGGGATGCTGGACTTAGAAAAATACCAGGAAATTTTCAGATTTTTGTTTTTTATCCTCAGAGATATTGAGCTGATACATAAAATCTGATACAACTAATATTTTGGAGAGGTAGTTATACCTTTACCACCAAAAAAGATACTGCTCTAGGGATGTATTTATAAATCCGGTAGGGGACTTGGTATTGCCATGCAATACTTCCAAATGCTTGTCCTATTTAGAATACTATCACAAGTCTGAAATCCAAATAAATATTTGAATTATTACCGCTAGCTTTGCAAATAAGTGCGTTAACAATAGCAACCCTCTTTTGCGACAACCATTTTTGGGGCAAATTTGGTCCATTCACTTAAAATTATCTCTCGTTTGCGGATCTCTATGCGGCAAAAAGTATGTGTCCGAGGTAAAGTAGATGCAGTGGGATAAACATGCAGGATAAAGGGGTGCAAATCCCAAGTTCCGCATAGATATACCATTGCGACACTAAATTTTCGGTTTTGTCTTTCTTATTGACATTGAGTGTATAGGCACTTAGAAAAATTTTGCAATGACTCCCCTCTATGTAGTATGCCTAGGTGGTGTGATAAGCTGGTGGCTCAGATGAAAAATGAGCCTGTGCCTGACATTTTCAACAAATTGGAAATGTTCGTGAGTAGCGTAGACAGCCACATACTGTAAATATAGAGTCACCAGATGTTCTACAGATACTTTAAGACCTTATCTTTCTACCAAACGCATTGTAAAGACTCTGCACAGGCTGGTCAGAGTCTTTGCTTTGCACATATTTGAAGTTGTTGGAAATCTCACACACAGGCTTATATGTCAGTTGCACTGATGTGAGAAACTACATGAAGCCATGAGTTGGTGCACTGGTCATAGAAATTTAATTGAAACTCTGTTGAAAGTGGAATAAGGCCCCATACATACTAAGATTTCTCTACATGGATATTCTTCTTAACCCTTCTCATGCTGTTCACAGCAAATTTCTACTGTACACAAAACTATGGTGTACAGTGTAGTATGGAACGCCAGAGCTGTCATATATGCCAAAATATGTTACATAGAGGTAAAATAACTAGGCACGGGGATATAATCTGGCGTTCCATAGTGTAGACTAAGACCAGCCTGCACATCCTGCAGTTTGATCTTAGTCTACACTGCATGCTTCTAGTTACATGTATTTTTTGTGGTAAAATTTTGAGCCAGACTCATTGAAATATTCTAAAAAATCCTTTTGTTTGGAACATATCTGAACCGAGGAGGATAAATGTTAATACACAAAATATTTATATTTGTTTACAGTTAATGAAGACAGACTCAGATTTAGAGGGTCATATAATTGCTCCTGTAAGTATATAGTAACCTTTCAAGCGGGGAAAGCTCTATGTATAGATCTGGGTTCAATAGTTTGATTGCCACCGTCATAGCGCAGTTGGTTGCTATCATTCAAAAGGTTGATCTTGTGCGGCAGCTTTCATTTTTTCCAACAATTTGTCTCAAACCAGTTGATTGATAATCAAAAACATGTGTTTGATAGTTTGGAGGCTAGGAAATAATGTTAGTACTGGTGCTCAAGTCGTCATGATATGTTATAGCACATTCTCTTTGAAATTTTAAAAAAAATATCTTTAGGAATCTAAGCAAAACTATTGCAATAATATATACTAATAAAGAGATTTTTGTTCTTTTGACTATATCACATAACTTTCTAACACACATTATTTCTCATGCAAACAAACAAAAAAATAACCCCACTATACATACAGACTCACTAAAAATAGTTTTTCAATTAACTAATAATTTTGTCATCTGTGGTTAAACAATTAATTAATTTTAAGGGGTTGGGCTTAAAAGGATAAGTAGCTCATTTCTAGAATTGATAGTAGGTAAATAAAAAGGTGTACTAAGGTTCACAAAAAGTAATGTCTGTGATACTATTGAAACAATTTGTAAAGTGGTTTCAAAATTAGAACTTCAAAATGTCTCTGAAACAGAGTGACAAATACACAAGCATTTCCCTAAGGATTAACAGTAATTTATTAGAAAAATACATTGTTGACAATTTATGTAAAAATTCAAAGAAAGAACTTGTATTTATTTATATATTTTAGTGTACACATGATAAAGGCTGCCCAAAACTCACAATGAAGAATCCTATCTGTACATTTGAAGCAACATATGCCAATTTCTCCTTTTCTAGACAGGTAACTTTTTTTATATTGACCTTACTTACTAAGAACTAATAAATGCCATTTTTTTATAGCTCGGCTGTTTTCGACGAAAACCCGAGGTATTATGATCATCTTGGTGTCGTTTGCGTTGTAGTTGTTGGCGTGGGCGTTGGCGTTGATGTGATAAACTTTTACCTTGGTCATAACTTTTGAATGGTAGGCCATAGAGCCTTCATATTTCACATGATTATTGCTTTGGACAAGACCTTTCTATAGGTACCAAATTCAAGGTCATCAGTCAAGGTCAAGGTCATTTTTCAAGGTCAAATTTCTTTGAAAAATTTAAACTTGGTCATAACTTTTGAATGGTAAGTCATGGAGCCTTCATATTTCACATGATTATTGCTTGGGACAAGACTTTTCTGTAGGTACCAAGTTCAAGGTCATTTGTCAACGTCATTTTTCAAGGTTAAATTTCTTTAAAAAATTTAACCTTGGTCATAACTTTTTAATGGTAAGTCATAGAGCCTTCATATTTCACATAATCATTGCTTGGGACAAAACCTTTCTGTTGTTACCAAGTTCAAGGTCATTTGTCAAAGTCAAATCTCTTTAAAACATTTAACTTTGGTCATAATTTTTGAATGGTAAATTATAGAGCCTTCATATTTCACATGATCATTGCTTGGGACAAGACCTATCTGTTGGTACCTAGTTCAAGGTCATCAGCCAAGGTCATTTTTCAAGGTCAACTTTCTTTAAAATTTAACCTTGGTCATAAGTTTTTAATTGTTAGTTATAGAGCCTTCATATTTTACATGATCATTGCTTTGGACAAGACCTTTCTGTAGGTACCAAGTTCAAGGTCATCAGTCAAGGTCAAGGTCATTTTTCAAGGTCAAATTTGTTTGAAAAAATTTAAACTTGGTCATAATTTTTGAATGGTTAGTCAAAGAGCCTTCATATTCCAAATGATCATTGCTTGGTACAAGACCTTTCTGTGGGTACCAACTTCATATATTTGCATTTGCCTAAGAAATAATTAACAGCCTAGCGTTGGCACAGGCTTGCGGTGCTCTTGTTTATTTTCCTTTAAACTGTCAAAGCCCAGAGCCATGGCTAGGAATGATATAATGGTACATTTGATAGATAGATCTATAATTGTTTTATTTCGGGGGTATACTGGAATAAGCAGTCTGTCCATCCACCAATTTATGTTGCGAACTCCTCCTTCGATTTTCATTTAAGAAATTTCATAAAAACATTGATCATATTTCATATTTTGTAGTTTTGCAAGCCACAATTTTGGACTCTCAACTCCTTCTGGTTCAAGACTTTTCTCCCACTGAACTTAAATGTTATGTTTCCTCCTTATAGTACATATATACTAGTCATTTTGTGTTGCCATTTCCATTCAATAGTAGTGAAACTTCATGCTCCCATCCATCACATGTTGAAGCTTTGAAAGACACATTTTTGGACACCCACCTTCTCCTGGTTCTAGAATTCTCTCCCCTTTAACTAAGACATTATTTTTCTATTTGTGCATACAGTAAAACTTGTTTTAAGTGACCACTTAGGGGAGCACCAAAAAGCAGCCGTTGATGAAAATAGTCACTTAATACAAAATACTATGATAAATGTGACAGTTCATTTTGATACCATTTATAGATTGTCGGTCAAGTCGTACTGAATCTTATGATGTTTGAACCCATGAGAATCGTCTAACAACATAAGGTTCAACAATAACCAATTTCTCCTTAAGAATGTCCTCTTTTTCAGAGATTTTGATTACCGTGAAGGGACTTTTTATGGTGGTCACTTAATGCAATTGGTCACTTAATAGATGTGGTCGCTTGAGGAATATCCACTGTATATACTTTTCATTTTCTTGAATCAACTTCTGAATCAGTTCTCCTTCATTATTAATGAAACTTCGTACAAAAATGTTCACATGTTGAAGCTTTGCAATGCACAGTTTTGGACTCTCAACTTTTTCTGGTTTAACAATTATCTCCCCTTGTGTGTGACATCTGCATATGCAGATCTTAGTGCTATTTCACTGGTTGAAGTTATCAATGTATGAACCTTTGAGAATTCATTATAAATCATGAAAGCTTTTAGCTTTTTTTCACTCACTTGAGCACACCATGATCAAGGGAATCTTTTAGGATCACCCTGAGTCCACCTTGTGTAGTGTGTTGTCAACTTTCTTAAAACTTCTTTTCCTCCTGAACAGCTGTGCCAATTTCAATAAAATTTTACCAGAAAGTTCCTTGGGTGACCCTCTTCGAAGAATGTTCATAAGGTTTTGGTTGACCCCAAAATATGGGTGTGGAAATCTTTGAATGTCTTCTCAGTAAGCAACGGACATGTTTCAAACAAAGGGGGGGGGGGAAATATGTCTGACAAAATTGTTTTCAAGAATTGCCTCTGAATTTTAATTATCCCAAAATTATGGGATGGCAGGGCTGGGCTCATTTTGACTCTTAGATCTTTAAAAATTCCTCAGTGAGCAATGGGTTGATTTATACCGTTGGCCACAATGTTCCAGAGGTGACCCTTTTCAAAAATTGTTGGTGAAATTTTTATTTAACCCCAAATGTGGACATGGTAGGGAGGGTTAATCAATTTTGACCTTGAAATCTTTAAATTTCTTCTTTTCATTAACAATATGGCAGATTTCAACCAAACTTAGCAGATAAGTTTCATCAATACTGTTATAACTAGAGCTTACTTTGTAATCATTATCAAATACAAAAAAAAATAAAAATTATATACTCTAGATGTCTTTGTTATTTTAGATAACAAAGAACTTCTACAAACAGTATGAAAAGTACATGTATGTGATATTCAAGAAAAGACCAAGAAAGAAAGGTAAGGTCTTTCAAAATGATTCTTTGGTTTAAGCTTCACTGGCCGAAGGCCACTGGGGCTATTGCCATGGCTTGGTGTTAGTCATCTGTCTGTCTGTCTGTCCATGCGTCAGGTTGTTAACTTTCTCTTTAAAAATCTTCTCCTGAGAAACGACTTAATGAATTTCAACCAAACCTCACAGGAGTGATTGGTGGATCCTCTTTCAAAGTGTTCTTTTTTTTTTGATCCAATGAAAAACAAAGCTTAAATGGGCGTGGCTATTTTCCATATATGGTAATATGAGACTTTGATCAGAATCTTACTGCTGGATATCAACCAAATTTCACTTAAACTCCTTGGGTGGCCCTTTATCAATCTACAAAAACTTATTGTGATTTGATGAAAAATATGTCTTTTATGGGCAGAGGACATTTCTCTAAATTTTATGTATTGGAAACTTTGAAAATCATTTTCTCAGAATCTACAGATAGATATCAACCAATTTTCACTGGAATGACCCTTTGGTGACCCTTTATCAGTCTGCAAAAATTATTTGATCAGATGAAAAATATGTCTTTTATGGGCAGAGGTCTTTTCTCTAAATGTTATATATTGGAAACTTTGAAAATCTTTTTCTCAGAATCCAATTGATGGATATCAACCAAATTTCACTGAAATGATTCTTTGGTGACTCTTTATTGGTCTACAAAAAATGATTTTGATAGATGAAAAATATTTTTTTATGGGCAGAGGTCATTTCTCTAAATGTTATATATTGGAAACTTTGAAAATCTTTTTCTCAGAATCACTGGAATGATTCTTGGGTGACGAAATATCAGACTGCACAGTTTTTTGTGATCGGATGAAAAATATGTATCAAATATGTGGAGGTCAATTTTCTATATGCTGTTCATCAATCATGAATTTTTCTTAGCAGAAATATTTCAGCATTTGACACTTTAAAAACACTAATCTACTTTAAATAAGTTTTAATTCATTCACTTATTTTCTCTTATAATAATATTAGTAGATTCAGGCCTGTGCAGCAAATCAGCTGCTCAAGCAGCTCTAGTTACTAAGTGTCTTTAAATAGTATTGCAGGTTGCACATAACATAGCTTCTTATAATAGAATCTTAAGTTTTCTGATTTTTAACCTACCTTTCTAAACAAAAAGTTAAAATTTTGTCTTCACTAAAGCTAGCAATGTTGGTGTATATGTTGTTTTTGGCTGGCTATACCCTATCTTTAGACATATCTCTGTTGTTATTGACCATATTCTCTTAAATTTTTTTTAGCGACTTCACTTTTTCAAGAATGATACGGTTAAATTCATTTTCAGCTCCACTGACCAGTGAGCTATTGTCATGGTGTTGTGACCATCAGGTGTGCATCTGTTTGTTCATTATCTTTTCATAAAAAAATCTTCTCTGAAACAAACAGGCTAATTTAACCAAACTTGGCAGAAATGTTTCTTTGATGACTCTCTTCTTAAATTGTCCAATTGCTGAAGCCATTGAGGCAATACAGGCCCTTTTGGGCCTCTTGTTTGTCAAGCTGACTTAGGGTAGTCATGGTATAAACATATTAATGCCTTTGTGTATTTAACTTTTTCTATGTCCAACAATTGATAGACAACAAACAACAGTATATTCAGGTGGGATAAAGATTTTTTCCTGCTCTTCAGAGATGGAATATCCAAGAATACTAGAAAAGTCCCATTCACAGAAACAGTACAAATGTTTGTTGTGTTGTCCTGATGGAGACCTACATCAGTGCTTGATAAATACACAGAAATCTGACAGGTAAATAGAAAAAAAAAACAAAAAAAAAAAAAAACAGAAAAAAAAACCCCTGCAAATCTGTTGCTTAAAACCTCAGAAATCTGACAAATGTTTGTTTTGTTTCCTTGTGATGGATATCTACATATCAGCCTGAAAAATACACAGAAATAAATATTGACGCATATTATGTAGTCATAAATAAAACTTCATCTATGATTGATAAAACACAGAAAATTGATGCAATAGATATGTGAAAACACAGAAATCTGGTGTATACAGTTACGTGAAAACACAGAAACTGGCGTATACAGTCATGTAAAAACACAGAAATCTTATGTATACAGATATGCATCAATAGCTTTGGTACATATTGTTTCACTGGTGTCTGAACGTCTCTCCAACCTTCTGTCTGTCAAAACTTTTAAAACATGCAAACTACAATATAACCAATAATTTCAACAATGTTCTTATTTGGCTAAAGGGTTATTTACGCCACAGAATAAAAAACTCACAGAGTGTTTGTAATATAATAAGCCACTAGGAGATTGAGAAAAAGAGAACATTGTTTTCAAAAAAAAAAAGAATTACAAAAGTAAAGACAAAATCATTAGTTGTTACATAAACATGTATATATACATTATATTGTCAGCTCTTTTTTTTTTTAGAGCCTCTGTCATAGTGCAGTGGTAGTGTATCGAACTATCATTCAAACGGTTCTGGGTTTGAATCCCAATGGCAGCACTCATCCTTTCCCACTATTTATCTTCCACCAACCATAGCCCTACATATATGTGGTATAGTAGCTGGGCGCTAGGAAAGGATGTAATAGTAGTACTGGTGTGAGAAATACCAGTTCGCCGCGATATAACTGAAAGATTGTTGAAAGCAGCATAAAACCCCATTCAAACAAAGACTAGAAACATTTATATTTCAGAACATTAAACCTGAGTTTGAAGAGAAGTAAAGCTGGAGATCTTCTCCCTGTGTTGTGGTCCAAGTTTGATCCTGATCTGCATAATGATGAGATAAATGATAGACACAGTAGAAGAAGATACGGATCAGATAGTGAACATTATAACACTGACTCTGATGTTGATTGAAATACAGGATATTGCATCATAGGAGACCATATAATGGCCCCTCAATCCTTTAAGTGGAGTTTGCTTGCTGTTAGTAAAATACAGTTATCACATTAACCCTTTGCTGTTTAATCCCTGCTTTTTACATGCCTGTGATTTTATGATTGAGAAAACATTGTGAAACAAGATGTGTTTGTGAAACACGAATGCCCCCGTAACGGCATTTTTTTTCAAAGTTTGACCTTGACAGATGACCTTGACCTTGTCACATGACCTTGACTTTGGTACCAGCGGATGTGGATCATTGAGATCTATCATCATGCCAAATATTAGCTTTGTATCTTGAATAGGCTTGAAGATATTGGCAAGGTTAAGTTTTCGGGTTAAGTTTTTGGACAGACGGACGGACAGACAGACAGACAGACGGAGGGACAGACAGATGGACAGACAGACAGACATGAGTAAAACAATATGCCCTCGATCTATCAATGCGGAGCATAAAAAGAAGAAATTGCTTCTGACAAGCAATTTCTTCTTTTCCCACACCATTTTCTACCATACTGAATGGTTATTTTTCTAATTAAATCAATTTTAAATTTTCGTCTGCAAAACCTTTGAATTTTGACAGGTCCAAAATTTTGTAAAACAGGAAAGGGTTAACATGTCAATTCAGTGCATGTGCCGCATAAGTGTGTTAGTGCATTAAACCCTGCTCATGCTGTTTAAATTTTCCTGCTGTACACAAAATTTTAGCAGGCATTTTAGACCTATACTAGGCTGCATGGGCATGCAGTCTAGTATTAGTCTACATTGCCTGCCTTCTACTATATCGCTGCAATCATAGTGCAGTTGATAGCACATAGGACTGTCAATCTAGAGGTCCTGGGTTCCATCCTCGGCGGCACTCATTCTTTCAGACTATTTGTCTCTCGCCAATGGGTTGATAATCGCTGGTTGCTGGAGGCTAGGAAAGGATGTGGTGGTTGTACTGGCCAGAGAAATACCAGGAAACCATTGTTAGGTGCTGAAGCCCCGGGATATAACTGAAAAAAATTCAAAAGCGGCATTTAAATCTACTTTATCATTGTGGGGAAAAATTGAGCCAGACAAGTTAAATGCCTCAAATTAGCAAGATATTTCAAACAAAATTTAAATTCAGCAGGATTAGGTTTATTCATTAAAGACAGATGATGAACAGTATACAATCGAGTTTGATGATGATTCAAATACAGGAAATTTTGAAATAGGTGATAATACAATGGACCTCCCAAGCCTTTACAAAATAAAATGAATCCCAAAATTTTGGCTTGTATATTCATTTGCTTGCACATTCTATAAAAAGCAGAAACTAGATGGATTAAGAAAGAGTAATATGTTTGGCAACTGATATGAAGTTTATATGCCTCATCATGAAGTTTCTTATAACACAGGATTTTCATACATTAGGCCAAGGACAGAGTTAAGTTGAAAGTTAATCCTCTCCCATTATTATGCCCCCCCCCCCCCCAACCTCCCTTGAAGAAGAGGGGGTATATTGTTTTGCGCTTGTCTGTCTGTCCATCCGTAGACCTTTTTTCTGGAGCATATCTCAAAATGTATGCAACCTAGAATCATGAAGGTTCACAGGTGGATAGATCCCTTGAGGAGAAGTGCAGTGCACAAAAAACATAACTCCTTTCATCATATTTTGTGAGATTGCCCTTTGTTGATTGACAAAGAATATGCCATTGACCTGCTTTTATAGCGGGCATACATGTTTTACAAACATCTCTTGTTAAATTAAGTTTACATTGGTCTGAATTCAAAGAGGTTGTACACAATAAACAAAGAGATTGGGATTTGAATAAAACCATTGTATGTTTTAGAAAAACTTTGGAAATCTGAGAAATTGCATGTCACAAGCAATTTCTTTCTTTTCCCAAATAATACTTCAATCACAGAAACATGAAAGGGGAAATGGCTCTGGCAAGCATGTTCTCTTAATAGTGATTGAAATTCGTTTTGCAAGGAAATTCTCCTTTTCCCACAATATTTTCTTACATATAGGAAAATTTCATTTAAATTGCCCCCTCATTTGATCATTGTCTGCAACATATTTTGATTTGGTTCTAAACAGATCAAAATGGTGTCAGTATTAATCAGTGTC